>CM076574.1:295039863-295464390 GCA_034641835.2 Pinus albicaulis
ATTTTTCCTTTTTGAACCAGTTTTTGTAGCTTTCGAGAGGTAAAATTGATGTGGTAGATGTGTCTAAGGATGTTGAAGACCATGCCAAAAGAAAAAGTCAAAATTTTTGAGGTTAAATGGCATTTTTGAAGCGCTATGAAACTGCCTTACTTTCGTAGCGTACTGTGTTGGAGCTCTTTTAACAGGTTTTCGAGCATTTTCAAATAGCTGGATCTTATCTAAGAGTTAAATAACCATGACAAGCAGTTATTCAACAATCAAAGACCATGAAATGAAGATAAATTAGCAGCCAAATCATTTGTGGAAGAAGAAGATCAGTTCGCCTAAAAAGCAAGATTTTGTTTCCACTTTTATAGGAGGCTAAATTAAGTGGACATGTAATGATGAGCTCAATTATCCCAATTCAAACATGTGAAATCATACTTGTCAAATATGTAATTGCTTTAGAGGATAAGGTTGTTAATGTCATAATGAGCAGTTTGAGTCCTAGTTGGATAAGGATTGTCAAGTAGGATAGCTATCATTTTGCCATTAAGTAGATGTTTTATGGTTATGCAAGGTGTCATTAGGAAAAAATTTGATGAATCTAGCTAAGAGGCAGATCATCTCATGTTGTAACAAGTCTATTAAAGGCCATAGAGTCGAATTGGTCAAGGGTTGGATATTTTTTGGCAAAGGCAGCTTTATGTAATTTGACTATTTCAGAAATACAGAGATCTGTTACTTGACCAACCTGAGATTCTTATTGAGTTTTTAGTGCCTACCTATCTTATCCGTATCTTTTATGGATCCCATTTGCAATGGTTTTCATTTACAATACTCATGTAATGCTCTAACTTCCTGTATAGATGAATTGACTGTGTATTTTCATGTTTCATGTGTGTGTGTACTACTGCTAAAAATTCTTTCCTACCTCAGCTTCCATGTCAAGTAAGCTCACTACTAAATTACTGAAAGTGTTGACTCCATAAGCCCAATGTTTGCATACTGATACTATTTTCAACCTACACTCATCATAAGAAATTTTTTTCCTAAATAGAGTTAGCCATATAAACACATATTTATTCAATATCATTAACCCTTTGAGAGAGCCCTCTCAGAATCAAAAGGCTAAGCTTCAGTCAAAATATTGGTTTGAAACAGTTACATGATATTGTCTGATTAGCAGCCTATCAGGTGCAATTTTGTGATAACACAAGCAATAAAATATAATTAGAAATCAACATCTACATTGAAATCAATGTATCTAGTGCAATCAATCAAATAGGACTAGAAATAATCATCTACACTAAAATCAATGCATTTAGTGCTAGTCAAATATGATTAGAATTCATCTACATTGAAATCAATGCATCTAGTGCAAACAATCAAATATCACTATAAATTAATATCTACACTAAAATAAATGCATCTAGTGCAAGCAATCAAGTAGGATTAGAAATCACCATCTACACTGAAATCAATGCATCTAGTGCAAGAAATATTCTCCCCCCCCCCCCCCTCCTCTGTTATGAGGAATTCTAATCTACGAATAAACTAGTCTTCCCTGAGCATGTTGTTTCTTCACTCAGAACAACGTAGGTAAGGTAAATGTTCTTTAGTCTAAAGAAAATATATAAATAGAAGAATAAGATACCTACTTGTGATCCTTCGTTCTCGTTCCTCTTCTTTTGTCACTTTTGTCGCTCTTGATCCAACTGAACTCGCCAGACCAATACCTGTAATCAAACATAGAAGACAAAAAATGACCATACAAATATACAATACTATCTACTTCAACCAGATTGAATTGACTAAATATGATAATACATACACATTTTGAGAATACATTCACAAGATACAAGTGCATATATGAGAGAAAGAACAAATATCTTTATTGAATAATAATAGGAATAGATTACAACCAGTGGATTAGTTTGTGGTCAACCTGATCCAACTTCATTCCATCTTCATCACATCAAACATAATCTCAGCAGCATAGCTGTACTTCAACTCATAAGAATTGATAATCCAACGACATAACACTACACAAATTTCTTCCTCCTTTTCACTTAGATGAGTGCTCAATTTATAGGAGATTGAAGGTAGTTTCTCAATAAATGGTTATTGAATGGCTTTCCAATAATAGATGATACATGTTTCCATGTTCAACGGGGATGAATTAACACATGTATTCGAAGTATGACACCTATGAACTCTTCTAGAAGGCACAAGACATGTGGAGATTCCCGAAACAATGAAGATTTCACTCCCAAGAGACCAACACACCTTTAAGTGTCACGAAGTGCTCTACAAAGCACCTTTGCATGGGGGTAAGTGCTCTGCAACACAATTTGGCCCATTCAGTAGTGCATTGATGAGTCAATAGGTCATTTCAACAATACTTCAAATATTGAAACTCTCATGAATGAAAGCCATCAATAGAATGACTTGCTTAGGGCATGTAGCAACTGAATTAGGGGATGATAGACCATGTTTGCACTTAATTAGGGGATGATAGACCCTGTTCATATTGTTCTTAGGGATGATTCCAAAATTGACTTGTAACAGCTGCCCCCTAAAGCATGAAGTCAAATAATGATAATATTTGAATGCGATACTTTACGATGTGATGAGTAGGATCTGAAGCAGACAGTAAACTGCATCAATTTGCAATACGTTACATCATGATATCTTGTATATCTTGGACATGAATTGTTGAGGGAGGTATACCCATACTCAACACATAAACTATCATAAAACGTACATAAATCATAAAGTCTTCTATAGATATAGACATGCCTACATATATAGGACCATGATAGGATGACCATATGTTTGTAAAGCCATCGTACGGATGATGTAGTACAATTTCTGAAATTGCAGCTTGGATGGATGAAACTAGATTCAAGGTCTTCTATCTCATTCACTCAATCGTTCAAGTAAAAGTCTAACTATGTGAATATGTGATCTGAAGTCGAACATGGGAAGACAACATCTGATTACCAACCAATGATGTAAGCCATTAACAGACGCGAGAGAAACCACCGTTGATGTCAATGGCTCTCAAGGTACTACAGTAAAATTTGCAAGGCGTGAATATATAATATGATGTTGAACATTGTACAAAATCTCTCGGTTGAAGGCTTGTGATGTCAACCTGTTGCTAGAAGCGAGAAACCTGTCGTTGATGTAAGTTAAGCTCCAAGGCACTAGAAAGATGTTTCTAAGTCAAGTTCCTGGATGATGAGTTGATGTCAATAGGAAGTGACTTGTCAAAAATACGACATGAAACATAAATAACAATTTTGGAGAAAAAATGTGACTTGTTGAAGCAACATTTAGGGATGGTGGTCATGAAAATGAAGGTTTATGAGTATTGCAAAAGATGAGGAATTACTAGATGACTTCTCTTGAACATATTGGCAACACTGAATGGATTGGCAACATTGAACCAAAACTGAAATGATGGATGGTATGATATACCATCAAGCATATTACCTAACCCAAAGCCATGGAGATGAAGTGAAAGTGTCATGCTCAAGAGCGACCTACTACCATAAAGTGTTTCGTTCTTTTTCCCAAATTCCCCCCAGTCATTACTGACTAATACCTCTTTATTTTTTAATAAGCTTGAGGAGGATAACATATACTTGATCTATAATTCGAGCCCTCAGTTCAATTCGTCGCTATTTTATGCTTTAACGACAGTGAAAACTCAGTGCTTTTTCATGTTTATAGAGTTTGAAAAATGGACGAAAAGAAAACTACATATGCTCTTTTTCGTAAATTGTCGCTCAGGTCTGAAAAATTGTAAAATAATACCTGAGAAAACCTCTTAGCCATGTTCGACTAAGGTTTTCATTTTTCGTAAGTAATCTATCTCAGTCCGGAAAATGGTTAAACTTATACTGAGTAGATGTCATTTCATTTCCTTTTACGAGCTTGAAAATACAAGTGCTCAGCAATATTTTCACATTAATGGAGTCTGAAAAGAGCTAAAAGAAGACTCCAGGGGGGTTCCTTTTTCGATGTTTAATAGAGATTGAAAATAGATAAAAATATGTTTTGTGGTCAAAGTTCATTTCTGGATAATTGTGCACGTCAAAATCACTACACCAACTGTAAACCTACTCAAAGAACCATCAAATGCATTAAAAATACTTGTTTCATAGTCAAAACGAATAAAAACCATATTCATCTCATTAAATATGAATAAAAAATCAAAATGACTATTAAAATGAAGTTTTTACCATTCCATAGCTACCATTTGAAATTAAGGAGCTCTAAACATGTTTTTCCCTCGAACTTTAGCGGTCGATTGTGACAGATTTTGTTGATGATTTCTCACACCGTTTGATCTAGGTTGGATATCTAAACCTTCTCCTTCTTTTGGTATCATTTTTGTTTCATTTCATGGTAAATTTTTAGGTTCTTGAGCTCCCTAGGGTAACTACTACGTTTTTAGGGAAACACACCCTTGCATGTCGAAAGGTGTGTTGCAGAGCATTGAAATTGAAGTCCAGATGCTCTTCAATGCTCTGTCTATTGACCAGGAGCGCGTTGGGAGAAATTCCAATTTTTTTTTTGTGCTAAAAAACTTCTCAATTTTTGCATGAAATGGATCCTAATGAAGCTTATGGTTTGCTTTCAGGTATTGATCAAATCAAAATGATGATTACATAGTGAGAAAGAGAACATGAAGAACAAGACATGATTGCCCAAAATGATCTTGGCACTGTAAGAGCCCTCAGGGATTATGGGTTTCTTAAGTACTTCAAATTGTCAGGGATGAGGTAGCATCTCAAACTATTGGAGTTCTTAGTTCATTCATGGGATCCGGTATAGTAGGAATTTCACATTGGGGACAAAGTGCTCCCGATACTAGTTGAGGATGTTTACTTTCTTACTGGATTATCAAGACGTGGTTCTCCTGTTTCCCTTATGGGATCTGTTCATGGAGGTAAGACAGTGAAGGACTACATCTGTCAGCATTTTTTACTAGGTAAAAAACCTAGCAAATATGGAAAGATAAACATATGTGATGTGCGTGATCATCTATGATGTTCGTGACTTGCCGATGTTCGTGACTTGCCTTTATGAACCATCCTATTTACCGTCACAAAACTTGTTGGCTCCGTGACACTACATGTCACAAACAGATCATACATGCGTGAGTCTCTCGAGTGTCTCGAGCCAACATTGTTCAACTGGGCTGAAGCAGTACTCTTTCATATGAAAGAAGAACTGACTAAAGTCAAGGGAGGCAGGAAAAAAAATTTCAGTTATGGTTCGATCTTGATTTCCTTTATTTTAGAGCGAGTTCCATTGATGCAACTGCAACATGTGACACTAAGCATATCTAGTCTTAGAGATCCACGAATGCAACTATGGGTCGAATATCGTATTTTCTACTGAATTCTTTGCCTAGCTCCGACAATAGAATATCACCATAAAGGAGTATCCATACGTAGGCAAATATTTCCATGGAGATCCAGATTTGATTTTACCGGATGGCGCTCAATGGGTAAAAATGTTTTGACCATGTTTTTGATTTAAAGGTTTCTACATGTTTTTATATTTTTGAAGTTTTCCAAGACTAAACTAAAGATTTTTATGTACACAAATGTGGGTTGCATTTTACCAGTGGGTTGACCAGAGCAGGCAGCAGGTGAACAAGAAGAGAGGACTATCAAGAGAGAAGTCCTTCGAGATTTGGGTTTGACTGAGACTCTAGCTGAGTTGTAGCAACACATAGAGGGATTGACTCTTGGGATACTGGATATCCGAATCGAGGAGTTACCGATGAGGCTAAAGTGCCATATTATTGGTGTTCCTAACTGTTGGATGAGGCTATTGAGCAAGATAGCTCAAGTAGTTGCTTGTTCTCATGACCATCACTAGTTTTACATTTGACATTTCTATATACATATTGAGATCAAATGACCAATGTGTCTTGGGCACAAATTTTTTAAAACCTAACTATCTATCTATTTGCTTTTATTGTTTTCCTATGTTTAATGCACAATCTTATTGAATTGTGTGATGTGAATTGAAATTTTATCTTTACATGTGTTGCAAATTTCTGTTTAAAACGTAATTCACTAGAGAATCAATTAATGTGTTCAAGTTTATGGAAAGGTGTTGATATTGAATGTAATCAAAATGTCTTTCCAAAATTCAAACTCTAAGGAACATACGATGAATCTTTGGATTTCGAACAATATAGTCACTATTAAGTTATAATATGACAATTTCTGAGTCTAGCCTAATGATGATGTGGCTAATGCCAAGTGAAATGACATCTGAGAGGAGTTCGATCAACGCATTATACTCAGTGATATTGTTTGTGGATCGACTAACACAAATCCCTTGAAAAAACACTAACTCACCACCTAGAGTGAAAATGGCCCACACTCTAGAGGATAGGTTCTGCATACTACGACTAGCACTGTAAACATACCCAAAAAATGGTTTCGAGGATTCAGACATATGCGATAAAATGAAAAGTGGATTACTAACTTCATGAAAACTCTAAAAGACAAACTATGACAGACATGCAATCAAATCATATATACAATATGATACAAAAGTTTACCATGCTCAATTAAGCATAGTAACGTTTAAGATACAACCCATTTCGAGGTTGCGCCAACGAAATTCCATCATAATCAACCCATAGGCACCCTTAGCCAGAACTCTTTTGAAAATGTAGGGGAATTTCCATAGTGGCTCAAATTTTCTTGTTCCTATCAAATTAGCTTCCTAATCATAAAGCAAGACCAGATCTCCTTTTGATAAGATGCGAGGCTTGACATTGCGGTCATATTGTGCCTTGATTCATACCTTATTCTCTTTGTTGGCCAGTGTGGCTTCACGACATGTTTCATCTAGATGGATGCAGTTAAAAAGACGTGCTTCTTCATCAGAAGTATCAGGTAGCAGGTCAATAGCAAGTTTTAATGACAAATTTTCACATTATATCGGTAAGATAGCTTCCAGACTGTAAACCAACTGAAAAGGAGTAAATTCGGTCGCATTTCTCACTGAGGTTCGATATTCCCATAAAGCCGAGTACATGATTAAATTCCAATTTCGTTTTTGAACCCCTATCATTCATTGAATCATTCGCTTAAGGATCTCGTTAATGGCTTCAACTTGTCCATTAGCTTGCAGATAATAAGGGATAGAACTATCATGTGACATTCCTAATGGAAGTGAACTCATTCATCATGTTATTGCAAAAATGCTTACCATGATCTATAACTATAACTTATGGTACACCACATAGAATAACCACATGATTGAAGAAAAATATTGCAGTTGTCTCGGCTGTGTTGTTGAATGTAGGCATCGCTTCGGCCCACTTGGTAAAGTAGTTGATGATGACAATAATATAACCATTCCCCCTGGCCAAACAAGGGTTTCAGGTCATGAAGTCAATGTCCCATATGGTAAATGGTCCCACAATGATGACATGATAAATTGGTGCTCGCAACATGCGGATTTCACAATCAAATATCTGGCAAGCATGACAACTTCTAACCGCGAGAATTCAGTCGCAGCATATGGTTGGCCAGAAGTAACCAGCGGGGAGAATATTTTGCATGGTAGCATAACCAGAAAAATTTCCACCACAAGCACCAGCATGACAATAATTTAAAACTTTCTCGGCCTCCTCATGTGTGAGGCACCTCCATAAAATCCTATCGACACCACGACGATAAAGTATATTGCCAACGATAAAATAATCTTTGGCTTGGTATCGAATACATCATTGTTGCGAGCGAGAGGTATCAGGCCTAAAAGTTTAGGTTTGGAGATAAATGATCAAATCCAAATACCAAGGGTCAGATGACCCAATTAGAAACAAAGACTCATTTGGAACTAATGGGTCCGATGTAGATTCAATGTTATTCGAGGGAAGGTCGTAGAGAAGCTTAGCGAAAACAAAAGACTTCTTTGACTTGGATTTGATGAATTCCAAATCAAATTCCTACAAAATGATGATTCATTTTGAATATCCCTCCCCATAAATTGACGTGACAGAATGTATGTCATAGGGTTGCAATCTAAAATGACAATTTTCTTCCGAAGCAGGATATCATGGTGAAATATTTGGACAACTTGAATGGCTGCCAAGGAGAACTTTTCAACGTATGAATACCTGACTTCCGTATCATTAATATTGTGACTCAAATAATATATCGGATGTTCTATCCCATCTTCATCATGGACTAAAACCATAATAATGTTTGTATCTGCAGTGGAAAGATACAAGAAATAAGCACCCTAATAATTTGGGGGATACATTAATGACACTCAAATTAGGGTATCTTTAAGAGTGTTAAAATAAGCTTGTGCAACCTTATCCTAATCGTATGGAATCCCATTTTTCATGAGACCAATAAATCCTTTATCCATTTTGGTGTAGTTGAGAATGAACATCCTTAGAAAGTTAACCTTTCCTTGAAGTCTCTGTAGCTGAAGTAGATTTGATGGTGCAGGAAAAGAGAGAATGGCCTGGACCTTCAAAGGGTCAATTCAAATCCCATCTTTTAAGATGTCGAATCCAAGAAAATGACCAGAGCCAACACAAAACATACATTTGTGTGGATTGAGGCATATCTTGTAGTGTCAGCATCATAGAAATATAGCTCTTAGATGTGCCAGGTGATCAACCTGTATTTGTGAATGCACAAGTAAATCGTCTAGATAAGGTTGAACAATGTGCTTGATGTCATTGAAATCATAATCCATTGCTCTCTGAAATGTTGGCCCAATGTTTTTTAAACCAAAAGGGAGTTTACGATAAGTGAATGTGCCTCGGGGATAGATGAATTTTGTTTTATATTGGTCCTCTGGGCAAATATTGATTTGATTGTAACCAGAGAATCCATCCATGAATGAAAAGATTTTACAACCAGCACATTCGTCAATGACTTGGTCAATAAAGGGAGTAGTATAGTTTTCTTTTGGACAAGCATGATTGACATCCTAATAATCGACACACACTCTAATTGTCCCTTGTTTCTTCATGATAGGAATAATGTTTGAAATCCAATCGGTTAGCGGAAGAGGGTAAATAAAACTAGCACGCAAACTTTTTCCAACTTTTTCTTTAATGGCAACAACCTTCTTTGGATGAACAAGACGAAGGCACTGTTGTACTTGTTTGAAATCAGGGTACATTTTAATTGTGTGTTCAATGATACTAGAATATATGTCTGGCATTTCCTCATAATACCAAGCAAATATATCTCAGAATTCATGAAAAAGAGAACAATAAGTGTCGAGTTTGGATGCAGAACATGATGTTAGCTCCCCGAAATTTGCTAGATTGATTGAGATACAAAGGTACAGGGTAACATCAAACCAAGCTTTGGAATCCTAGGCCTAGCCTTCCTAGATTCGGAGAGGGATCTCTCTAGTAGGTGCAAATATATGAACTTGTTTTGCTGATTATGGTTGATTTTAGGCTAGATGTTAAGTGCAGGGTGTTTTGATTGTTTTTGGTTGGGTATGATGCTCAGATGGATTTACATAGAAAACATGGAATACTGTTAATTCATTGGGAAACGGAGTCTAACAAGGTCATGATGAGTTCATCAATGGTTTCAAGAGCATTTTTAGGGCAATTTTAACTTGGTTGGTGGATCTTTAAGGTTTTGAAGGATCATGAGATGGACATTAAACTTGGGAACAACAAGCTAATAAAGGGCATAAACAGAATCCTTTATATACATGTAAACTGAGGGAGTTAGAAGATTTATAAGCATAGCAAGAGAGTCAAAGGCTTAAGCAAAACCTAATCCATTTCATTTCAGACTGAAAACAAATAATCAACCAAGACAACATTTAGATAAAACATAGGAAGGCAAAAATTTATTTAATCTTTCATGGATTTTATCATCAAGAGAAGGAAAAAAATTTAAGTTGCACAAGTAAATATAACCATAGAAGGAGAGAAAACCCTAACATCCACAGTGACAGCTATGAAAGTTCCTTGAGACAATTTTAGCTAAGTAAAGGCAAAGAACATGGTTAAGACAGACTTCTTTGACAAACTATAGGCAAAGCTGCTTCAAAAGATGATTTCAAAAACAAATTACTTCAGAGGTAACAATATGCAGGGCTAGCCATAAATCATAATTGATACTAACTAATCTAAATCATTCAATAAAATAGACAATCCAAAACCTTATTAGAGAGAAATAGATGAATTCCCTAACATATCTTAAGCAGAAGAAAACATTTAGGCAGTGAAGGAAACAAACAGATCTAAGGTGCCATCAACAAGCATATATTAGTCTAAATTTTTTGTCCTACTGCAGCATATATGGATGGAAAAAATATGAGAAACTTAGAAAAAATTAACAAGAGAAAACTTCACCATCAACCAGGCCTATGGATCCTGCAAGCAGTCCTTCTCCATCAACAAGTGAATCAGATCATGCATAAGCTCCAAGACATCAATTTCTCATCAAAGGCTTCAAGGGACTATGTATTACTTTAGCATAAGTCATCAACATCCAAAAAAATATACAAGAGCCCCATGCTCTATTTATGGAGAAAATGAGGAGGTGGAAACCCTAAGAGGCTTCCAGAAACCCTAAATCAGCCATAAATGTCATAAATGTGCTTAATGACCATGTAAGGCCCAAGACACATAAGAGATAAGAAAATAAATGAAACACACCAAAACATAACTCCCCAATCAAATCAAGAGTGTTTTTTCCAAGAAATTATTAAAAAACCAATTTTCCATTAATTAGTGTCTTTTGTTGACTTTTTGGCAAAAAATTGTCTCTGTGCGTAGCTCCACATCAACAAAAATTGGGGTCTGTTGCAGCTGAGTTTTGGACCCCTTCCCTGCATTGAATTTGGCCCCGTGATGGCTCATTGGAAATATTGAGGAGTATACTTTCCATAAATACTTTTTTTGTTCTGAATGGATGCCATTTAGCTGCTCAAAAATCCAATCTCCCATGACTCCTCAACGCGTAGCGCCAGGCCTGAAAAGGAGGCAGAAAGGTCATTTTTGAGGTGTGTTTTGACATTTTGAAGGGGAAAAAATGCTCCAATTGACCTGAAATTTTTTGGGTAGACTGTTGGTGACATGAAAAACCCAAAAATGTAAAATTTAGAAACTGAGGATTCCCCAAAAAAGACCGTATCGCCTAGGGTGTTGCGCTCCTAGGGGCCAAAATTTGGAAAAAAACAAAAAATTTCCAGATTTTCTTCAAAATTGGTGTGTAGACCCCTCAAGGGGTTTTAGATACCTGCTGAGAAGAATCGGCAAAGATCCCAAGGCTATCATGAACTTTGGGCCTTTTTAGCTCTTCTAGCTCTAGGAGGGCTTGCTTCAATTTGGCATTGGCAATCATGCTTTTCCTTGCATAGTGTTTGACCACTTTTTCTGCAAGGCAAGGCCCCTCTTCACCTCTTTGACATGTTTGTGCTCCTGTTTATAATAGTAGATGACCCTTTCTTCCCTTTCAAAATCATTTTCCCATTCTTGAAGCCGGGAATATTTTTCTAGGAGGAGCAATTTCGTATTTATCTTTTGGTCCTCATTATCACTGTCTAAATCAACAAAGAGAGGGCCTCGAGAAACCTTTTTGATCCTTTTGCTTCTCCTGACTGGTGCCTTTGGCTCAACACTCTTCATTTTTTCTTTGCCTTTGTCTGATGCTTTGGTATTTTGTGAGAGGATGGCCCTTTGCCTTTTAGACTCAACAAACACATCCCTTTTCCCTTTGTGATAAGTGCATGAGAGAGGGGAAATTATGGGAGTCTAAAAGGCAATGTTGTCATCAATTTTTCCTTTACTCTGCTCTACTTTTTCGATGTCTTCTTCACTCTGATTTTCGTTGTCTTCTATGGACTGATTTTTATCAAGACAGTCATGACAGCTATCATGACTCTTTCTCGGGCTGTCTTGGGCACTTAGATAGCTTCCTTTCTCATCTGGCTATTCTCCTTCTTTGTTGTCTTCTTCTTCACTTTTTTCCTCTTCCTCATCTTTTTTATCTTCCTCTTCATCATTTTTATCACTGTTTTCATCCTTGTGGCTGCTTTCACTAATGTTATCTTTGTGGCTACCATCACTGGTTTCATCTTTGTTTTCTCCTTCATCATCTTTCTACTCTTGGCCATTGCTGCTTTCTTCTTGGCCACCTTCCTCTTCCTCATTTTATTCTTTCTCTACATAATCTTGTTTTTCAATTCTTTCCTCGTGATCATCACTGCTTTCTTCATGATCATGGTGCTTTCTTCATCATCAACTTCTTCTTTACTGTCCTCTCCTTTCTCATCATTATCTGTCTCATCTTCTTCCTCACTTTTCCCTCCTATTTTCCCTTCACTAGGGCTACTACCAGGCCCTTCACTTGGTAATTTAGGGGAGGAGGTAATAGGTGAAATTATTTGTGGAGAAGGCACATGGGGAGATTATGGATTTATGGAGGTAGATGGTTATGAAGTGGAAGGCAAGCTCTGCTAGATTAAGGCTCGGGGGTCTACAAACACATCATGTGAGATGAAGGTCTCCCAAGATATACCTTGTTTCTCTAGCTGGTATAGGACAATCATCTTGATCAGGGAGTGATGAAAGAGGCTACACATTTAGTGGTCATAGCTTTTCCTCTTGACAGCAAAGGCCATTTTATCAATAATACGGAAGAGGTAATAAGGTAGGTTCATCATCTTGACTTTGGTAAAATGCATCAGCAATCTGATATGATATGAATAGAGTCGAGAGTACCTTCCCTCACATGTGAAAAAACTGATAATATGCCTCATTAATGCTGCATACCTCTCTAGCAAATAAGAAAAAGGAAAAATAGCCTTGCAGTTTTTCTGATAGGTGGGTTTCAAATAAGGCCCATAATAACCCAAATCCAACTTTTGTTTGAACCAAATCTCACCAACGTCTGGTATACCGGTTGCCTTGGAAATGATTTCAGATGAAAGCTCAAATTGGACCCCGGCTAGATTAACTTGGTGGTTTTGTAGGCTACAAGCAAACAACTTGGTTAAGTCTAGATGATATTTGACTTGCTTGACCTTCTCACAAAAACTATAGCACCCTACATCCTGGAAGTATGAAAGGATCATAAGAGAGGAAGTAATTGGAGTGGTGTCTAGGGGCTCCAACCTGTTAGCTTTTCCTCCATGATGTTCTGGCTTGGTGGGAGTGTGACTCTCATCACCACTGGTGTGACTATCTCTCTCTGACATGATGACTGGTCCAAACAGTAGAAGGAACCTTGAGTTTTTCTTTAGGGTATTTGGAGTAAAATAAGTGGTGTAGGTCAAACTTTTGAAAAGAGGAGAGCTAAGGGGAAGACAGCTTTCAAAGCTTGTACTTGGTGGTAGAGGTCAGGCTTATAGTCACTCAGTCCCCTCTTTGTATAAAAAACCAATTTTTCTTATAAACCCTAGTTCAAATACATAACAATTTATTTTTGCATAGTCTAGGGTTTTGTTCAATTCTAACGATGGATTACCTCTCTGATAAATAATACTTGGGAGAAGTATAAAAGGTTAACCAACCTTGTATTAACTTGCAAAAGCTTTTTAGAGGCCAAAAAACTTGATTTTGAAAGTCTTTGGCAAAAATTTTGGAGTGTTTCCAGGGGCGCAGCGCCAGTGCATAGCGCCTGCACGCAGCGCTGGACCTGTTGAGCTATCGGGGCGTAGCGCCGGGCGGAAAAGGCAATCTCTCGGGCGCCAGTGGTCGTTTCTAGGCCTGCGCGCAGCGCCAACCTGTGAGTGCGTAGCGCAGTGTAATATTACACTGCCCGCCTCGCCTCTGTGCGTAGCGCCGGAGGCTAGGGGCATAGCGTTGTGCCCAGCGCATAGCGCCTGCTAATTTCCACAGTTTGCCCGAAAACCAAAATAATTTCTTCTCAACGGCTCCTTCTTCTCGAAAAATGGAAAATGATGCATGGGGAGGGTTTAATTGGCTTTTATAATTGATTTGAAAAGTAAATTAAAAAAAACCAAACCCACTTTTGTAAAGTTGGTGTCTCCTATCTTTCAGTGTGCTTTTGACTAATGTTTGCTGTGAACACACTTTAACATTTTTCGGAAAACATGTTTATTTATGCCTTTGCCAATATTTTTGCAGAAAAATATTTTTGGCATGGAGGCCCTTTGTTGGGAGCCTATTATTGAGATGCAAAAATATAGGTTACATTTTTCCTTTTTAGGTCTATCTTGACAATAATTTATACCCCAACTTTCTACTTCAAAAACTCTGTTTTTCTACCCTTTGGAAAAATGGTTTTCTTTAAACTTATACCCTTTTTCTTTCTTCTCTTAGTGCAGGTGAAGCAATGCGCTTTTGGAAAAAACCCTAAGGAGGAGGCTTATGTCCTTGAAATCTCTGAGATGGTTCTTTGCTTGTCACCAATGTTTTGTTAATCCACCAAAACAAACCTTGATACTCTTTTACCTATAGGCTTGTTGTTTTTTGTCTTGTTTGTGTCTGCCTCCTGGTGATAATTACATCCCATTACCTTGCCTCCTTTTTTTGCTGGTGGTCACCTTGGCTACTCTTTGAAAAATGTGAACAAGGGCAGCTGTCCCTTGCAGTTTTTGTGCTCTAAGCCAAGGAGGCTTTCCTTGAATGACCGTGGGTCAAAATGCTTGATTTTATTCCCCTTTGAATGCAACCTCTTTATGCAGGAAGGCATAAATTTTTGGGCACCAAATCCATCCTATGACTCAGTGAAACCTTTGGTGACCTAATGGGGACCTTTGGACTTGGATTTTGGATAGGGATTTAGACTTAGGTATTACCAAGTATAAGATAGGACCTGTGATAAGCTTAGTGTGTTTTGAAGACCTAGGATCTAGCATACTTGATTATCCAGAGGGTCTGTAGAGACAATCAGTGTTTGAGAATATTATGGAAGAGTCAGCAAGATTATTTAATTGGTAGGTTTGAATAGTAGTACGGAATCCTGTAGATAAGCAAAACAGAGGATTTGGGCCAAAAGGCAAGACATGGTGAAAAATGGGTGACAGTTGGGGTTAAAATAAATGGCTTGAACCCAGGATGGGTCTTCCAGGAGTGGTGGGCTAGTGATGACTAGATAGGAAGATGAAAATAGGAAAGTTTTATCTCAGAATGATGAAGGCAGTGATATTTCTAGAACTCACAATATATATGAATTTTGTTTCTATAAATCTAGGGACACTATTTAGTCATCTTTATATAGTGAAAAATGTAGATGACTAACAATGGCTCCACTTGGGGAAGGCAGCTCCTTCTCAAGATGTGTCCAGAAATTCAAATTTTCGGGCTTTTTGAAGGCTAGTGCCTCATTCATTGGGCAGATTTTACCTCCTTCACTTGCTGATGCTTGCTTAAAGCTGTAATCTTAGTAATCTGAAAAACATGATTGACATCAACGTCATCTCTACCTACCCAACCTACTTTCCTAACATTTTTTTTTCCTTGGGTGCATTTGAATTAGAAAACCCTTAATATTTTTTTCTTTTTGAAAACAAAAATCAAACTATCTAATTGTACCCTTATTTCTTCCAAGAGTTCAGATTAGGCTAGTGAACTCTTCTATTCTCTACCTAGTCTAATCATTTGTCAAGATTAAGTTGTTTGACAAACTTCATTCTCTAAGCTATAAACATGAAATTGAAAGCATGGTTTAAATCAGGATTAGGAAATCTGACTTACCATGAGTTGTGGCATAAGAACAAGCTGAACACAAACATTATTTTGCATAAAAGTAAAAATAGAAAGATAAGGGTTGCAATCTATCATTTGTTATGCATCTGCATCTTCCTCTTTGGTTCTGTTTTTAGCATGTGGAACTAGTATCTTTCATTCCCAAATCTATCCCTTTTTTACAAGTCAAGTTTGAATGATTTCACAAGCTCTCTTTCACTAACTTATCGGCAATAAATTGAAAACATGTTTAGCCATGATTAGGCTAGATGATTGAACAAGACTTATTTTTCAAAAAAAAATAGTGATGTTTAGACGCACACTTTCAGCATCACTAATTTTTGGGTATGGGGTTGTACCTCTTCTTTTCATCTGCCCTCTTTTTCATTTTCTTTGTCTTTTATTTTTTTCATTTTTTCCAAACAATCTAGAACTAAAAAAGATGCTCACAAGGATGAGCTTATTTTTCATATCTATCTATCTATCCTAATATAACCTATACATAATATACATTCCTTTGGTGAAATCTCTTTTCCAACATAGACAATTAAGTAAATGATTCCATGAGGGATTTTGTTTCAGCTCTTTGAGAGTGTTGAAGAAATTAAAATGCCACTTCCACCTTACTTGTTTTCTAACAGTAGTGCCTAAAATGTTCTTGAAATTATGCATCAAACTGCTCTTGACATGTTTTACTCCTTCTTCAAGTGCCTCTAACAAATCAGCAAAGGGATCTTGAAACAATACCTGGCTTAGAGGATTTTGGAGATAAGCTTGATCCAGGACTACTTCTTCCTTCACTTGGCTGAGCTTAGGACTCCTTTGGGAAAGAAACACGTCCTCTTCCTCATGATCATATGAACTGGTAGTCTTGTCATAGATTGCAATGTTGTCTTCAAGAAGTCCTGGTATGCTCTGATTTAGTGGATTGATTTTTTTGTGAAGACCATCATGTTGATGAGTAAGAGAATTCTTAAGTGATAAATATTCTTGAGAAAGAGGTGCAGCAACTCTTATGTGATTGTAAATTTCCAAGCCTTCATCTACAATTTGAATTTCAATGGGACTTGGTGGCTGCAAATCTGAAGCTGAAGAAGATTCTGTGTCCCAAATGATTTCATCAACCATTTCAGGAAAAGGTTTTTCACTTAAAACTTGCTCAAAAAGTTCTTTTTCTTCTCCAATTTCAACATCAAAACTCAAAAACTGTTGATTCCCAATCACACAAAAGTTATTTCTGATGGGCTGAAGTGAAGTAGAGCAAAGAGTCAGAGACTCCTCACTTCTAAACTTTCAAGGCTTTCTTCATCAGTGTCATAGGTGACCTGTATTGGCTGCTTAATTTTTTCAAGCTATGATAGTGAACTTCATCCCACAAATCAACTGTTGATTACTCTGCAAGGTTAGTTTCTATTTGGAGAAAATCATCATCAGAATGATCAAACTTTTGAGAATCATCAACATAAATAACATCACCAATCAAACATATTGGATTATTAGTTTGTTCTTCTTTCAATTGATCTACAAGTTCACTTTCTGATTTATGATAGATGGGATTGGCAGGAGAATTAACATAAATGTCTTGTTCACATAAAGGCTTAGAAGTTGGTTGCATGTTTAGCATTTGATTTATTTCCTCTTTAGTTAAAAGAGGAGGCATTTTTATCTTTCTTTGGATAGAAGTACAACAGTTCTCTTTTTCTTGTGAAGGTTGGTTTTGAGGCTGAATGTTTTCTTGAGCCTCACCTAGAAGAGATGGTGAGTCATCACTTGTGTCTTCAGAGAGATCTTGTGGGTTTTCTTCTATACCTTGATTGATTTCTTCCTCAACTTACTCATCTAGGTTGTCATGATAGTTACCTTGAGAATGAAATTCATGAATGGATGTTAAGATGTCTTCAGGATACAAATTTTCCAAATATTCATCACTATCTATAACGTACTGTATGATATCCTGAGATTGATCACAACAATTTTCAGCTAATGATAGAGATGGACAATACCCTATATAGTGTTTATAGAATACCTTGTGGAAATCCTTCAAAGAAAACAAGATGCCAGGTTCTAGCCATTCATACCAATTTCTTGCCTTACCTTCTAATGTTTCCATAAACATTTTCATGAGGCAGTCCTCATGCCATTCAACCTTTAAACTCCATACATGTATATGAAAATTGATGAGATGTAACAAGGGGTCATCAACTTTTTCATCTTGAAAGATAGGTAGGTTTTTTAACCAATTTATTTCAGGCATTTTGTGTGGGAATCCAGGCATATGATCCCTACTCATTGCGGCATATCTTATTTTTATTCTTGGATCCATGTTTGTAAATCAGAAATGGTCACTAAATATTTTCAACCAGTATATATTTCTCTACCATTGGAGTCTTTAGGTCTATTGAGAGTTGTGGAGTCGCTAGGTGGAGGGTTTCAACTTTGTTGTCCACCATCAGCATGATTGGGATTGCTTAATGCATTCCCAGGGGAGTCTATGAGAGCTAGTGGGATCAGGGCTACTGAAGACTAGTGGAGTCGCCAGGTGGATGATGTTTACTATTTTAAGGATGTTCTTGTTGTCCACCATCAACAACTAAATACCAATATAAGGATGTTTGTGAGTTTTCTGAGATCTAAGGAATACTTAGTTTGTCACTAACTCAGAAGGTCCCCCCGTGATCGCCAATATGTTGGTGTGAGTGGTGGGATAAATCCACAAGATATTATTCTTAAGGGTTTTTTGAAAGGTTTAGGGAATTCTAATTTTGTTTATCACTCAGGGTCCCACCGTGATCACCATTATGTTGGTGTGAGCGAGGGTTTCAAATTTTTTGTCCACCATCAACATGATTGGGATTGCTTAATGCATTTCCAAGGGAGTCTACAAGAGCTAGTGGGGTCAACAGGGCTACTGAAGACCAGTGGAGTCACCAGGTGGATGATGTTTACTATTTTAAGGATGTTCTTGTTGTCCACCATCAACAACTAAATACCAATCTAAGGATGTTTTTGAGTTTTCTAAGAGCTAAGGAATACTTAGTTTGTCACTAACTCAGAAGG
Organism: Pinus albicaulis; assembly: GCA_034641835.2. Classification (NCBI taxonomy): domain Eukaryota; kingdom Viridiplantae; phylum Streptophyta; class Pinopsida; order Pinales; family Pinaceae; genus Pinus; species Pinus albicaulis. Next base: position 295,058,597 of record CM076574.1, read on the forward strand.
TCCCACTATGATCGCCATTATGTTAGCTCCTCGTAATTTGCTAGATTGATTGAAAATGGACAGGATAACATCAAACCAATATTTGGAATCCAAGGACCTAGCCTTCCTGGATTCGGAGAGGGATCTCTCTAGTAGGTGCAAAGATATGAACTTGTTTTTCTGATTAGGGTTGATTTTAGGCTAGATGTTAAGTGCAGGGTATTTTGATTTTTTTTGGTTGGGTATGATGCTCAGATGGATTTACATAGAAAACATGTAAGATTATTAAGTCATTGGGAAATGGAGTCTAACAAGGTCATGATGAGTTCATCAATGGTTTCAAGAGCATTTGCAGGGAAATTTTAACTTGGTTGGTGGATCTTTAAGGTTGTGAAGGATCATGAGATGGACATTAAACTTGGGAACAACAAGCTAATAAAGGGCAGAAATAGAATCCTTTATATACTTGTAAACTGAGGGAGTTAGAAGATTTATAAGCATAGCAAGAGAGTCAAAGGCTTAAGAAAAACCTAATCCATTTTATTTCAGACTGAAAATAGATAATCAACAAAGACAACATTTAGATAAAACATAGAAAGGCAAAAAATTATTTAATCTTTCATGGATTTTATCATCAAGAGCAGGAAAAACATTTAAGTTGCACAAGTAACTGTAACCATAGAAGGAGAGGAAACCCTAACACCCACAGTGACAACTATGAAAGTTCCTTGAGACAATTTTAGCTAAGTAAAGGCAAAGAGCATGGTTAAGACAAACTATAGGCAAAGCTGCTTCAAAAGATGATTTCAAGAACAGAGTACTTCAGAGGTAACAATATGTAGGGCTAGCCATAAATAATAATTGATACTAATTTATCTAAATCATTCAATAAAATAGACAAGCCAAAAACTTATTAGAGATCAAGAGATGAACTCCCTAACATATCTTAAGCAGAAGAAAACATTTAGACATTGAAGGAAACAAACAGATCTAGGGTGCCATCAACAAGCATATATTACTCTAAATATTTTGTCCTACTGCAGCATATATGGATGGAAAACATATGAGAAACTTAGAAAACATTAACAAGAGAAAACTTCACCATCAACCAGGCCTATGGATCCTGCAAGCAGTCCTTCTCCATCAACAAGTGAATCAAATCATGCATAAGCTCCAAGACATCAATTTCTCATCAAAGGCTTCAAGGGACTATGTATTACTTCAACATAAGTCATCAACATCCAACAAAATATACAAGAGCCTCATGCTCTATTTATGGAGCAAATGAGGAGGTGGAAACCCTAAGAGGCTTCCAGAAACCCTAATTCAGCCATAAATGTCATAAATGTGCTTAATGACCATGTAAGGCCCAAGACACATAAGAGATAAGAAAATAAATGAAACACACCAAAACATAACTCCCCAATCAAATCAGGAGTTTTTTGTCCAAGAAAATATTAAAAAACCGATTTTCCATTAATTAGTGTCTTTTGTTGACTTTTTGGCAAAAAGTTGTCTCTGTGCATAGCTCCATATCAACAAAAATTGGGGTTTGTTGCAGCTGAGTTTTAAACCCCTTCCCTGCATCGGATTTGGCCCCTTGATGGCTCGTTGGAAATATTTAAGAGTATAATTTCTGTAAATACTTGATTTATGCTGAATGGATTCAATTTACCTACTCAAAAATCCAATAATGCTCAACGCGCAGTGCCAGGCCTAAAAAGGAGGCAGTAAGGTCATTTTGAGGTGTTTTTTGACCTTTTCAAGGGGGGAAAATGCTCCAATTGACCTAAATTTTTTTGGGTAGACTTATGGTGACATGAAAAACCCAAAAATGTAAACTTTGGAAGCTGAGGATGCCCCAAAAAAGAGCGTATTTCCTAGGTTGTTGCGCTCCTAGGGACCAAAATTTGAAAAAACAAAAAGTTTCCGGATTTTCTTCAAAATTGTTGTGTAGACCCCTCAAGGGGTTTTAGACACCTACTGAGAAACATCAGCCAAGATCATAAGGTTGTCATGAACTTTGGGCCTTTTTATCTTTTCTAGCTCTAGGAGGGCTTGCTTCAATATGGCATTGGACGTCATGCTCTTCCTTGCATAGTGTTTGACCATTTTTTTCTGCAAGGCAAGGCCCCTCTTCACCTCTTTGAAATCTTTGTGCTCCTTTTTATAATATTATATGACCCTTTGTGACCTTTCAAAATCCTTTTCCCATTCTTGAAGCTGGGCATCTTTTTCTAAGAGGAGCAATTTTGTATTTATCCCTTGGTCCTCATTATCACTATCTAAATCAACAAAGAGAGGGCCTTGAGAAACCTTTTTGATCATTTTGCTTCTCCTGACTCGTGCCTTTGGCTCAACACTCTTCATTTTTTCTTCACCTTTGTCCGATTCTTTGGTATTTTGTGAGGGGATGGCCCTTTGCCTTTTAGAGGCAGCAAACACATCCCTTTTCTCTCTGTGATAAGTGTATGAGAGAGGGGAAATTATGGGAGTCTCAAAGGAAATGTTGTCATCAATTTGTCCTTTACTCTGCTCTGCTTTTTCTATGTCTTCTTCACTCTGATTTTCTTTGTCTTCTATGGACTGATTTTTTTCAAGACAGTCATGACAGTTGTCATGACTGTCATGACTCTTTCTTGGACTGTCTTGGGAAATTAGATAGCTGCCTTCCTCATCTGGTTGTTCTCCTTCTTCACTATCTTCTTCTTCACTATTTTCCTCTTCCTCATCTTTGTTATCTTCCTCCTCATCATTGTTATCATTGTTTTCATCCTTGTGGCTTCTTTCACTGATGTTATCTTTGTGGTTGCCATCACTGGTTTCATCTTTGTTTTATCCTTCATCATCTTGCTGCTCTTGGCCATTGTTGCTTTCTTCTTGGCCACTTTCCTCTTCCTCACTTTCTTCTTCCTCTACATCATCTTCCTTTTCAATTCTTTCCTCATGACCATCACTACTTTCTTCATGATCATGGTTGCTTTCTTCATCATTTCCTTCATTTTCATCCTCTTCTTCTTCTTCATCAACCTCTTCTTTACTGTCCTCTCCTTTCTCATCATTATTTGTCTCATCTTCTTCCTCACTGTTGCCTCTTATTTTCCCTTCACTAGGGTTACTATCAGCCCCTTCACTTGGTAATTTAGGGGAGGAGGTAATAGGTGAAATTCTTTGTGGAGAAGTCACATGGGGAGATGATGGATGTGTGGAGGTAGATGGTTGTGAAGTGGAACGAAAGCTCTGCTGGATGAAGGCCTAGGGGTCTGCAAACACATCATGTGAGATGAAGGTCTCCCAAGATATACCTTGTTTCTCTAGCTGGTATAGACAATCATCTTGATCAGGGAGTGATGAAAGAGGCTAGGCATTTAGTGGTCATAGCTTTTCCTCTTGACAGCAGAAGCCATTTTATCAATACTCCTGAAGAGCTAATAAGGTAGGTTCATCATCTTGACTTTGGTAAAATGCATCAGCAATCTGATATGATATGAATAGAGCCGGGAGTACCTTCCCTCACATGTGAAAAAACTTATAATCTGCCTCATTAATGATGCATACCTCTCTAGAAAATAAGAAAAAGGAAAAATAGCCTTGCAGTTTTGCTAATAGGTGGGTTTCAAATAAGGCCCATAATAACCCAAATCCAACTTCTTTTGTTTGAACCAAAGCTCACCAACGTCTAGTATACTGGTTTCCTTGGAAATGTTTTCAGATGAAAGCTCAAATTGGACCCCAGATATATTAACTTGGTGGTTTTGTAGGCTACAAGCAAACAACCTGGTTAAGTCTGGATGATATTCGACTTTCTTGACCTTCTCACAAAAATTGTAGCACCCTACATCCTGGAAATATGAAAGGATCATAGGAGAGGAAGTAATTGGAGTGGTGTCTAGGGACTCAAATATTTTAGATTTTCCTCCATGATGTTTTGGCTTGGTGGTAGTGTGACTCTCATCACCACTGGTGTGACTATCTCTCTCGGACATGTTGGCTAGTCCAAACAGCAGAAGGAACTGTTAGCACCTGAATTGGACCCCAGGCTGCAAAATTCAAAACAAGGTAATAACTAAACCACGCTCAGCCTTGTAGCTAGCCCTACAAGGACAGGAGAGGGCTCTCTCCGTGAAAGAATATTCAAAGGAATACAATAAATAGACAGATATTAGGCTAGATAAAATGATTGGAAAAAGGTTTAATAAAATGAATTAATTAATTAATTAATTTCAGGGATGTGTGGGATATAAAGGGACAGTTGAAACCGGGAATTAAATCAGGACACAGGGTATTTCATGGGGCCAGATAGGCAGGAAAATTAGCAATTAAAATTTAATGAGGATGGGATGGAAAGACTAGTGCGGAGCTGAAAAGGGCATAATAAATGGATCCTTTTCAAACAGAAGAAAAATACAGAGTATGAATGATTTCCAAAGGCAGAGCATATAAAATGGATTCTACCTTTCTATCTTGAAAAGCATTCAAAGGAAATGTTTATGGATGAATGGAACACATAACAATTCACATATGAAACAAAGGAGAAAAACAAATGCTAAATCTCATACCACATGGATCCCACAAATCAAAGCTACATCTCTTATTAATTCCTGTCAAACTGTATAATGTAGCGCAGAGATGTTCTTCCACACTATTTCCCCTACTTTCTAAGTTACTCACTGCTTAAAAATGATTTACAATTACGTTAAATAGACTGAAATGTGGGAACATAGATCCACAGAAAAGGGAGTTGTTCTAACAGCTGAAGAACTGAAATACAATCATATAAAGAAATACAACAATCTGCCCCTGAAAATAAGGGACAACATTGCATTTGACCGCTTTGGAGATTTGTTGTTTGGGCTGTATGAACGAAAATAGGTAATCCGATGAACAGATTTCCCTATTTTGCTGCTTGCTGTAACAATCTTTGTTTTAAACAAGCTCTTGGCCCTTTGACTGTTGCTTTCCATATTCTTTTTGAATAAAACTAATTTTTTAATAAACATGCCTTCTAGAATGAAACTTTGGCTTTAGTGAAGGGAAAATAATGAATAGGAAGGAAGAGAGAGGAGGCGGGACCCGCATATAAATCGCAATCAGAATCAGAGCAGAGGTGTATGCGACATATAATATATAACGTAATCGCAATCAGGGTCGGGGGTTGGATATATATGAATCAAACCAAAAAAAATTCTGATGCGATGAAAGGGAGGAGGGCCTTTATATTTATGAATGGGCGGAAGATTTAAGTGGTGGGGCTGACCAATCGCAATCGGAAGTCGAAGGGTGTCAGCTATACAATCACATCGGAGCATAAGGGATTTGCGATGCAATCAGAGGAGGGATGCGATTTATTGTGGGTCATCCGATCGGTGGGGGTAATCAACGGTTGGATAGGAATCGGGAGTCGCAATCGGAGGATCAAGGAAGGGACTTGCGATTGACCGCAATCGGAGTTTTGAGCGATCGGGTGATCGGGAGGAGGGATGCGATCAATTGCATGGGAGTTTTGAGCAATTGGAGTAATCGGGGCGTGTCATTTAAACATTGTGATTGGAAAAGGTTTGCGATTGCGATTAAATAAGGGGGTGTGATTGCGGTGGGTTATATATAATATATAACTTTACAATAAATTTTTATTACAATGCATGGTGGGGAAGTGGTTGGGAATGGCAGGACTTATAATAAACTTTGATATTTGTTTATTATAAAGTTCTATGGGGTATGGTCGGGGAAGTGGTTTATAATTAAATCGCATATTTTATAATGCGATTTTGTAATCGGAAAGGGGGTAAAAGGGTTTTTATTAAAGAAATATGAAACTTTAAACATAAAGTTAAAGGGGAACATGGGAAATAGGGGAGGTTTAGGGAATTTTACTTCACTCAAGCATAAAATTCAATCCAGAAGTCAGTTTTGAGAGTGTAGTATACCGTTGGAAAGCTCTTTCCGAGCTCTTTCTGATGGATTTGCTTGGAGGATGATTTGGTGTTGAACATGCTACAGAAAACTCTTTGAAGGAAAGTACATCACTTTGTGGAGATAACAGTTTCTGAATTGTGACTTATTACACATGATGATATATAATGAATAATAATAAAGGCGAAATATCATGTTTTCACCTCAAAACATGGTTTTGAGGTGAAATTTACATCAAACTGAATAAAATGTCTCTATGTTTCTTCCCTGGTGCTGTGACTTTGAATTTATTGACTTCCTCATGACCTTGCTGATATTATTGACATTTGAATCATTGATTTGACCATGGTGAAACCCTAGAAACTAATGAGACCCATCCTATGACCTACTAATATGATTTTAAGAATGAAAGTGAATAATGACTGAAGACCATAGAGAGGAAAATCAGCAAGTTTCACATGAGGGAAAACTGATGAAGAATTACTATCATCAATGAATCCATGACCTAACGGAATGGTGAAATTGATTCGGTATGAGACACCTAATATGCAAAATGCAAAAAGAGCAGTTTTGATCACTAATGGCAGTATGACTAGACTGACACTAACATTGGCTCCAATGGGGGTGGTAGCTCCTTGGAGGTGCCAAGAACACCGTAGACCAAGTAGCCTTATCCATTGGGCATGAAGTCAAGAACGTCACAAATGCAAACTGAATCTGACTCTAGAATAACACTGAAAACTGAAATAACACCAAACCATACACATATCATCCAAGTTTTATAGCCTTCTCCTTGGGCCCCAAACTTGAATGACTGTGCATTTTGAAATTTTCTTGTAGAAAAATAAAATGGTATATACAATGATGATGAGATAGATTCTGATCCATGTCTTCAACAATGGTAGTGCTTCAATAGCCTACCATTTACTGCTCCTCTAGGACAATATTGGCCATCCATTTCTGAAAGCAAGAAGGCATTATGTCCCCTGTATGCTGTAATTATGTATGGTCCCTTCCAAAGGTTGTAAAATTTACCGTGCTTCCCTTTGTATTCATTTCTTGCATCCCATTTCAACACTACATCATCCAACTGAAAAATTTCTGCTTTAGTCTTCCTGTGAAAGATATTTTTAATCTTTTCCTACAATTGAATCGTTTTCTGTGACACTTCTTCTCTTGTTTGTTGAAGGTGGATCATCTGGTTAATCCTTCGCTGGTTGTCATCATCTTCACTTCCAACTTCTTGTAATAATCTCATAACTAGAACTGTAAGAGAAGTGGGAAAAATAGCATCAGTACCATAAACCATCTCAAAAGGTGACATACCTATTGATTTTTTGCTGCTGACTCAGTCTGCCCACAGTGCATTCATAAGTTTCTGGTGCCAATTTCTTTTGTTTTCCTCCAACATTTTCTTAATTATATTCATCAGTGAATTGTTGGATGACTCTGCCAGGCCATTTCCTTGTGGATAATACACTGTTGAATGGCCCAGCATGATGTTGTATTTATCACAGAAATCCATCATTTTCTTTGATCTAAACGCGGCTGCATTATCTGTCATAATTTTACATGGGCAACCAAAATGAGATAAAATATTTGTTTCCAGGAATTGAATAATTATAGTGTCAGTCGATTTCCTGGCAGGGATGGCCTCAATCCATTTCATAAAGTAATATGTCCCAGTCAATATCCATCGATGGTGTGCTGAGGACGTGGGGTGAATTTCTCCTATAAAATCGAGCCCCGACTGCTGAACGGGCGTGTTCACTGAAACATGTTTCAAAGGAAGTGGAAGCAATTTTTTCTTCCCTTGGAAAATTTGACATTCATGAAAATTCATCACTGTTTTATATAAATCAGAAAACAATGTGGGCCAATAATACTCGGCTCTCAATACCTTGTTCGTTGTAGTTTTCCAAAATAGGTGACCACCACAGTCACCTTTATGGAAATCGTGCATTGCCTTCTGAGCTTCTTCTTCAACCAAGAAATTTAGCAAAACGACTCCCGGATCCTTCCAAAATAGAGCGTTGTTCAAAATACAATACTTTGCAGATTTGAGTTTCAAAGATCTGCCTTTACTCTTAGACATGCCTGGAGGAGGTGACAGATGCTGAAGAACATACAAAATATCTGAATACCAAGGGGACTGCAGAAAAATATCTGAAATAGTCCAACCACCAAACCTTCATATTCCTCTTCTGACATTGCTAAAATGAGGTTTATATGTAAAGCATGCAGATTTGATTGGGCCATCAATTTTTCCAAGCCTTGGCCTTTAATCAACTTAGTAGGCTTGATCTCCAGATCGTACTCCAACATAGCAGCTATCCATTTTCCTCTTCAACCTTCTGGATCAGTTTGCATAAGCACATCCTTGACTGCTGCATTAGGGACATACGCTATAGTGTGTGAATGTAGAATATAGACCCTGAAATCTTTCAACGCCTTGACAAGAGCCAATGCCTGCTTTTCAATAATATTATATCTTAAGGCAGCATCTCTAATAGTCCTTCGGAAAAGGCAATTGGCTTTTCTACTTCATCTCTATTTTGCATTAAAACAGCAGCCATAGTATGCTCAGATGCAAACGAAAATATAATAAAATCTTGAGTATAGTCGGGACTAATCAGAACTGGGGCATTAGAAAAAGCAAACTTTACCAGGTTGAATGACTTGATAGCTTCCTCACTCCACTTAACAGTGTTGTCTTTCTTCAACATATTGGTCATTTCTCTCAAATGCTCAGCCAGATTAGGTATAAATATGTGTAAAAAATTCATCTTACCATTAAATTCCTTAATCTCGTTCTTGTTCCGTGGAAGATCTATAAGCTGAATTTCCTCCACTCTGGCTGGATCTATGTGGATGCCATCTTTATAGATGATGTGCCCAAGTTGTTTGCCCTCATCCATGGCAAAAAGCCTCTTTTTGGGATTGAGAGAAATCCCAAATTTTCTACAACACTGAAAAACCACTCTTAGATGGTGCAAATGCTCATCATCAGAACCTGAAAACACTGTCAAATCGTCCAAATAAACAACAAGGAAAAAATCTTTTTCATTTGCAAAAGCAATGTCCATTTCACTCTGGAAAGTGGCTCCAGCGTTCTTCAATCCAAAGGGCATCTTGGAATACCGGAAGGTTCCCCAGGGTGTTTTGAAGGCAGTTTTATCTTGGTCCTTCTCATGCACCAAGATCTGGTTATACCCTGAGTAGCCATCAAGTAGTGACATTCTAGATTCTCCAAATACTCTCTACAGAATATGGTCCATTTTCGGAAGTGGGTAATTTTCCTTTAAGGATGCCTTATTCAAGTTCTGAAAGTCAATACACAGTCTTATCTCTCTAGTCTTTTTACGCACAGGGACCAAATTCGAAATCCAATCAGAAAATCTAATAGGAACGATGATTCCTACTTTGTACAACCTATTTACCTCCTTTTCAATTGATGGCAACAGCTTAGGATTGATTCTTCTCAGCTTCTGTCTGAAAGGCTTCTGATCTGACTTGATAGGAATTGTATGCTGAATTATGTTCTTATCATATACTTTTAAATCTGCGTAATTCCATGCAAATACATTAGAAAATTCAGAAAGCAATTTAACATACTTCTCCTTTACCTCAGGGGATAATACCTTTGATAATTTGACCAACTTGGGCTGATTAGCTATTCCAATGTTCACTTCTTCAACTCCTTTCTCTGTGGGAACCAAGCTTGGTTTCTTTGCGACGTCATCCTGATCAAAAAGCTCCTATAGAGGTATGAGACCTATAGGAATTACATTATCCTTTAACTGCAATATGTCCATTTGGTTTGTTTCTAACTTCTGATCATCTACCTCATACTCACCCTCTATGGGAGTATCTTTGAAATTTCCATCACCCTGCAAAAATGCGTTAATCTCATTATCATCCCAAAACACTTTCTAGTACCTTAAATTGTTCGGAACAGCAGGCCTATGTTTGACATGAATCTCAAACTTATTACTGGAGTTCATCAGAATCTTCAAGTTACTTGTTGCCTTTGCAAGTGCATCTGTAATACCATTTTGAATACAGGGGACACATGTCAAAGTATAATCTGAAAACTTTTTCAAAATGTCCAAGACTGCATTTCTATATGCCCTCAATCTTAGATGTTTTTCTTGATATTCTCCCTTCACCTATTTTATTATCAATTCAGAGTCGCCATACACTGCAATCCTCTTAGCATTCATCTTTCTAAGAGTTTTTAGACCAGCAATCAAAGCTTCGTACTCGGCCTCGTTGTTTGAACAATCAAAAGCCAATTTATAAGAACAGACCCATACATTACTTGGCACTTTGTTTGGTGTGGAGAAAGGGCTACGTACCCAAATGCCAATTTCAACACCTTCATTTCCTACTGCACCATCAAAATCCATGGTCCACAAAACTTCTTCTTCTTCCTGAAGATGTTGGAAATTTGTTTCTCTCTCTTTTTTACCTTGGCAGATTTCTAGTTGTTCATTGTCCCTTTGCTGCTGGCAGGCAGGAATTTCAGAAGTGTTTGCTGCTTTTTCCTTTTCGCTTTTGAGGACTTCTATGAAATTCTCTGAAATATCAGGTATTTCATCCACTTGTACCAATTGAACATTCTCATCATTTAAACCACCATCAGAATACAAGACAAAAGACTCTAAGTCTGTATGGACAACATTAATGGGATGATTTATAGGCTTGTCTTTGCTGGTAATCATATACTTCATTTTATTTTCCCTATACAACTTCCTCAACTGGCCAAATAGAGGGATAGTGGCATAGGAGAAGCCAAGCTGTATGGTTCCCTTAATTTTTTCACCCCAAGACCTAGACAGAAGCATTCCAAATCTTGGTGGCACATCAAAAACAACAACATCCATCAAGACATTATTTGCTGGAATCTAGTCTAAAGACAGTACCAAATATTTAATTAAACCAATACAGTGGACCCTACTTGAGTCAAAAGAATACAAGTCATGATATTTTTGAGTGATGTCTAGGCCTAGCTTCTCCATGACAGCTTTGGGCATCAAATTATGTGAGGCCCCAGAGTCTAAAATAGCATTATGCAGGATAAAATCATGTACTCTAAGACTCAAGTAAAAAGGAGAGACTTCATTTTCTTCAGATTCTTCTGTGGCTGGACCAAAAATAAGTTCAGGGTAGTCGTCTTCTACATTGACCATATCGAAGAAAGAATCTATTTGCAAGACTTTGGACACCTGAGTTTTATACACACTATTCTTCACCAACTCTGTGAGGGGCATAGACACTTTTAACTTAGAGATTTCATTTTCTAGATTAAAGGAGGGAGCTTTTTCTACCTCTTTAATGGGCTAGTCTTTCTTCTCTGTTGGCTCCTTTACTGTGTTCTGCTGGTTCCTCTCATTTATTGTATTAGCAACTACAGGCGCTTTACTAGAAGAAGGATCTGCTGGCTCCTTTCCTTTCTTCTGTGCATCGTTCTTCATTTGGAGTTCCTTTCTCTTTTGAATGGGGCTGACTGTAACCTCTCTGTTCCTTAAAGAGTACTACCTTTGCTGAGCCGACAGAGCGTTCATATACCCTCTCTGATAGTCATCATACTCCTCTTCCAGTACTGTATCATTGGCCAAAATGAAATTTTGGTCTTTTTGAATGTCTAGGGTCGCCATTGTGTATTATTTATCTTCTGTAACGAAAATGGGTGCACCATGAGCCGTGAAAAAGTGATTAGCCTCAATCACAGGATCATCGTCATCTGAATCTGTCCCTTGCACATAGTTCTGCTACAAAGGAGTTTTAATCTACTGCTGTGGTAGCGTAATTTTGTCCTTCATTCTTTTCTTTCTTTGTTTAATTCTAAATTACGGCTGCTGCTCTCTGAAATTTGGATTTCTTATTTGAGGCTCAGGTCTATCTGCAATGGTTAACCTATCAACCATTTTTTCCAATGTTCTGTCAGAGTGTCCATTTTACTGTCTGAAGTAGAGGCCTCCTCTTTTATTGTGACTCTTTTCTCAACTCTGGCTCGTGCTCTTTTAGCCAGCAGATTTGCTTCAACATTTACTGCTATCTTCTGCATGTCTTCAAGTGAAGATGGATCTCTTTCACGCAGCTAATATGCCATGTCGGCATCAAATCCATCGGGAAATTTTAACAATTCCAGTCCCTCAAGCGTTTTCAAATTAGTTGGAATAGCATTATATACAGCGTTGAATCTCAAACAATAATCCTGCACGGTTTCACCCACATTTCTTTTGATGTTCTCATATTCATACAGAATTTGAAGTGGGTTCTTTTTTACCTCCCACCAGTCCAGGAACTGAGTGTGCAACTCCTGCAAAGTGCAAATTGTGCCTGGCGGTAGGGCTCTAAACCACTTTCTGACTTTGCCTCTGAAACTTTGAACAAACAGCCTCATCGTTACATTTTCTGCTTCTACCTCATGCAAATCAAAAAAGTCATTCATTTTATCGACATGTTGTTGAGCCGTGATGCTCTGAGTTGCATCAAATATTGGAATTTTACTCTGATAGTCAGCCGGCATATCATCGAGGACCTTGTTGACATTGCAACAAGATGATGAGCTTAGTGGAAAGGAGTCCCCTTCACTAAGTGGGCCCGCAGGCTATTTTTGGCGCAAAGTCTATTTTTAGACTATGTTTATTTTTAGACATATGGATCATGTTCTATGAGTTGCAGGATGCTATTTTTGGATGGTTGGTCAAGTTAGAAAAAATAGATGGACTTCTATTTTTAGACATATTAATAATCTATTTTTTAGATTTTGGGGTCAAAAATAGATAAAGATATATGTCGAATATTATTAGCTCTTAATAATATTTTAGACTCTAAACATTATCTATTCTCTCGGGAGCACTTCAGTTAAGTGTACGATGTGGCACAGGAGCGACGAAGGAACACGCTTATTCTGCGGTTGGTGGAGCTGTCGGCGGATACTAGTTAGAACTCATGTGACAGAGTTTGGTGGAGTTGATTGAGGAAGTTAGTGGAGTTGTATTCAGTTTAACTAATTTAAACATAGTTGAGCTTTTTGTATCCAAGTTAACTAATAGATACAATTAGTGAGAGTGGTGTGAATTAATTATTAATTAATTCACTAATTATAAACTCATAAATCAACCAAAGAATACATCAGTTAACTTCAGTGCATGGAGCGTCATGGGAGATCATGTTGCAAGAATAGGAAAGAGCAAAATAATCCATTCCCAAGCCAGGATTGAGGATCGAGAGCCAGATTATAAACACATGATAGGTGGGAGTAGACCATGAGGAATGCAAGTCGGGCCAAGTGTTTATCTATTTGTTGAAGCCATCCCATACATTAATTACAATAACAGAGGTCAAACCGTTGGTAAAGATTAGAGCAGTGTTTGCTGGGATTCAGCTTGATGGTGCAGGCACTGAGGTAGTGTTGAGAGCCCTGGAGGAGGTGAAGTGCTCATATTTATGATGATCTCCATGACATATATGTACATGAGGTTGTGGCTTTCACTTTTAAGCTTTCTTATTTAAATACTGTGTTCCATGTGCATTGTTTTGTTTTAATGTACTATGCAATTGATTTTTATTTCCCCACAGATGACTGTCGTAACAGGATTATATTGTGCATGAAGCTAAAATAGTGTGTGATTAGGAGAATATTGGTGAATAATATATCATTTATTCAAATTTCTACAGACCTGGGGTAAAACCAGGGGTGCATACTTGGCAACCATAACTCTGGGTGGATTTACGACAGGACTTGTATGATTTGAGGATGGTGTCAATGGAGGAGATGATAATTTGGAGTTGACTGATGGGAATGCTAATGTATTGAGAGGGGGAAATGTTTTTCCTGATGATTATGAAGGCTCAGGGATATTAGTTACAGTGATGGACTGAGGAGAGTTCAAAATGTAATTGTCAATGGAGGTATTTTCTCTTTGGACTTCAATATCTACAAGGAAATCAGAATCTAAAATTGTATCATCAATGTCATTTTCAGACTTATTCCTAAATAAATAAAGCTCAAAATTCTCGTCAAAGGAAAGATCTTCTACAAAAAACCATTCACTGGGCCAAGTATAGGATCTGAAGACGGGTCTAGGGATTAATGATCCTTCTTGTCTTCTGACAATTCTTGGTATAAGATTTGGATTTTCAAACATAGGGGGAGGATTTGGATCTGGATTAGCCCTAGTGTATCTTCTTGAAGCCAATGTGGTCGAATTTCTATTTTACAAAAGTCTTGTTTTGCAGCCTAGCAAAAATCTGAACATCATCTTTCAAAAGTCTGGAATTATTTGATGTACTGGGGAAAATCTTTCAAGTCAAATGTTATGTTTATAAAACTAGACTGGAGATTGACTGAAGCAACATTTATCTACTTATGCACCTGCAAATCAATGTGCAGTTCGAAGGCTACCTGGCATAACTTCAGGCTCCGTCTGTAGTTTATAAAACAAATAACACTAACAAACAAACAATCTTGAACTTACTGTTCCCCAGTATGGTCGCCAGAGATGTTAGCACCTGAATTGGACCCCAGGCTGCAAAAGGAAAAATAGGGTAACAACTAAACCACGCTCAACCTTGTAGCTAGCCCTACAAGGACGGGAGAGGGCTCTCTCCGTGAAATAATATTCAAAGGAATACAATAAATAGACAGATATTAGGCTAGATAAAATGATGGGAAAAAGGTTTAATAAAATGAATGAATTAATTAATTAATTTCAGGGATGTGTGGGATATAAAGGGACAGTTGAAACCGGGAATTAAATCAGGACACAGGGTATTTCATGGGGCAAGATAGGCAGGAAAATTAGCAATTAAAATTTAAAGAGGATGGGATGGAAAGACTAGTGCGGAGCTGAAAAGGGCATGATAAATGGATTCTACCATTCTATCTTTAAAAGCATTCAAAGGAAATATTTATGGATGAATGGAACACATAACAATTCACATATTGAACAAAGGAGAAAAACAAATGCTAAATCTCATACCACATGGATCCCACAAATCAGAGCTGCATCTCTTATTAATTCCTGTCAAACTGTACAATGTAGCGTAGAGATGTTCTTCCACACTATTTCCCCTACTTTCTAAGTTACTCACTGCTTACAAATGATTTACAATTACGTTAAATAGACTGAAATGTGGGATAATAGATCCACAGAAAAGGGAGTTGTTCTAACAGCTGAAGAACTGAAAAACAATCATAGAAAGAAATACAACAATCTGCCCCTGAAAATAAGGGACAGCATTGCATTTGACCGCTTTGGAGATTTGTTGTTTGGGCTGTACGAACAAAAATTGGTAATCCGATGAAAGAATTTCCCTATTTTGTTGCTTGCTGTAACAATCTTTGTTTTAAACAAGCTCTCGGCCCTTTGAATGTTGCTTTCCATATTCTTTTTGAATAAAACTGACTTTTTAATAAACATGCCTTCCAGAATGAAACTTTGGCTTTAGTGAAGGGAAAATAATGAATAGGAAGGAAGGGAGAGGAGGAGGGACCCACGTATAAATCGAAATCAGAGCAGAGGTGTATGCGACATATAATATATAACGTAATCACAATCGGGGTCAGGGGTTGGATATATATGAATCAAACCAAAAAAAATTCTGATGCGATGAAAGGGAGGAGGGCCTTTATATTTATGAACGGGCGGAAGATTTAAGTGGTGGGGCCGACCAATCGCAATTGGAAGTCGGAGGGTGTCGGCTATACAATCGCATCGAAGCATAAGGGATTTGCGATGCGATTCGAGGAGGGCTATGATTTATTGTGGGTCGTCCGATCGGCGGGGGTAATCAATGGTTGGATGGGAATCGGGAGTCACAATCGGAGGATCGAGGAAGGGACTTGCGATTGATTGCAATCGGAGTTTTGAGCGATCGGGAGGAGGGAGGAGGGATGCGATCGGGTGATCGGGAGGAGGGATGCGATCAATCGCATCGGAGTTTCGAGCGATTGGATTAATCGGGGCGTGTCATTTAAACGTTACGATTGGAAAAGGTTTGCGATTGTGATTAGATAAGGGGGTGCGATTGCGGCAGGTTATATATAATATATAACTTTACAATAAATTTTTATTACAATGCATGGTGGAGAAGTGGTTGGGAACGGCGGGACTTATAATAATCTTTGATATTTATTTATTATAAAGTTCTACGGGGTATGGTTGGGGAAGTGGTTTATAATTAAATCGCATATTTTATAATGCGATTTTGTAATCGGAAAGGGGGTAAAGGGGTGTTTATTAAAGAAATATGAAACTTTAAACATAAAGTTAAAGGGGAACATTGGAAATAAGGGAGGTTTAGGGAATTTTACTTCACTCAAGCATAAAATTCAATCCAGAAGTCAGTTTTGAGAGTGTAGTATACCGTTGGAAAGCTCTTTCCAGGCTCTTTCTGATGGATTTTCTTGGAGGATGATTTGGTGCTGAACATGCTGTAGAAAACTCTCTGAAGATAGGGACATCACTTTTTGGAGATAACAGCTTCTGAATTGTGACTTATTACACATGATGATATATAATGAATAATAATAAAGGCAAAATATTATGTTTTCACCTCAAAACATGGTTTTGATGCGAAAGTTACATCAAACTGAATAAAATGTCTCTCTGATTCTTCCTGGTGTTGTGACTTTGAATTTATTGACTTCCTCATGACCTTGCTGATATTATAGACATTTGAATCATTGATTTAACCATGGTGAAACCCTAGAAACTAATGAGACCCATCCTATGACCTACTGATATGATTTTAAGAATGAAAGTGAATAATGACTGAAGACCATAGAGAGGAAAATCAACAAGTTTCACATGAGGGAAAACTGATGAAGAATTACTACCATCAATGAATCCATGACCTAACGGAATGGTGAAATTAATTTGATATGGGACACCTAATATGCAAAATGCAAAAAGAGCAGTTTTGATCACTGATGGCAGTATGACTAGACTGACACTAACAGGAACCTTGAATTTTTTTTAGGGTATTTGGAGTAAAATAAGTGGTGTAGGTCAAACTTTTGCAAAGAGGAAAGCTAAGGTGAAGACATCTTTCAAAGCTTGTACTTGGTGGTAGAGGTCAGGCTTATAGTCACTCAGTCCCCTCTTTGTATAAAAAACCAATTTTTCTCATAAACCCTAGTTCAAAGACATAACAATTTATTTTTGCATAGTATAGGGTTTTGGTCAATTCTAACCATGGATGACCTCTCTGATAAATAATAATTGGGAGAAGGAAAAAAGGTTAACCAACCTTGTATTCACTTGCAGAAGCTTTTTAGAGGCCTAAAAAATTGATTTTGAAAGTCTTTGGCAAAATTTTTGGAGTGCCGCCATGGGTGCAGCGCCAGTGCGTAGCGCCTGTGTGCAGCACCAGGTCGGTCAGGCTGTCGGGGCGTAGCGCCGGGCGGAAAAGGCAGTCTCTAGAGCACAAGTGGTCATTTCTAGGCCTCCGCATAGTGCCAACCTGCGAGCCGGTAGTGCAGTGTAATCTTACACTTCCTGCCTCGCCTATGTGCGTAGCACCGGAGGCTAGGGGCATAGCACCATGCTCAGCGTGTAGCTCCTGCTAATTTCCACAGTTTTTCTGAAAACCAAAATAATTTCTTCTCAACGGCTCCTTCTTCTCGAAAAATGGCAAATGATGCATGGGGAGGGTTTAATTCGCTTTTATACTTGATTTGAAAAGTAAATTAAAAAAAAACAAACCCACTTTTGTAAAGTTGGTGTCTCATATCTTTCAGTGTGCTTTTGACTAATGTTTGTTGTGAACACACTTTAACATTTTTCGGAAAACATGTTTATTTATGCCTTTTCCAATCTTTTTGCAGAACAATATTTTTGGCATGGAGGCCCTTTGTTGGGAGCCTATTGTTGAGATGCAAAAATTGAGGTTACATTTTGCCTTTTTAGGCCTGTCTTGACAATAATTTATACCCCAACTTTCTACTTCAAAAACTCTTTTTTTCTACCCTTTGGCAAAATGGTCTTCTTTAAAGTGATACCCTTTGTCTTTCTTCTCTTAGTGCAGGTGAAGCAGTGTTATTTTGGCAACAACCTTAGGGAGGATTCTTCTGTCCTTGAAATCTCTTAGATGGTTCTTTCCTTGTCACCAATATTTTGTTAATCCACCAAAACAAACCCTGATACTCTTTTACCTATAGGCTTGTTATTTTTTGTCTTGTTTGTGTCTACCTCCTAGTGATAATTACATTCTATTACCTTGCCTCCTCTTGTTGTTGGTGATCACCTTGGCTACTCTTTGAAAAATTTGAACAAGGGCAGTTGTCCCTTGCAGTTTTTTTGCTCTAAGCCAAGGAGGCTTTCCTTAAATGAACTTGGTTCAAAATGCTTGATTTTATTCCCCTTTGAATGCAACCTCTTAATGCAGGAAGGCATAAAGTTTTGGGCACCAAATCCATCCTATGACTCAGTGAAACCTTTGGTGACCTAATGGGGACCTTTGGACTTGGATTTTGGATAGGGATTTAGACTTAGGTATTACCAAGTATAAGATAGGACCTGTGATAAGCTTAGTGTGTTTTGAAGACTTAGGATCTAGCATACTTGATTATCCAGAGGGTCTGTAGAGACAATCAGTGTCTAAGAATATTATGGAAGAGTCAGCAAGATTATTTTATTGGTAGGTTTGAATAGTAGTATGGAATCCTGTAGATAAGAAAAACAGAGGATTTGGGCCAAAAGGCAAGACATGGTGAAAAATGGGTGAAAGTTGGGGTTAAAATAAATGGCTTGAACCCAGGATGGGTCTTCCATGAGTGGTGGGCTAGTGATGACTAGATAGTAATATGAAAATAGGAAAGTTTTATCTCAGAATGATGAAGGCAGTGAGATTTATAGAACTCGCAATATTTATGAATTTTGTTTCTAGAAATCTAGGGACACTACTTAGTCATCTTTAGATAGTGAAAAATATAGATGACTAACAGATTCATCCCTGATTTTTCACTCATCGTTCTACCTCTATAGAAAATTATCAAGAAGAATTCATTTTTCAAATGGGGAGATGATGAAAAATAAGCATTTAATACCATTAAACAAGCCATAATTAATAATCCTCTATCGACTCCCAATTTTTCTAATTCATTTATTTTATACACTTTTGCCTCTGATCTATCTTACATAGCAGTTTTAACCCAATCAAATGAACAAAAAATTGAGGCTCCAATTTCTTTTTTTAGCTCAAATTTTCAAGGAGATAAATTAAATTATACAGGAGTAGAAAAGCAAGCCTTTGCAGTTTACAAAGATGTTACATATTTTATACCTTTTCTTCTGAAAACCCATGTTAAATTTATTGTTCCTTTCTCAACATTGAGACAATTGTTGATTCAAAGGGAGTTAGGGAAAAAAGGGATAATTGGGTCACAGCATTGCAAGAATATGATCTAGATATCAAACCCGCTAAGATTTTAAAAGGCCAAGGTTTTTGCAGGTTAGTCACGCGAATGAATGTTGCATCAATTGACGAAGTAACATGTAACATTGAACAAGTTACAGAGGTATTTATTGTTGATACTCACTCTCAATATGATGATTTAATATTTTACTTAAAAAATGGTTATGCTCCACTTGAGCTTGATTTTAAGAAAAAAAGATCCTTAATATTGAAGGCCAATCAGTATCAGATTGTTAATGATGTATTTTTTAGGAGAAACTATGATTATGTTCTATTGAGATGTTCGGAGAAATCTGAAGTAGAAAACGTTCTACAGGACCTTCACGATGGTCTAGCAGGTGGAAATTACAGTGGAGATACTATTTCTCATAAGATTCTTCATATTGGATATTATTGGCTGACCTTATTTAAGGATGCACATATGTACGTCAGAAAGTGAAAATTTTGCCAAACTACTTCAAGAAGACAAAGGAAACCATATATTCCATTACAGCCTGTCAATATCGAACAACCTTTAGAGCAATGGGGACATGATATAATAGGTGAGATCGTTCCTCACTCCAAGAAACATAAATATATTTTAACTGCAACATATTATTTCACGAAATTATTAGAGTCAATACCATTGAAGTTAGCCAATTCTGAGAGCATCATTGAATTCATTGATCAGTTTATCATTACCAGGTTTGGTGTTAGTAATGCTCTTATTTTTTCTAATGCTTCTTATTTTTCTGGAAATGAAATGGCTGAATTTTCTTTAACAAGAGGATTTAAATTGAAGTATTCTGCAAATTATTATCCCCGAGGAAATGGTTTGGCAGAATCAATTAATAAAAATCTTATAAGGATTATCAAACGAACCATTGACGAAAATCAAAATAGATGGCACAAATATTTAACATTTTCTTTATGGGCAGATAAGATAACTAAGAAAGCTTCAATATGAACATCACCTTTTCATATGGTAAATGGAAAAGAAGTTATTCTACCTTTAAATATAGTTATCCCTTTAACATCCCTAGTTCAATTTATTAATGAAGAACCTTCTTTCGCTTTACAATTACAAATGTATCAAATAATTAAGTTGTAAGAAGAAATAAATAAATCTATGTTGGTTCATGTTCATCATCAAGAATTGGTCAAAACTTCATTTCATATTAATTTAGTCAAAGACAAACATTTTGAAATCAGAGACTTAGTTTTGAAATGGGACAAAGTGCAAGAGGATAAAGGAAAGCATACAAAATTTCAAAAACTCTGGCTTGGTCCCTTTCAAATTTTTGAGAAGATAGGTCCATCCACTTTTATATTGCAAGATTTACAAAGGAAGAAGTAAACTCTTCCTGTCAATGGGCTTATACTCAAAAATTATTTTTCTTAAAAATAACAGGAGTTCTCTTGTACAATATGTAAATATTTTCAGTCAAATAAATTTTGTCGTTGAGTATTACACCTTTGGATAACACATTACGAGTTTTTCTCAATCATGAAAATGTTAGTTTCTAAAAAAGAAATAATTAAGAAAGAAAAACTATAAATTGAAATCTGAATACTCAATTCATTGTAGAACATTTTAAATTAGCATATCCATTTAAAATGAAGAGATCTTTTGTATTTATAATTAGTTTGAGAATCCAAATTGTTGTGAGTCAGATTTGAAAAGTTATCTTTATAAAATCAACAACTATTATGAATTTTTAGCATATTTTACTTCAATGGTCATCCAAAACTCATAACAAGTAGATGTAACCTCCACGTTCATTTATTTTAAATTTTTCAGTGTAATTCAAAAATATATAAAAATTTAAAGTTAAGAGGTCTTATCACGGGCCTGCTTACCGATATCATAGGAAAATAATAAGCTTGAAATTATCATTATTGGCAAGCACACCAAGATAATGGCTCATAGTCAAAAGGCCATGAGACAAGAGATCTTATTACGAATCGGCTTGTTTAAATTATTACAACTTGTGAATGGCATTATCGTTTTCTGGCCATCTAACCAGGATAGTGACTTTAAAGTACATAAAAATGAAATATAAAACACATTACCTCTAAAAAAAATTATTTTAATATGAATAGGATACTGGCTCATTTTCCTTAAATAGTAACCCTATCAAGGCTATAAACCCCTACTGGCAGCAAAGGCTCTACTAATGACTAATAAGTCTATCCAATACACTAAGCTTCAAATGATTATTACTTTATCTTTTCAACCTATCAAATCCTGATTCATTCAAAATAAATTTTCATCTATAACAAACCTGGAAGAACCTTTTTGAATAAAATAGGTTATCTTATTTCACAAATTTATCCATATGAATTTGGATTTCAAATCATTTATAACTTTCTGAAAATTTTCTTAAAAAATTAACACTTTATATAACAAAGATTAATTGATTTGACCAGTGTGTCGCCAATTGTTGTGGTACTCAAAAACCCCCAATTTTCCTTAGAAGTCTTAGAAGGTGTAATGGGGACCCTTTAAAATTTTTAGGATAAATTCCTTTTGTTTAAATAGGTTAAGTTTTTTTTCTCTTATCTTTCCAAATAAAACAAGAAAATTAAAGGAGACAAAAACACTTTTTCTATAATAAACAAAGTCATATGAAAACATCAAATAACAAAGTAAAACATCAAAAGGGATAATAATATTAAAAAAGACACATGAATGTTGGGAATAAATGGAAACATGCTAAAAGAGAATTTCTGAAACATGAAATGTTGAATTGTCGAAGTTTCGATCTGCCAAAATGTGAAATCTCGATATATCGAATAGTCGAAGCTCCGAAAAGATGAAATGTCGATACGTCGAAATGTCGAAGTTCTGTCAATTAAAAAACCACCCATATCTCATTTTTTCAAGTGACAAAACTCGATATCGCATCATGCCAACATCACGTTATTTCGTTATTTCGCATATCGCATCATCATAAAGCATGGCACAACGCTCGATATCAAAATGTCGATAAGTGAAACTCCAAAATAACGCCAACTATCAGTGTCACGTGAACAAAAATTTAAGAAAATAAATGACCACATTATGTATTTCAAATCACGAGGTTTCAAATGACTTGTAATGATTTTAAGTTAATGTAAAGGGACTTTCCATAAGGCCTGCATTGAATTGATATGACTCTTGCATCTTTCGAGTGATTTTTTGCTTAAGTTGGTTTGTTTATTGATAGGTAAATCCTAATAAGGAGAAGCATAAATATATGGCCAATTTAATCAAAGCATGGAGAAAGTCTTCAATTCATCAAGAATCAATCTTTCCACTTGAAGAAACTCAAGAAATGGCTCCTATGTTTACTGATACTACATGCACCCAAGATGCAGGTTCCTCTAGTTGGGAAGCAATCTATAAGTTATTCAAAGATGAAAGTCTAAAAATAAATAAGAATCGAGGAACTACTGTTGATGAGTCTCCACCAAAAGATACAGATGCATGGAGTGATGTAGCTAATTCATTTCTTCATAGAATTGTTGCTCATCCAAAAATTCTCCCATACATAGATATGGTGAGATGGGTTCTGGACCATGTAGACTAAACAGCTAGATTGTTTATCACTTCAAAAATTGGTTCATTCAAGCCAGAATACCTAAGGAGAATGATCTATTTACCGCATCCCCAAAAGAAGTATGATACACAATTCGTCTAGAGATTCATGCACAAAAATTTAAACCCTGCGGAACTTATCAAATAATGGAGAAAAGACTTGAATAAACACAAGCGAGAGGACAGGGGTATACATGTAGAAATTATATGCACTAAGCATGCATATGTCCAAGATCCACCTGATCTCAGACTATTTAACTTTATGCAATATACTGAATCTATTCCACTTGTTAATCTTTTGCGGAAAAATTAATTGCACACACATCTGAAGCATAAACAAAAAATATTCAATCGCACATAACACAGTTTTTAACCAGGAAAGCCTGAAGCTTAAAGCCCCAACTATATATTATGTAACATGGAGATCATATGACAATCTCATACAAACATACAAAGCTTATCACAAGCTCTCAGTACAGTACAATCGTCATACACTAATCAGGCCCAATCTTGCAAATCCATGCATCGATCTTTGCCACCTGCTAGCCTGCCTCCACTGCGCAATATCTGATGAAGAATAGCTCTGAATGAATTCAAATTACCCTTTCTTGCACTACGCAATCCTAATTGGCATCTCCAATATGTGTTGGATGCAATCAATGCATCACTATAGTCACAACAAATAGTCTATCTTGCCCTTTCACCTATCTCTCCACTAGTCTCCACTGAAACTACCATGCACTATAGTTAACTATTGTATTGTTCAGTTGATTAATGAGTTATTATTTATGAATTAATTAACTAATTAATTCACTCCACTCTCACTAGTGTATCAATCAGTTAGACTAGATACAACTAGCTCAACTGAGTCTAACTGAGTTAAACTGAATATAAATCCATAACTACTTCTTCCAACTGTGTCATAACTCTGCCACTTGAGTTCTAACTGAGTCCTCCATGAATTAGCTCCAATAAACCCTCAGAAATAGTGTAATTCCTTCTGTCAGATATTGTGCCACATCTGTGCACTGAACTGAAGTGCTCCAAGAGAATAAGTTGATGTTTAGAGTCTGATTATTATTAAGAGCTAACAATAATCGACATGCATCTATTTTTAGATTGAAAATATATAAATAGACTTCGCCCAATATTCTAAAAACATAATTTCATCTATTTTTCCAACTTGATCAACCATCCACAAATAGCATCCTGCAACTTCTGAAATATGATCGACATGTCTAAAAATAGACTTGTGCCAAAAATAGCCTGCGGGTCCACTTAGTGAAGGTGACTCTTTTCACTAAGCTCATCATCTTTTTGAATCTCAACACTCCCTCTCAACAAGATAGGGATTATCCTTCACCCTGATCCTGCCTCTATGGTATTCGAATTTGCTCCTGGTGAGCACCTTCATCAGAATATCTGTATCCTGATCCTCCGTAGGAAAGTACTGAAGCAACATGATCTTCCACTACACACAATCTCTGATATGATGATACTGGATATCAATATGTTTAGATCTGTCATGAAACACAGGATTAACCGAGAGTTTAATGCAACTCTAATTATCACAATGAATCACCGTGGGATCTAATGTGAACCAAAAAAACCAACCAGAATCTTCCTCATCCAAATAGCCTCACATGCAGCTAAACTTGCTACCATGTATTCTGCTTCCGCTGAACTAAGTGCCACAGATCTTTGTTTCCTGCTATACCAAGAAACTATCGTAGATCCGATACTGAAAATCCCTCTTGATGTGCTCTTTCTGTCTATTGGGCTTCCTGCCCAATCTACATCCGTGAAGCCATGAAACTTCACCTCATCCATCTGTTTGTACCATAAACCATACTCAGATGTGCCCCTGAGATATCTCAGGACATGCTTGCCTGCCTTCCAAAAGAGCTTGGTAGGCTTAACCATCACTTGTGAAAGTTGGTTCACCGCATAGCATATGTCCCATCATGTATTGACTAAATACATGAGCAAACCCACCAACTGTCGATAAACAGTGGCATCCACTACCTCTGTCGATGTAGCATCCTCTTTCTTCCAATTTCCTGGAAGAGGAGTGTCGATAGGCTTGCAGCCTTACATGCGAAACTTCTCCAGTATCTCCCGGGCATACTTGCCTTGAGACAAAAACAGTTCACCTTCCCGCTGCCATATTTCCAATCCAAGGAAATAATGAAGGAGGCCCAAATCCTTCATCTCAAACTCCTTTGCAAGATCAGCCTTGCATGAGCGTATCAACTGCTCATCATCTGTTAGTATCAAATCATCAACATAAAGTACAATGATCAAAAGCTTACCCTCAACCATAATCTGGTACAGGTTTGCATCTGCCTCACTCTTGGTGAAGCCAAGTCCAATGAAATAGTTGTTGATTCGAGTGTACGAAGCACGAGGTGCTTGTTTCAGCCCATACAGCACTATTTTGAGCCTGCACACATGCAACTTGCTGCTGAAGATCTCAAATCCTTCAGGCTGCTCAATGTACACCTCTTCCTCAATGATCCCATTAAGGAACATAGTATTCACATCCATCTGATGAATGTGCCAACCCATCTGTGTTGAGAGAGCAAGGATGTTCTGTATGGAAGAATACCGTGTGACAGGTGCAAAGGTTTCTTCATAGTCAATCCCCTCAATCTGTAAGAAGCCCCGAGCAACAAAACTTGCCTTATACTTCTCGATGCTCCCATTAGCAGCTTGCTTTACCTTGTAGATCCATCTTGATCCTACAACTGATTTTCCCACCGGCCTTGGAACAATCTCCCAAGCATTGTTTCTGACAATGGAGTCATAATCCTCCACCATGGCATCACCATGTGAGCTCCTGTAATACTTCTTTCGAAAGAAGATGGCTGTCACGATACACTTGCTCATAAGAGCCATGTATCCAGTATATCGGTTGGGTGATTACTGTCTCTATCTGCGGCATGATGTAGGGACTCCTACATTGTACGCATCCACCTTCGAGTCTCTTGACTTATGTGGTACGTTTTACGCCTTGTACGATGTTTGGTTACGCATGAGTGGACTCCTCCACTCCATGAATCTCCTCCTATGGCTGATCCACATCCAGAGGCTCATCTTTGGGAACAAGAAGTTCCTCCTCCGCATGCAAGTGTAGCTCCCTCTCAGGCGACAACTTCATGGCTTTCACCTCATTGAATTTCATATCCCGTTGCATAACAGTCATCTGACTGTTTGGAAAATACACACGATATTTATGGGGTGTTTCTGTGTAACCCACAAATATCCCAACTTCTGCATTCGACTCCAGCTTCTTCTTGGCGTCCTTCGTCACATGAATGTAAACAGGTGAGCCAAAAATCTTCAAATGAGAAATATCAGGCTTCTTACCAGTAAAAGCTTAATTGGGTGTACTCATGCCAGGTACTCTATGAGGACAATGGTTTTTCACATAAACCACAGTGTTGCATGCTTCCGCCCACAAGTGCATCAGTAGGCCCTGATCATGCAGCATCGCTCATGTAGCACCCATGACCGTTTTGTTCTTTCTCTCCGTGACCCCATTCTGCTATGAGTTATGAGGCGCTATGAGTTCTCTTCGATTTCCTTCTTTGCTACAGAATTCTTTGAATTCGCCAGAGATGTATTCACCACCATTATCACTCCTTAGAGCTTTCACCTGCTTCCCCAACTCCTTCTCCACCAATGCCTTGAACTCACAGAACTTTGAGAACGTTTCACTCTTCTTCTGCATGAAGAAGATCCAACATCTACGAGAAAATTCATCAACAAATATCACATAATACCTATGTTTCGCTGTTGAAGCAACCGAGAATGGTCCACACACGTCAGTGTGAATTCTCTCTAGGATCACCGAAGCACGGTTCTCCTTCTCATGAAAGGTGGTCTTCACAAACTTACCCATTGTACATATTTTGCACTGATCTGACTGTGCAAGAGTACCCCTGGGAAGTCCAATAGAAATTTGCTGCAAAATTTTCAAAGCGCCATGGTGAAGATGACCCAATCTCCGGTGCCATAATTCGCCCTCATCGCGGCTCACCACTTCTTCTACTTTACCCACCATTACAGCGCAGCCATCTACCTCCAGCTTGTAGAGATTCTTAATTTGAACCCCTATCTTCTTGGTTTGACCCGTTGTTTTATGTCGAAGGAAAGCTTTTCCCTCACTGAAAACAACATCATAACCCCTGTCTTCTAGCATTGTGACTCAGACCAAGTTCTTCTTCAAACCTGGAACATGCATAACATTCTTCAACAAGAATGGATTACCGGACTCCCTCTCAAAGGTAATGATCCCAATTCCATTCGCACTATACCGACCATCGTCATCCATCTCTATATGCATCTGGAGGTCCTTCTCCTCCAAGTCACTAAACAACTCTTTGTCTCTCGTCATATGGAAAGACGCACCACTGTCAAGATACCACACCGATCCCATGTAGCTTGAAACCAGGCATGCGATCAAGGAAAAATCCAACTCAAATTGCAAGGCTAAGGCCTCTCCAGCTGCAGATCTAGCAGCCTGCTTATTCTTCTTCTTCTGTGGACAGTTAGTGGCGAAATTTCCATGCTCGTGACAGTAAAAACACTTCACTTTGGACAAATCCTGCTTCTTTCCTTTCGTACCGAATTTAGAAGGATTTTATTCCCCTTCCCTTTCCTTTCTTTTGCATCCAAAATGAAATTCTCTTCATCTTCATTCTTCGATGAAGATCCATCCCTGGTACCCCGCGTTATCTCCTCCTGCACAAGATCCGACCAAAGTCGCTCTCATCCTAGTAGTTTCTCTAGTCCATTGACAGAGTCTTCGTAGCTATGCCAACTCTTCGGAAGCCCAAGGAGAGCCAATCTCACCAAGTCTTCTTCATCAACAGTAACCCCCACACTTCCCATTTCATCCTTGCAGTGGACAAACTTTGTGAGGTATTTTGGAATATTTTCGCCTTCTCCATTTTTTATTTTTCTAAGCTTGTCTGTATACACGCGGATATCCTTCAGACAACTCGCGTATGTCCAGAGACATAATTATTGCATTTAATTTTTAACTTGGATCATTGTATCATTCATTCATCAGATGTATAGTAAGCAGTAAATAGATGCAGTAAGAACAGAATAAATCATCACTCATAAGAAACACACATGAACACCAGGATTTAAGGTGGAAACCCAATTTGGGAGAAAACCACCGCTGTCGTCATCTCAGTCTTCAATATTTATTATGTAAAGAAAACTTCTTACAACCATGTACTGGCACAGACTCATACCAGCACGCAGGCACCCACCTGCAGAAGGCCACAACCTTCTCTTGTTTACCAGCCTCTCCTGGAAGGGAGCTACAACTTCTTGCTCTCGTTTACCAGACTCTCCTAGAAGGGAGCTAATACCCCTTGCTCTCTCTTACCAGCTACTACTGGAAAGGGCCACTACCCCCTCACTAAAGGCTTGACCCTCAGTACCACTGCAGACCACTTTTCATCAATTTTCAAACTGGATCAAACAGCTTCAACACAACCCTTCACTTATCAACAAATATACTTCGCCCAGTGCTTCAAACAGAACAGTGAAACCACTGTAACTAGAATCCCAGACTTTAGAATAGATATGCAGAAACACATTCAACCTTGAGAAATCATAAGATCAAATTCCATACGTGCTTTTATTTAATCAGACCCACGTATACACGCGCTTTTCATGAAACAAACCTGTGTATACATCTGTGCATTTCTCAGAAAACCCCAACTACTCATACGCGCTTTTATTTCATCAGATCCGAGTATACACGCACTTTTCATGAAACGAACCTGCGTATAGATCTATAAAAGATAAACTTTGCAGAACATATCAGATCTATGAACTTACCCAGATTTTTCAATTTCTTCATCAGATTTGCGCCAGGTCTTCATCACTTCTTTTCAGATCATCCTAGAGATTCATCATTTCTAGATCTAAATATATTGAACCTTCATCATCTTCATAGGTGCATCATAGATTCAGATCTATCAATTAATAACAGAGTTCAACCATGCAGATATACTTCAGAGTGAAGTATTCATTAAAGCCCAGACACTTGCCCCCTTTGCACCATGATTCTCTTCTCCTTATATAGATTTAGTCTTTGTCAATACCATGAGCCAAAACCACACAACTACTAATGGTATTCCTGGACGGGATCAAATAGATATTCCATCGCTCAATACAATGGGTCAATACCATGGTAACACCCTTGGATTTATAAATTTAGAGCACAAATATCCATACGTGACTTGGCACGTACTTTTCCGCGTGCATACGCTACTTCTCCTTAACAAACCCACGTATGCCTTGTGACACATCATATTTATCATTTTATTTTCTTCTGTTACTTCTGAGCTAATCTGTAGATATGTTTAACACATAGATACATCAAGGACAACTTCATCAGGCAGGTTCCATCAAAGTCAACACATTGTATCATATTGCCAACAATCTTATTTCATCAAGTTGCCATCAAGGACAACACATGCCAACATTCCTGTGAAGGTTGGACATAATGTGGTCCTTCACACCTTCCAACAGATTCCTCCTCATCTTTGCAGTCTTCTTTTTCCATGCTTCAAGTAATGCAGCATCGCTATATCCTGGCTTAGGAACATCGCTATCGATGAACTCCTTCAGCCCATTATCCTCCAGCACTGCCTCCATCATATCCTTCCATGATATGTAATTCAAGCTCCCATCAAGGGCATACTCCAATCTCAACCCATTGAAATACATTTCAATGTATACTCGATTTCTGCACCAAGAATCTTCTGTAGCAAATTCAAATTGTCCACCAGCACAAACCCACTTCACAATTTCAATCTTCAATCAACAATGCTCTAATACCATGTAGAAATTATATTCAATAAGCATGCATATGTCCAAGATCCACCTAATCTCACACTATTTAACTTTATGCAAGATACTGAATCTATTCCACTTGTTAATCTTTTGCAGAAAAATTAATTGCACACACATGTGAAGCATAAACAAAAAATATTCAATCGCACATAACACAGTTTTTAACCGAGAAAGCCTGAAGCTGAAAACCCCAACTATATATTATGTAACATGGAGATCATATGAAAATCTCATACAAGCATACAAATCTTATCACAAGCTCTCAGTACCTTACAATCGCCATACACTAATCAAGCCTAATCTTGCAAATCCATGCACCGATCTATGCCACCTGCTAGCCTGCCTCCACTGCGCAATATCTGATGAAGAATAGCTCTGAATGAATTCAAATTACTCCATCCTTGATTGCCCAATCCTCATTGGCATATCCACTGTGTGTTTGATGCAATCAATGCATCACTAATAGTCACAATAGATAGTCTATCTTGCCCTTTCACCTATCTCTCCACTGGTCTCCACTGAAACTGCCATGCACTGTAGTTAACTGTTGTATTGTTCAGTTGATTAATGAGTTATTATTTGTGAATTAATTAACTAATTAATTCACTCCCCTCTCACTAGTGTATCAATCAGTTAGACTAGATACAACTAGCTCAACTGAGTCTAACTGAGTTAAACTAAATACAACTCCATAACTACTTCTTCCAACTGTGTCATAACTCTGCCACTTGAGTTCTAATTGAGTCCTCCATGCATTAGCTCCAGTAAACCCTTAGGAATAGCGTAATTCCTTCTGTCAGCTGATGTGCCACATCTGTGCACTGAACTGAAGTGCTCCAAGAGAATAAGTTGTTGTTTAGAGTCTGATTATTATTAAGAGCTAATAATAATCGACATGCATCTATTTTTAGATTGACGATCTATAAATATACTTCGCCCAATATTCTAAAAATATAATTTCATCTATTTTTCCAACTTGATCAACCATCCACAAATAGCATCCTGCAACTTCTGAAATATGATCAACACGTCTAAAATTAGACTTACGCCAAAAATAGCTTGCAGGCCCACTTAGTGAAGGTGACTCTCTTCACTAAGCTCATCATCTTGTTGAATCTCAACAATACATTTGTTGGCTTCTCTTGTTGGCCCTTTCTCCCACATTGTTGTTATGTTTTTTATCTTTATTGTTATCCAAATACTCGAATTTTTTCTGAATAATGGTTACCTTTAATTTAGGTCGCCTCTAATGGCTATATTATGGATCGGGAAACAATTTTGTCAAATAATTTGGCAACTCAAATTCGTAATTATAGGAAAAAGTGTAATGTAGTGGAAAGAATAGCTCCTCCCTTTTTCATGAGTGCCTACATTATGGATACCATATAATTTTCCTTTGACTTTCCATCCTTGGGATGGAAATGGATTGTTCAGTACGCCACCCCTATCCATGTTTACTTTGAAATTTTATGGGAATCCAAGTACCATTCTAGTTTCTATAAAAAAGTTCATGAAGTGATGTTTCCCATCCATCAAGAAGTCTTCGAAAATAAATCCCTAAGACTTACTGTTGAAGCCAATAAAGACATGAAGCCTTTAGGGAAATGGTTCAAAGAAGAAAACTTTACCTATGTTCGAGTTTTCAGTAGCCTAGACCATCCTCATGTTTTGCCACTATTTGTTCCAGATAAGTTGTTAGCCAAAGAAATTGCATATTATACATTTGGATAGGGCCTAACTAAAGTTCTCAGAGATGCAAATAAAATAGCCTAGCCATGCTTCCCTATTCCTTGTGGCACATATAACTTAGAAAGTTTCAAGCATTCTTTGCTTGACATTGAGCAATTAAATTTTTTATGTTTTCCAGTAATACCAAACAAACAGTTTGACCCTGATGGAGTTGCTAAAGATGTTACCACTCAAGTAAAAATCAGGAAGTTTTCAAAAGAGCCTGATAAATTTGATGATTTATTTGAAATGGTTCCAGAATATTATGTGGTAGAAATATTAATCGTTGATAGATTGACTCTTGATGAATTGATTAGTTTTAACCAATATCATCGGAAAAGAATAGCTCATCTACATAATTTATGGTAAGGCATTCTAGTGAGAACTCGGAGAATGTAGAAGCATCAACATCTTCTTCCCAAGTGCCAAGTGCTCAAAATACAGAAACATTTACTAAAGTTGTTCATCTAGAAAATAGAGTTAAATACGAGCAACAAATCAACAAGGTTTGGGAAGAAATCAAAAATGTTTTAATGACTGAGGAAATCCATGTTGCAAATGGTTCCAACCATGAAGGCACAGAATCAGTTTTGATCAACACAGAACCAATTTCAATTACTACAGAGCCAACACTAATTAGTACAAGACCAATTACAGAACCAGTCATAACCAACAGAGAAACTGCACAAGTTCCAAAAAATACAAGTAAAATCTCATCTACTGCAGAGGTTCTCCAAAATATTGTTAATATAGAAATACCTATAGAAAATACGGGTGTAAAAATGAAAATTAATTCTCATGTAGCAGAAGACATTGAAATAATTCCTACTTTTCCCACTACATAGATAGTCCTTAAAATTGAGAAAATTCTGCCATTGTAATTTTCACATAGTTCAAAACACAAGGCAGACATGAGCAGGTCCAGGAAGAAAATAAAATTAGAACAGACTCAAGTGTTGGTTCCTAATGAGACTTCAGTTCAAATTCTCTGGAAAGGATCCCAATCTGCCCCAGAGGAGGATTTAAATCAACTATCTCATTTTGAAAGAGCTTATGCAAATACAACCATGAATAAATTTGTTGAGGTACAACTGTTAATAAAAGAAAAAGATCAAATAATTTCTCAATTGGAGCAAATTTTTCAAGAAGAGAAGCAAGCAATAGAACAACAATGGAAATTGAATCTTTCTGATCTGCAAAATAATTTTGATAATCTGAAAGTGAAATTTGAAGCAGAATCCAAATATACAGATCAACAGATACAACGGTTACAGAAAAGAGTTGATCAGTTGAAAGATAATACTGAAATAAATGAAGTTTAAAAATAAGCATCATAATTAGATATCCTTTTGACAAAGAAACAATATGTTTTCTGTCACAAGTTATCTTTAATTCTTGACTTATCTAAAACCACTAATTATTTAATCACTCAATTGTCCGAGCTGAGGACATTTTATGAAGATATTGATGAAAAAGTATTTGAGTTCACATATTGGCAGGATAGTATAGAAGGAAGAGCGGTCAATCTTCTCAGAATTGAAGAGTCACAAAAAGATATGGTATTCAGTGATTGGGACATAAAAATGAAAAGTGCAAAAATGGTTGTTATTAGAGCCAGGAACATTTCCTCAAATCTCACCGAATACATTATTGATACTCTAGTGCAAGTTAATCTGATACAGGAATTCCCAAAAGACACCTTGCCAGATGTCAAAGTCTTGGAACAATATTGGCAAGAAGCATCTAAAAAGAGCACTCAGGATATTCAAAGATTATCTAAATCAAACTTGTAAAGTTATCGGCAATTGCTGGTAAAACCACATAGTCAGTGGTTCACGTTGAGGTGTCCAACAAATGCAGTAACTCAACTTCTTCCAGCGCTTAACGATGTAGTATTCATGGGACAAATGTGCATGCATCCAATGCATCCTCCCTAGCTGAAGCTGATGACATATATTTTCAATCTCAAAGAACAGATAAAGAACAGATATGGGAAATATTCATGAATAGTGTTGCAACTAATTACTATTTTGATGTCTTTTATCTTAGTTTAAAGTTGCTCGAGGCTTTACAGAAACTTCATTTAAAATTTTACTATTTTTGTAATATTAATAGATTATTTAAACCCCTTTCATGCATTTAGAAATGGTTCTAGAATTTTTTAGAAGATAGCTTTGAACTTGCACTATTGTTTGATAAGAAGTTATATAATTGAAAGTTGAGCCTGAAAGTTGTCTTTTCATATACAAAGAACTGATGCATCAGGTACTATTGTCTTTTTATTATTTTTTTGTGTTATCGAATTAGATAGTTATCTTATTTTGATGTTCTTTCATTATATAGGTTACTTTGAAAACAATAATTTATTGTCACTATTGATATGAAGTATTGAATGATTGGTGATTATATATGAAATAATGAAATATTTTATGTGATTGAGTTTTAATCAACTAAATTTATGAACTATTTAATTAATTTAGTTTCTTATGTGTGTTTTATTTTCACCAAAGTATAAAATGATCTATATTGTTATGTACTTTGTGAAATCTTTCTATTAGATCATATTAAAATAATTTCTATCTCGGGAAATAATTAGAATAAGTTTTAGTTTTATTATTAGCTTTAAAATCATTCCAACACTTTGATTTCATTTCTTTGGTTATTATTAAATGTCTTTAAAATAGGAAACCGTTCCCTTTATCCCTAGTCGGAACCACCATGGATGCATTCATATCTCTCCACCTAATCCATGAGGAATTTGTCTATCTCCAGTCTCTAGGATTTACCGTATATCCTACCATTCACTGGTCGAGGATTCCTATGCCTAATCGAGACTCCACCCTCTAGGCTTTATCGTATATCATGTCATTCACCGGTCGAGGATTCGTAGGCCTAATCGAGGGCACACAATCTGGATTCACTGCAATCCCACCTTCATCGGTCCAGGGATTACTAGGCCTTATGTTCTTCTCCTAAGACCACCTCCCTAATTTTTGAAAACCATCCGAAAATCCAGCTCAACCAAGTAGAAGATAACTCCATCACACCATGGCTATCCAAAAATGGTAAGGCAAGGTTGAAAATCATTGTCACAGCTAGAAAAACCCATGTTAATCACAACAAGATAACCAAAAACACACATGCATGTAGCATGCATGACAAATATAGTAAGGAAATCACACATGCAAATTGATACCTGCAAGTAATTTCGTTGTAGCCACTTGATCTTGCTCTTCATTACTTCATCTTTGCTTCCCTTTTCCTTCTTTTTCCTTCCTCTTATTTTCTTGATCCAATGTTAGAGTGCTTCATGAATACTCTAAGTGTGCAAGTGTATGTGAGAGTAAAGAGAATAGAGAGAGAGAGCTAAAAATTGAACTGAAAAAAGCTGTGAACTAATCCTCATAAAAAATTTTAATAATGATGCCTTTAATTTCTTTGATTTTCCATTATTTTCCTTCCTTTTCCTCCTCACGTGCAACATGTGACCTTTCACCTTCCTTTTCTCATAATTTCCATTATTTTCATAAATAAAATACCAATTAATGCCTCTTTCCTTTCCAAAGCCTTTTCCATTTCCTTTTCCAATTTCCCTTAGCCATAATAAACCAAATGAACACCCACACTAGGATGTTTTTCCCAACATTTAGCTTTGAATGTGTGTCCCATGACCATGGTCTTATTTTCCCTTTATTAATGTTGATACATGAATTTTTTAACCCAGGGTTGTTACAGACCCATCCCTATTACAGGAACACTGTCCTCGGTCTTTAATGACACCTACAACCAACAAAACCAATGAAAAACCAAAACATACTGCTTATGGATCTTTACAACTTATCTCGATGCAATGTTTCCAATGTACAACCTATCGAAAAGAAACCAACATGACACTCATACTGCTTATTGGAGGTTTATAACACATCTCATGGTAGTAATTTACATACATACACATATATACATATACCAAAATTGCTTTGCCTTAATCGGAAAACAAGGAAGGATACATAACCAGCATTTGATCAGCCATATCCCATGTAGCTTCATCAGGATCAAATTGCTTCCATTTCATTTTAACCTACTCAATTGCTCAGTTCTAGAGCATGAGCGTATTTCTATACAAAATACACTGAGGTTCCAACTAGAATTCTCCTTCTAGTTCCACTTGCAATACAGACCAATCAATAACATGATCAACATCCTTTACAATTTTTTTAAGAAATGAAACATGGAAAACATAATGGACTTTCATTGTCAGAGGCAGTGCAAGTTGATAGGCCAATTGTCCAATCCTCTTAAGGATCTCAAAATTCCCACAATATTGAGGTTCCATCTGCGCATAAGACCCAATCCTCAAGGATATCTTCTTGGCTTGATGTTGAAGTGCACATGTTCCCTAACTTGGAACTCCTTAAACAACCCGTGTTGATCTGCATAAATTTTATGCTTGTCTTATGTTGCCTTTAGATTCTTCTTGATAACCTGCATTTCTTGTTCCATTTTTTCCAATATATATGGTCCTATCAACACCCTATTAAAAGGATCATTCCAACTGATAGGAGTATTACAACTCCTCCCATAAAGTTCCAGAAACAAACTCATCCTCGATGACTCTTGATACCCATTTTTGTAAGCAAACTCAACCAGTGGAAGATACTCTTCCCACTTCCATTGTTGATGCAACACATATATTCTCAACATGTCCTCCAAAATATTGTTGACCCTCTTTATCTGTCCATCTGTCTATGGATGATAAGTTGTGTTGAAGGCCAACTCTATAGCCAAACCCACAAATACTTATTTCTAGAACCTAGAAGTGAACTTAGCATCTATGTATGATATAATGTTATTTTTTACACTGTGTAACCACACAGCATCATTGATAAATACTTGTGCCACATCCCTAGCTGAATAATTAGACTTCACTGGAATGAAATGTGCTACCTTTGTCAACTTTTCTGCCACAACCATGATGGAATCATGTTTTATAAATGTCCTCATTAATCCTGTAATGAAATATAAATAAATGACCTCCCATTTCCACTCTGGAATAAGAATTGGTTGTAGTAGACCACCTTGGTGTTTTCATTATGCCTTTACCTGTTGACAATCCATACATCTCACCACAAACGCTTCCACTTCCATCTTCAGATTCAGCCAATAATGGAACTTCTTCACCGTCATCAATGTTTTCTGATATCCTGGATCACCTAAATGTGGCTTAGCATGAAATTCCCTCAAGATAAGCTTCTTTAGCTCGTTGTTGTCCACCACATAGATCCTATCCCTAAATCTGACCAAACCATCTGCTGTGAGACAATATTCCACATCCTGATCACATGTATCATGTTACAATCTACGCCTAATCGCCTTGTACACGTCATCCTATTTTCATGCTTACAAGACCTAATCCTATAGATATGTCCCATAAGAACATATAATTGTTATGTGGTTTTCATGCACTCTTTTCCTAAGAGCATTGCAACCATGTTTTCCTTTCCCGTAATGTACCTGATCTCAAAGTCAAACTCACTGGTTGTTTCAAACCATCTAGATTTTCTGGCATTCAGATTCATTTGATCTAATAATTACCTCAATCCATTGTGATAGATCATCAATACAAACCTCCTTCCAAGAAAATAACGCCTCCACATATTCAATGCATGACCTCAAGGTCATGTTTCGCATAATTATACTTTTTCTTATTTAGTTTCCTTAATTCGTAACATACCACTTCTCCCTCCTTCATAAGGTCTTCAAAAATCCCTCTCTTTCAAGCATTTTTGCACACTAAAAACTCTTTATCTGGATCTACAATCTTAATAACTGAGCATTTTTCAACAACTGCTTCAACAGCTCAAAATTTGTTTCACATCCCTCTATCCATTAAAATTTATTACCTTTCATTTGCAATGATGTAATAGGATAATAAATCTACAAGAATTTCCTGATAAACCTCCTAAAATTTCCTACCAACCCCATAAATGACCTTCCTTCATCCACATTCCTAGGAGCTTCCCATTCCATGATAGATTTTATCTTTTCCGTGTCCACTAATATGCCTTCCTTGGAGACAACATGCCCCAAGTAATGTAACTTTGTCTCAAAGAAACTATATTTTCTCATTTTTTCATACAACAGATGCTCTCTTAGAAATCTTAGTACCACTGCTAAATGTTCGGCATGCTCTTCCTCATTCTTAGAATATATCAATATATTATCAATGAACACAATAACAAACTTGTCCAGGGAAGGACGCAACACACTATTCATCAAGCACATACAAGTAGTTGGAGAATTATTCAAACCAAATGGAACTACAACAAACTCATATTGCCCATACTTGGTCTAGAAATTTGTCTTGTAATTGTCCTTGTTAACACCGGAAAATGGTACAAGCAAAAGACATTAAAATTTTCAAGCATAAGGCATGGAAAAATATTTTTAGGGAAGGAATACATTAGGAAAGGTGAAAAATTAAATTTTTCCTAAGGTTACAAAGACAATTAAGGGACAGCACACCATCATCAAAGGAATTTTTCACACAGCGCGGTTATTATGTTTATAGGCGTGCAGTCCTGAAGATGGAAAAATGTCACCATCTGAGACCACTTGGAATGCTTGGTTAAGATTATTCTCCACCTAGTATTGTCAAGGAAAACTGAATTTGAGCCACCTTGATGAGTAAGTGCATCCTACAAAGGAATCCCTCCTCCACTCTTGAGTCATTATCAATATTGGGCGAAGAGGAGGAGAAATTCAAAAATTTTATATATAAACCATCCTTTGGAAGAATAAATAGAGACACATAGTTATGTTGGCAAAATTTCTTCATAGAAAACCAGCTTGTGTAGTCCAATAGCAAAGGGATTGGAAGGACTCATATGTTGGCCAACCAAAATCTCAGCCAAAGAGAGAGAGGTCCACCATTTGATCTTAATCTACCATCCTTTGAGAGAGGGAAGAGATGCTTGCAGGAACTCGAGGGAAGGAGACCTCCTTGTTTTGGGTATTTGAGCTCCATAGATCAAAGGACCCTCTTCAAGTGTTTGGCATTATATATTTATTACCACCAGCACTTAATAAAGGGAGACTTATCCACTTATGTTATTAGGCTATTTTTTTCATCGATATTTTGTATTTTGCATCTCGTATTTTATTTTGTTATTAGTTTTGTATGCTTAGTTTTACCTCAAAATTAGATTACGTTATGTCAAATTTGTTCCACTAATAGTAGACAATAATTTTTCTCAATAACCTTGTGTAGGTAGCAGCCAGTTTTCTAAAGAAGTGTATTTCGTACACCCTTGCGTCAAATACACTACCACAAGAATGGCAACTCCACTGGATTATTTCTTTTTGAGTTAATGGTTGATGTTGCAGGTCCTTCTTCCTACTCAGTTTGCTGAAAACCACCCCTACATTCTCTCTGCATCTCCAATCACACTCAGTGAAAAATTTTGCACAGTAGAGAGGGAAATTTTTCTTCATTCTGCCTGACAACACGCCTTGTGCTCCGACAGATGCGCACTCTATGCCTGTGGAAAGATGACCCGCACAACAGTTCAGCAAGAAAAAAATTTACTACTTTTTCACATTTTTAAGGTGATTGGAAACCCCTAATAATTTTCCATCATTTTTTGTATGTATTTCACTACTATTAGGAAACTTAAATTCTATGTTTAACCTCAGATTAGCTTTGCAACTAGGTACTTTAATTTTAGTATTTTATTTCACAAATTACACATAGTTTAAATAGGGAAAAAGTAAGTAGCCTTAAATCCACATATGTTTTCCGAACAAATAATTTGTTGATAAAAGGTACAAAACATGTAGCTTAATTAGTAAAGAGTGAGTGGCCCATATATCCACATATATTTTTCTAGTTCAAGTTTGTCAAAAATTTTCATTAGATTAGTTCAATTTTGCATTAAGATTTAGGACTAGGATAAACTATCAACAAAGAAAGTAAGTAATCGTTGCCACCCTTGCACCTCTCGGTGAGCCTGGGTACGCATATGAATGCTTTTCTAAGACAATTTTCCATCTCCCTATAGGGAAAACATAGTCTATTTAGGTAAGGTGTAAGCAGCCCATCATCTGCCCATCATTTCAATTTTTGCGAGAAAAAATCACACATAGGGTAATCATAAAAGGATTGTAAAGGATCATCGCATATCCATATCTCATAACACTTGTGATTGTTCACTCCAAAGCACACATGAAGCATTGGTAAGCATTGGAACATAAGGCACCCAGTGTTTTAGGACCTTTTGTTCTCTTCTTACAGTTACTTCACCAAATCACACCTTCATAAAAATTCAGACTGTAGAAATTTGCTGAATAATGATTAATTATCCACCGAGACTATCCTGATCACATACAATTCGAATTTATATGCAACACATAATCTCTTCCACTCAGATCATCACACATGCGGAAATAAAACAAGCAATAGCACATCAAATCATCATACACATTTACACAGTATGTATGGGGAAAGCTTATAGCTGAAAACCCCGCAACTATTATGTATATTATAATGGAGAAATCATGTAACAAACTCAGTACAATACTCCTCACAAGTACTCAGTACTTTCTCATGAAGTTACACACAAACTAGCTTGGTTTTGAACAAGTCACTGGTTCAAAACTCACCACTAATTGCCTTGCCTCTATTGCGCAATCATGGCCTGTCTAAATATAGATCCAAGGTTCGAATCTCCTTGGCTTGACAGCGCAATCATCATGGGAAATTCCTCCAAGTGTGGTGCAAATCTCATGCACAACTGATGTCGCCACTGATAGCTAACTCCACCCTTTCATCTACCTCTTTCACTGATCTCCACTGAATTGTCCATGCACTGTAGTGAACTAATGTGTTCTTGAGTTGAATAATGAGTTACTAATTAATGAATTAAATAATATTTAATTCACTCCACTCATAACTAGTTGATTAGCTAGTTAAACTAATCTCAACTAGTTCAACTAAGTTAAACCGAACACAACTCCACTAGCTGTCTCATTAACTCCACCAAACTTATGCCACTGAAGTCCTAACTGAAGTCAACCATGCATGTGCTCACCAAACCCTTAGGAATAGCGTAATTCCTCTGTCAGATGCATGAGCCACTTCCAAGGCTCGAAGTGAAGTGCTCCAAGAGAGTAAACTGAAGTTTATAGTCCAAATATTATTAAGGGTAAATAATATTTGACTTCCCTATTTTTAGGATAGGCAGTCTAAAAATAGACATCGACCTATAGGTCAAAAAAATAGAGGTCCATCTATTTTTACCAACATGAACAATACTCCAAGAATAACATACTGCAATCCCCGGACCATGCTCCATATGTCTAAAAATAGACATAGTCTAAAAATAGACTTTGCGCCAGAATTTGCCGGGCCCACTTAGTGAAGGCGACTTCATTTCACTAAGCTCCATCATCTTGCTGCATTTTCAACACAGACTCCCTAAAAATAATCATTAACTGAACTCACTTAATTCTCCCCACAAGGGCCACAGAAAATTTTATAGTTCAGGTTCGGACCATCAGGGGTAGGTATTCAATAAACCACCATGGTCATAATACATTTTGAAACATAGATGTTCACATTTTAGGGAGTTTCAAACCCATCTATATGCCCATGGAACGAATATATGATAATTACAGAGACTCATTTCAGAGGGGGTTAAGCTTAAGCCCAGTGCGTGCGGTACTCTATGGGGCTACCTGACCCATCTAGTTCTCGGTACTAGCAACCGATTACCAGGAAGATCAAGACCCAAATGCTCACGTGGGACAATAGTACTTTAGTCCCCAAAACTAGGGCACCCTTCCCTATTTGTGATGGTGTAGGCATCACTCAATCCTCATACCATTACCTTGGTCGATCCTTCAGCTGCTGGAAGGCATCACCAATTCTTTCAAGACATTGGCCCCAGTACCCATCAGAAGATATCTTCACAAGGCCTAGTTACAATGAGAGTGTAAGGATGATTAGGTCTATATAGGCTTTTGGTATTATACGCAAAACAAACAAAACCTCATTTTTTGATTGATTGATCACATAGTGTAAAGTTCAGGAGAAAAATCACATTTTCATT
This sequence comes from Pinus albicaulis, assembly GCA_034641835.2. Classification (NCBI taxonomy): domain Eukaryota; kingdom Viridiplantae; phylum Streptophyta; class Pinopsida; order Pinales; family Pinaceae; genus Pinus; species Pinus albicaulis. Next base: position 295,100,195 of record CM076574.1, read on the forward strand.
TTTTCGCTTTGTTTTATGCATATGATTATATTTTTTCTTTGATAGGAATCATACTTCCTCCCAAAACACAAAAATGTCGACCTAATCAACATCATAGGGACCCAATGGGACCCCATCGGTCTAGGTATTTCTTAAACCTCCCCCATTTAAAGGGAGGAGTGACAGCCCTCCCGCCATTCAGGCGTAGAGGACGTCACACTGCCTCCATTACCAAAACATCCTTTATTGGGGCATCTTTGATTGGAAACCCCCAAGGGTCACCAACCACAAAAATAGTGGAAACACCAATAGGGTCACCACACTCAACTCCTCTAACAACCCCTCGAGGTCAAAGGGTAGCTACCCATCTAAGGACTTAGCAGAAAATCCATCAAGGTGCGCCACAGGATAACATTCCCCAGGAACCTCCCCTGAACCAACACATTCAAATAAATGTTTCTCAATAGAGTACAATGGCGGTCAATTCATAGTTACCCTTCTTAACATCAATAAATCTTCTAGATCTAATGAAGTTAACGAATGACCCCATTGCACATGACCTTAATTGGCCCCCCATGCCCACGAATCTCCCTTCTGATATACCAAAATTTGAATGGAAGTAAGCAGAAGCCCTGGAAATCATATAATGACTTTCCACCTGTGGATTTTGTCGAATGGTATCATCGATGATACCATTCAAATGAGACTATTTCAACACACCCTCATAGGTCCTACAGCAAAATGGTATGTCGAGTAGCCGCCTGCATCCCATGGAACCTTTAGCGCCCTTGCTACTACATTCCTCACATATTTCAACCTCCCCATTCATCATGAATCGAGAATGGAACTTCTGACACATCTCATACTAAAAACAGTCATTCATATATCAGACCATCTCCATGAGCGGCAGAGATGTCGTAGTTTGTGCAAAGCTAACCTCGATGATAGAGTTATGTTGGACTTATTTTGAAAACTCTCACTGCATGGATTTTAAAAGATGTGTCCACGCAAAAACCTATCTCAGGTGAAGACGCCATTAGCAAATTCCAGCAACTTGAACTCATTTACACCCAATCAAGATATATTTACAATGTCTTGTCAAATTCCCCGCGCCTGCAAACTTATAGAGAATTACCAGGTGCATTCAATACCACTGGCGGCTTGATAGTGTCCCTAGCCCAAGGTCAACCCAGCAGTTATCAGTACCCAGGATACTCTTACGATTATACATGGAACGTATCACAACCTGGGTACCACCAAAGTCACCTTGCACCTCTGCAGAACGTGATGAATAGGGAAATTCCATATCATCAACATCAGGGAGCTTCATATCCCATACTGCAGGGGAACCAATACTCAGCTAGGAATTTGATACAAGAGAGCCACCCTAGCAACCATACAACAACCAAGGATAGGGGAACCAATACTCCCTTTTTCCTGCAAAAAATCCACCACTGACGCAAAAAAAATCACAAGTGAATCTTGTGCAACCATCCCAGGCTTAGCAGCAACAATCTTATGATCAGGAGAATAGTAATAATCCTCCAAACACTAGAAAGAAAAATCCAAGGAACAAGAAAAAGGGAGATCCTGGACAGGGGGGTAGTAATCAACAAAGCCCCCTACGGTCTCAGGTTGGGAGCTACCCCAACCGAAATCAAAACCAGGAAGCAAGTGATAACTCCCAAGGGAAAAATAAGAGACCCAGTCTAAGGAAAAATCACTCTTATGCAATATGTGGTGAGTATGGACATTACACTCACCATTTTCTCGAACTCCCTGAATTGAAAAACTTCAAGGTAACTGAGCACAAGGGAGACCAACCTAGCAGCCTGTGATAATTCAAGAACCTTTCCCCCACCAAGGAGTGGTTAATACCCAACAACAAAAACCCCCCCAAAACGAGACCCTAGGGAACAACCACAAAATCTACATGGTTGGAGAAGAATTTTTCTTCCAAACATGAGATAGGAACTATGAAACTCCCCAAGATACAAACCCATCATTTACAAGTACGAGTGCACGTACCACGTCATTAACTATCTCCAAATTACCTATTGAGACTCTTCCAAGAATGGTCAAAGGACCAACCAGGCACGCAGGACATCATTCCAAAGCTTCTCATAGTTATAGTATAGTGGATGACTTGGTTCAATCTACAACAGCCATGTCAGCATTGGAAGTCCTGCAATCATTCCCAACACAGTAGAAGGCCTTAATTTCTGCCTTAGGCGTGATCCACCCCTTTGATTCTCACTTAATGGTTTTCTACCTAGACAAGGCAAGCCCTAGGCTTCCTTCTCTAGTCACTTACCAAATACTAATTTCAGTTCATAATATCACCATACACCGATGCATTGTGGATGAAGGAGAATCCATGTGCATCATTTCCAAATCAGTTTCGAAAAAGTTAGGATCACCTGAATTGAAACCATCTGACATCATGCTCAGAGCATATGACGAATGCCCATTAGCCCCTATTGGTCTTTATCAAAATGTCCCAGTGAACCTGGCTGGAAAAATAGTCCTTATGGACATTGAGGTCTTAGACACATAACTCGACTACAATATACTCCTCAGGCGGAGTTACATGTACATCATGACCATGATCGGATCATATTCTTTTTCGGGTGATGGTGTTCCCTCACGACGATCAGATCATCACCATCGACCATCTCACATACTACGAGAAGAAACCCATGAATGCTCTAGATGTCGTACTACCATACGTAGATACAACCATGAAACCACTGACAAGGTATACAGAATTTGGCTCAGGCCAATTCAAATCATCATCTATCCTAGGCTCATTCCTAGGAGATCCCCTTATTGTACCAGGGGAAGCCCCGGAAAGCACGAAGGAACCGATGTACATGATGAGCTCATCAAACACCAAAACCAGCCTAGAAGAAGAAACCAACTGTACGGATGTCGAAGCCATGGGTACGACATTCCTACCATATGTCATTTCACAGACCCCATTTTTGTATCCCCCACCTAGTTCTCTAACAAAATAGGTCATGGAAACTATAAAATTTCTAAATATGGCTTTCACAATACCCGTGTGGTATTTGGTCCCTCTAGCCATGCTATAAATCCTAGGCATTACCTCTACAACTATGACCCCTATTTCCCCCCAAGAGGTCATAGTAGTTAAACATACACCTGTAGTGGCACTAGCTAGGACTACGAGGAGGAATAACAAAAAAGGGAAAAAGGTAGAAACCCCCAAGTTACCTAGGGCATTACAACCTTGTGCATTGTGTGATCTCGTAGGCCATCCTACTAATATTTTCCTGGAATTAGAAGAATTAAAACCTCTTCTACATACTAAAATAAATGTCACGACCTTAGATACCCGAAAAAAGGAACAGGTCACGAAAAACCAAGGGAAAGCATTACGCACCAATCATGTATGCACCATATGCGACCATTATGGGCATTACACCCATCATTTCCTGGAGATTCCTCAATATAGGGATGCATTGTAGGCCCTAGAACAATATAATCTCGAGGACCCCTCTGTTGAATCCATACAAATGAAAGTGGATGACTCCAAAATTATATTGTATGTATGAGAAAAACCTACATCATGCTCGTACTCATCCAACCCAATGGCTCAAAGAAGGAAAACAAAGGCCACACTAGAGGTTCCAGTTTGTGCATTGTGCAATGAACCCGTTCACTTGATCATACAATTCCCTGAATTAAGGGCTTTCAACTATTGGTACCCAATACCACATGTTGCCCAAAGCTGCCACTTATCGAAACACAAAATACACACGTGTCACATATGTCGAAGCAACCATCATGTGTGTCGTTGTCCCAACCTCCATCATCTCCAATCAATGTTTGATTTCATGCGACATTTCATAGCTAAAAATCCTGATTTAGAAAACTCAGAAATAGAATCCACGGACAACACTACAAATCAAAAAATTGAAGCGAAAAGGACCATATTATATATATCGGAGGAGAGATAGTCACCAGAGCAACCACCTCTCCCCCATAACCATCCTCAGCCTCAAGACCATCTTTGTGCCTCATGTGACGAACATGATCATTTAATCGCGCAATGTGCAGCTCTAGATTTGTTACAAATATGGTACCCGGTTAACCCAGTGTACTTCATAGGGATACGACCCGATCAATATTCTTGCCAGATATGTCAGGATAACCACCATCTTCACCACTATCCCTACATCCCCCGATTCCATTTAGCATTAGAGTCACTACGTTTGGCCATAACCAACTTTGCTGACTTAGAAAATTTGGATTTTGAGTCCACAGAAAGTTCCACAACCCAAGATAATGAAGGGAATAGGCCCATTATCTGCATATCTGAAGAGAGGAATCCACCAAAAGGATGTCTTCCCACCCCCAAACCCCCCATGTGTCCAGCCTCTGCCTATGTATTATGTGATGAACGTGACCATTTAATCACACAGTTCCCAGATTTAGTATCATTATGAAAATGGTACCCAATCACCCCCATGGTCCAAAGGGATTGGAAAAAAAAGAGCTTCAATCTTGTATAATTTTCCAAGATAGCCACCACGCTCATCATTGCCCCTATGTCCCCCGATTTTGACTTACGCTGGACATCATGCGCTCATTTGTCACCAATAATCCAGACATAGTCGGTTTCGAGTTACCACAAAATAGGCAGCTGATAAAAATGAGGCCTACCCCCCCCCCATTGTCACCAGCCACCTAAAATCACGAAGGAAGCCCCTCACCCAAGCGAGGTAAAAAAAAAATCAAACATATTGTGTGCCTTATGTGCTAAAAATGACCACATGGTTAATCAATGTTAGGAGCTTAACAAGTTCACCGACAGTCTTCGTAATATCACACCCATACCTTACATTCATCTCTTTAATCAAGAGAATATCACACGTTTTTATTTTCGAATTTTCTCACAATTTCACCACACGATGAATTTCCATTACCTTCCAAGGTTATGAGTGACTAGAGGAGCATTAGAAGAAAAACTCCCACAGTAACGAAATCACACAAGGTCTAAGAATAGCAGATAGAATAAACAAAGAAATACACATTCTTGTACTCATCTCCCATCAGCATCCTCTAATATGATGACTATTACTGGATCACATACAATATGATTAGTGAGTACATTTACTCCGTGCAACATTTTCACGAGCCATTATCATGATACAGATAAATTCCCTATGTTGCAAACATTTAGGCGCCTCTGCACTCATCAAAATATTAACATAAAAGAAGATACATGTACCCTTCGTACACCACCAAGAGAGCATGAATCTGGTCTCACTAAAAAACAAACAAACATCATGGAAATTCTTCCACCATGTAATGTTGACCACACACAACCCCATATATGATTCGTCTCATCATGCATGGGAACCATGACTCATGCTTTATGCTCATCATTTCTTGGTGTTGAGACTGCTACAACTACCACAACAATAGTAGTACCTTCGATGGTGAAAACCTTGCATGTCTACACCCTATCAATCTCATCTAGTTCCATGGCATCAACCAAAAAATCCTATTCATGTCTGTCGACCAACACTGTTAGGCCCGAACCAATTCCTCATGGCCTCACACAAAACAATTCCCCCTTATACATCTAGTTTCACTCTGATGAGGATATATTAGAGGCCATGATGGAACCCGATTGTCCGTGGGACGTAATGCATCACCGCTCATTTTTTATTATAGAAAAAGGGTTTGTGCCTAGAAACACAAAAACCCAGGATAGTTATGCCATTGAATCCAAATACTTCCTTCTGTCAGGAAAGTTATATTGGTTCAAGAACCCTATCCCAGTGCCCGATGCATTTGAGGAAGGAAATATTTTGAATATTTTTCCAACCATTAAGGTGAATATCTCGAAAAATCCAGGAAAAACGCGGAGAAATCTCACTAGGGGAAGCATGCTCCCAAAATGAAGTAGCCACGTATACAAACCTATTACAAGAGTAAAGTGATATATTATCTTGGGATTATTCAGAAATTCCAAGGTTAAGCCCCACCATCATGGAGTATCACATTGACACTTGGCTTGACATATCACCCGTCTGCCAAAAGCAGCATCAATTACACCCATGCAAAGTAGAAGCGATCAAATAAGATATAGAAAAGCTTCGCAAAGTTGGATTCATCTAACCAATCACTTACACATCTTGGGTTTCTAACCCTGTACGTGTCATGAAAAAACATGGCACCATTAGAGTCTATAACAATTTTCAAGATTCAAACAAATCTTGTCCCAAAGACAATTACCCCACTCATTTCATCGACCAATTCATTGATGCTTGCAACAGTCAGGAGGCCTTGTCCTTAATGGATGTATTTTTTGGGTACAATCAAATTCAGATCCGACACACTTATTGGTATAATATCGCATTCACCACCCTTTGGGGCACATTTTCATATCGGGTTATGCCATTTGGTATTAAAAATGTTGGAGCCACCTTTCGGTGGGCCATGAAATATATATTCCATGACCTGGCTCATCTTATCTTAGCCTACTTAGATGACCTCATAGTATGATCCAAGAAACGATTTGACCATCTAGACGATTGGCGTTTGGTATTTCAACGATGTCGGCACTACAACCTACGCTTGAACCCCCTCAAGTGTGTCTTCTGCATTAATTCAGGCAGACTGTTAGGATTCATAGTATCCCAACAAGGAATTAGAGTTGACCCCTTAAATTTATAGGCAATCAAATAAGTACCACCACCCAAAATGCTAAAAAAACTTCAAAATCTGCAGGGAAAAGCCAACTTCTTATGATGCTTTGTCCCTAACTATGCCACTTGCGCACAGGGCTTCCTGCACCTACTCTGTCAGGACATTTCGTTCAAATGGGATAAGCAAGCTCAAAAATCATTTGAGGCACTAAAATACACCTTGTCTTCAGCCCCTTTGATCATCCCACCCAATTACGACAAATATTATACCTTATATATATCTGTGTCAGATATAGCCATAGCCAGGGTGTTCATCAACCCCATGTGATATTTTCTAACCCACCATTTGATGAACCATAAGTATGCCTAATGGATAGTTATACTACAGGAATTAGACCTATAGTTCAGCTCCCCTAAGAGTAAGAAAGCACTAATCCTAGGTGAATTCATCATTGATCTCCCAAGTGTGACCCAAGGATCTCCAGTTAATGACTCACTGCCTGATGAACATTTTTTCTTAGTGACGACCGACGACCCTTGGTAAGATGACATCCTTATGTTTCTCTAAACCCAAAAGTTCAAACCTCAACTCACCCATGACGACCGAAGGTGCATACGCCATTAGGACTCCCGATACCTTCTCATGGGGGATGTCCTTTATCGAAGAGGCGTTGACACCATTTTACGTCGATGCCTCACTCACGACCAAGCTGAGCAGGCCCTAAATGACTTCCATAGTGGGGCTTGTGGCAACCATCTCTCATTAATGGCCACCACCCAAAAATTCTTCCGTGTTGGTTATTTTTGGCCCACCCTATTCCATGACTGCATACAAGCAGTCAAAATGTGCAAACGATGTCAACGCTTCGCTCACAAGGCAAGAGTGCCTCCTGCTCCCCTATACCCATTCATTGTAGTAGGCCCCTTTTTCAAATGGGGCATTGAATTTATGACTTGAAACCCTACATCATCTAGCAACGACAAATACATCATAGTAGTCGTTGATTATTTCACTAAATGGGAAGAAGCCATGCCCACATACGATAACACCGTAGAAACCACAACTTGGTTTCTCTTCAACCATGTCATCACATGGTTCTTTGTGCCTAAGGATTTAGTCTCCAACCATGGAAATAATTTCAAGAATGAAATGTTCCAAGAGTTATTCCATCACCTTGGGTTCACGCACGAGTTTGCATCACCATACTACCCCCAATCTAACAGCCAAGTAGAAGTTGTTAACAAAGTAATCAAAACAATGTTACATTGCATGGTAAACAACCATAACATTAACCAGAACCATATGGTGTTTTCAGCCTTATGGGTATACCGCAACCCTACATCGTCTAGCAACCACAAATACATCATATTAGTTGTTGACTATTTCACTAAATGGGCAGAAGCCATGCCCACATACAATAACACCGCAGAAACCACAACTCGGCTTCTCTTCAACCATGTCATCACACGTTTGGTTGTGCCTAAAGAGTTAGTCTCCAAACATGGAAATCATTTCAAGAATGAAAAATTCCAAGAGATATCCCATCACCTTGGGTTAACGCATGATTTTTCATCACCATACTACCCCTAGTCCAATAGCTAGGTAGAAGTTGTTAACAAAGTACTCAAAACAATGTTACAGCGCATGGTAAACAACCATAAAACTAATTGGCACCATATGGTTTTTTCATCCTTATGGGCATACCACACAGTGGTCAAATCCTCAACAGGTTCACACCTTACTAGTTGATATACTGAGTGGAGGTCGTGCTTCCCATTGAACATGAAATCCCCAACTTGCACGCAGCCAGCGAACTCCTCACTAATACTCAACCTCTAAAACAATGGTTGGTACAATTATATATCATTGATGAAAGTTGAAGAGAGTCTCTCCAACATAATAAGGCTCACAAGAAAAGAGTAAAAGCATCATTCGACGGCAACATCACCCCTCGCTCATTTTTTGAGGGGGGCTATTTCTCCACTACGATGTTGAAAAATAATCCATAGGAACCAGGAAGATCGAAACAATATGGAAGGGTCCTTACATCATCAAACATTGTCTCCTCAAAGGAGCATACATTTTGTCCGAGCCCAATGGTGCATGTCTAGCCAATCCCGTCAATGGGCTCTACCTCAAGATATTCCACCCATAAGGCTGGAAGCCTCAATACCCTAGAGATAAAATGAATGTAACATAATTTTTTATGATGATCACAACCATTGTGGACTTGTTCTAAAAATAACACTCTTTTGTCACAGATGGATCCTTTTCCCATCTACTATTTTGGATTTGTTGATGGAGCGTCTCGATGGTCACAAAATTTAGCTACAGCTGCCTGGGCCATATACTTTCCTGACTAGTCACCATTCCTCACCAACAGAGTATGTATTGGATCAACTACAAAAAATCAAGCAGAATATGATGAAGTCATCGTGTTGTTGAGCGATTCCTCCAACTAGGGAATTAGTCATCTACATGTCTTTCTTGACTCCCAGTTAGTGGTATTGCAATTAAACCAAGCCTTTCAAATACGTGATTTGCACCTATTTAGGAAGTACGTGCATGCATGGCGGTTAGTCCACCACTTTGATTGCATTACATTTACACATATACCAAGAGATCAAAATCAGGTAACAGATCACATAGCTAACCATATCCTAGACTAGAATGCATCTCGTATAACCCATCTAAATAAAAAATAAAATCATAAGCATAACATCCATCATAAGTACATAACATCCATCATAAACATATACAAACATATAAAAATAACCATAGACACATCACAAGAGCCGAAAAAAATACATCTCGCATATATACATCAAAAAATATGTGTCCCGGTATACAAAAAATTCACTGACTATCACGTCAGTCAAAAAATATAAATATCATCAACGCAGGGGAGAATCCTCATAATGGGTGCTTTCCCTGATCATCCAACATATCTAGGGTTGAGCACCGTCTAGTGAGTCCTCTGGACCCACGTGAGCACCCAGTTCCAATCTAGGAGCAGCAGCCATGACAACAAGTGTTGTTGTGCCTCTCCTGGCCATCACTTTCTCCAACCATATGTCGTCCAGGTCATCAAATCCCCTGGTCCACAAACCCCGAGTCAGCCTCCCAAGGCGACTCCACGAATTTACTAAATCCATAGCATGAGAATCTGTCGCCTCAACCCCGGCCTCAGGAACTCCCAGACGACCCTCAACATCATTAGCTCAAGCCTCTGCTGCCAGTACTCAAATATCAGCAACAGCCACCAACTCCTTGATCATGTCCACCCATGCCTCAATTTCCTAAGCATGCGCCAGGAGGGCAGCATCTCCACTAGCAACTGCAACGCTTCTACCCTCACCTGAGGGACCTCCGGCACCAACCTGACCCCCAAGCTGGGCCTGAATCTCCCCACTTGGGTCCTTCCTCCTTGATTGGTGGCCTACTAAATGAGGAGTAGGATGCCCTGCTAAACCCACATCTACAAAATAAACCAAAAAATAATATTAGTGTCACCATCAAAGACATATAGTTATATATACAAAAATAGAACCGTCAAAATCTAGAAAACATAAAAGGTCTACCTGTCGAACCCCATACATAGCCAGGAGGGATACCCATGTTGCGATCCCCCCAGAAGTCCATCCCTGAATATGGAAAATCAAGGAAAACCTATGGGTTCGACTCAAACCATGCCTCGACCATCATATCCCAGTAGCGGGTCACCTCTCCCCCACCACCATGGGGCATCACAGGTGCCCATCGACACATCTGAGGATCCCTCGGAGGACCTAGGGACATCACCATAAAGGGTCGTAACATCACAACCCGCTCATACGTAATACTAGAGAGGATGCTTGCATAGCAAAAGGTCTTGATAGCACCCCTCTGGGATTTGGCCAGCTGAGTGACCATACCCTGATAGACATAATGGGCCCAATCCAAAAAGTGATCAGGCTAGAGCCGGCGTAGCATCACAATCTGCGGACCAAACACTCAGTGAGTCGTCATCGACCTAGATAGAAAAATTGTCATCACCAAATCATCTCTCTCAGCCAAATTCATGATAGAACTTGTGCGTATGCAGCCTCAGGTGATAGGGTTAGGACCACAAGGCCTCTCCTCCTCAGACCAACAATGGATGTTCACTCCCCCAAAAGGGAGTGGATAAGGAAGTGCCTCCCCCTGAGGCAAGAGACCCCTCACAAAACAAACATTGGTCTTGGGCTGCATCTCTACATCTCTATGGAACAGGACCATAACATGTCGTCGCATGTTCCAGCATCAGACCAGGCAACGCTGGAACCCATCCTGGGACCTTAGTATGTTTTTCTCCAGGAACCTCAACACACCATACCGAGCTAGCGTCTCTCAAGAATGGGAGTCTTTGGCCACTGTCATACAGATATCAATCCAGTCTTGCTCTCACCAAAACATCCTGCTGTTAGCATAGTTATTTTCTAAGTCATGAGTCTATTTTAAATTATTATTTTTAGGATGAAACTTTGTAAATTTCAAAAAAAAAAATTGAATGCTACCAAATTTTTCGGTAGCATCTCTTTTAGCCCTTTTTCAACAGTCTGTTTTAATTTTGTTTGTGTCTACTTTTCTTTAACTCAATGCTACTAGAAATTCTAGTAAATTCCCTTGTTTTAAAAAAAAAACACATTCACTTTGTGTCAAGCCACATGTTATTGTTATAAAATACATTTTAAATCTTTTATCATGAGATTAGGTCACATGATAGGAAAGGTTTACGATCAGTAATGTTAAGTTAGAGTCGTGGTTATACATGGTTAACGCTAGGTGTCAATCCACAATCAAGAGCAGCTTACCATTGTTTTTTCCTCTCTATCAACTGAGCCAGTTCATACTCATGTCAAAGTATGTGATTCTCATTGGAATAGTTCATGGATCTGCATTCTTAATGCGATTATTGTTTGGTTGATCACTCCTAGATTCTGCCAAAAATTTAGGCTAGTAATAAATATTAGGTGGAGGAATTTTGCGCACAACGCAGCTATTCCTTCGATAGTCGTGCAGTCTTGAAGATGGTGAAATGTCACCATCCAAGACCACATGGCACACTTGGATAAGATGATTCTCCACCTAGTACTATCAAGGACAGTTGGATTTGAGCCACCTTGAGGAGTAAGTGCGACCCACAAAAGAATCCCTCCTCCACTCTTGAGTCACTCTCAATCTTGGGCCAAGAGGAGGAGGAGCAATTCAAAAAGTGTCTCTATAAACCAACCCTTAGAAGAAGAAATAGAGACACATTGTTATGTTCGCAAAATTTCTTCATAGAAAATCAGCTTGCATAGTCCATCAGTAGAGGGATTAGAAGGACTCATATGTTGGCCAACCAACATCTCAATCCAAGAGAGAGAGGTCTGCCATTTGATCTTGATCTACCATCCTTTGAGAGAGGGAAGAGATGTTGAAAGGAACTTGAGGGAACGAAACCTCTTTGTTTTGGGTATTTGAACTCCATAGCTCAAAGTACCCTCTTCAAGTGTTTAATATTGTATCTTTTTACCACCAGCACCTAATAAAGGGAGACTTCTCCACTTTTATTATTAGGTTGTTTGCTCCATTGAGATTTTGTATTTTTCATCTTGTATTTTGTTTTTTTTTTAGTGTTTTATGCTTATTTTCCCCTAAACTTAGTTTACATTATGTCAAATTTGTTCCACTAACAATAGAAAATCATTTTTCTCTGTGACATTGTGCAGGTAGCAGACAGCTTGCTAAAGAAGTGTATTTTGTACACCCTTGCACCAAATACACTGCCACGGTCCTCTTCTTTGATGTGAACTTGATGGTATCTTGATCTAAAATCAATCTTCAAGAGAATTATTTCTCCCTTTAACTGATTAAACAAGTCATCAATCCTCGACAACAGATACATGTTCTTGATGGTTACCTTGTTCAACTGCATGTAATCAATGCATAGCCTGAGAGTACCATCATTCTTCTTCACAAAAAACATCGGTGCACCCCAGGGCGATACACTTGGCCTTATGTGTCCCTTGTCAATCATTTCTTTCAATTGTAACTTCAATTCTACTAACTTTGGAGTGCTCATCATATACGGTGCCTTCGACGTTGGTGTTTCCCTTGGTAACAACTCAATAGAAAAGTTTGCTTCTCTATGGGGTGGAAACTCTGAAATATTTGCGACAAATACATCCTAAAACTATTGTATAACCGGGTACTTGCTTAATACCTCTACATCCTCAACATCCCTACCTTTATCACTAGAAATATGTACTACAAATAACACACACCCTTTCCTGTGGCTGCATTTTTCCTACGTAGTTGTGACCATTGTCACTGATACAGATTTCTTCTTAACCTGTAATATTCCTTGTTCCCTATTTTCATCCAAGCATTCAATAGCCTTATCATAACATTCTACCTTAGTCCTATAAAGATACAACCATTCCATAACCAAAAGAATATTATAAGATCCTAATGAAAGTACATTCAAATGCATTGATGTAGGCATGCCATTCAACTCAAATGCACAAGCTCTTACACAATGATGAACTCTTTTCTTTCTACATGTAGCCAACTACACTAAAAAATACTTTGCATGCACTTCTTTATTCAAACTACACGTATCCACCAAGTTAGGGTTAACATAACAATAATTAGATAAAAGGTCAATCAAAATAGAAACAACTTGATCACAAATTTTTTCATCCAATGTTGCATAGATCTGAGGAATTCTCTTCCCAACATCCCCAACAGTTTGTTCTTCTTGTGCAATGTAGATCTGAGGCCTATCACCCTGCTTATGCAGACAATCCCTATTGATATGATCCTTGCCAAATTTCCAACACTGTAACTATCCCTTACCATCACCTCTATTTTATTTCCCTCCAAGCTATGAACCATGTCCATTTCTAACTACATTGAAATTTTTGTAAGGTGCAACAATTTCTTTCTCACCTGCATCTTGGGGCCTTGATCTTTTTGACTGTCATTTTCCTTTAGCTTTGTCTTTCCCTTTCCAACCTTATTGAGACTCTATCTTGTTCTTTGATTTCTCATAACAATGCTTCAACTTACTACTGTCTTCTTCAAGTGACCGAGGCTCATCATACTCAATTCTATCTTTCAATTTTAATGGTAATCTAATAACAAATCTATGAACTTTGACTTTCTCATCCTTAATATACACAACATACCTCAATAACTCCAAGAACTTAGTCATGTACTCCTCATCTGTCATTGATCCCATCTTTAGCTCATAGAATTCCTTAGCCTTACTATCGTAGTACCCCTCTAATAAGTAATTATTCCTAAAAATTCTCTTGAACTCATGCCAAATAAACTCTTACGTCCTCATGTCTCTGACCCATTCACGTCTTTCCATCATATGTTTGTGTTCCCTTTGAGGCTGAAGATAGCTATTATGGCCTTCATGTTCTTTGTATAATCATACAACTCAAATAATTTTTTCATTCCAAGTAACCATGCATCTGCATCTTCCAGCTTCTTCAAATATTCATAAAATGTAGGCGGCTTGGCTTTCTTGAACGCATATGGAAAATATCCCCTATCACTCCTCCTTTAAGGAATTTAATGACAATGATCATGATACATGTCAGGAACTTAACTAGAATAGAACTTGTGTACATCACCTATCCTATCTGGTGTATCCATGAACCTGTTATCTCTAATCATGTCATATTTATCCGACATGTGACCACCATTAGACAAACTTACATATCCTCCATTAGTTTTTTCCTCTTGTCCATGAATGATCCTAAGCGGCCCATGTCTCTGTAGATATAACAAACTTTAAAGGATGACTATATTAACCTCTGCTTGTTTCTCCTATGCTTGAATGATCCTATCTTTATCTGCCTTGAAAATTCTTATTTTTGCCTTCAAACATCTAAAAGTGTCTACTGTATTAAGAAAGTACCTATCACCATGTTGCTCATCGGATCCATAGGGATAATCTTGTGAACTATAACTGCCATCATGCTAGTCATCGTTGATCTTCTTCCTACAAGTATACCATGTCAGATAAACCAAAATATAACATAACCAGCATACCTCAGTATAGTTCAAGGGAGTATATCTCATCTGCAACATCAACCAGATTAGCACGATACACGTATAACCATAATCAGAATCAATATATCAATATATGTATATAAATATCATCTCAATCGTTATCCAGTTGTGATGCAGGAGCATCCAAGCCAAATTTTCATTATTTAATTATGTAATAAGGGGGGTGAGACATTTTAATTATTTTATTAATTAAATTGCTTATTTTTAATAAATTAGGAGAGAAATTATAAATGTGAGGATTGTTGTAAATATTCTTTAATAATTAAAGGATATGAGTGGAATGGAATTAGGTAGCTAATCTAGGGAGTAGGAATTCCATATACGGGACTTTGTTGAGTCCAAAACTAGAATAATTCTAAATTAGATTTGTAGCTGAAATTTATGTGGAGGAATTTAGGGAGTGAAATAAATTCATTATTTATGTATAAATAGGAGTGTTTTGTGAGGATGAAAGATAGCTGAGAGCAGTGAGGATTACAGTGAGAGTGAAATATGGTTTGAAGGGCCGAGAGCCAAGAGGCCGCCCAATGTAATATTTGACCAAAGAGTTTTTATGTTTCTATATCATTATTTTTTTTATGTGGCTCTCTTTCCTTCATGTGTATTTTTTTAGATGAATATTTTTAGGGTTTTAATAAAGAATTATTGAGAGTTTTTATGCTGAGTGAAGGAGTCTGTGTTTTATATGCTCGGATATGTTATATAGCAGAATCCCTGCATCAAGTTACCATACATGACAATACCAACTGCATACCATGAACTCATACATGACAAATATAGCTATGACAATGCATGCACACATCCACTTGGACAACAGACATTCACGACAAATGCATATTCAAACAGCATGCATTCATGATGAACACATCCCGAAAACAATATCATCAACTACTACATGACAACACAACTGTAATAGTGACCACCACCATGCATACACAACAAGCACATGGACCACAAGCATAAGGAACACATATAAAACTGACATGTATGCATGATAAACACATTCTTCCCATCCAGTCCAAGGGGTGAACCATGCTCTAATACCACTCTATAACACCCTCCTCCCACATTTACCCAAGCTAACTGGTCCATTAGGGTAAACATATGATGAAGAGTTACTTTGATATTATTCAACTTCCCAGGTAAAATTAAGGAAGTGGAACCGGCAAGACAAGACCAATCTAACCTTCCTCAGATGCTACAAGACCTTTAGGAGCCAACAAACCCTTCCAGGTGATCAATATTTGATACAACCTGTTTTTTTGTTGATCTGAAGCCCCAGTTGCAAGAAGGAAAAGGAATCCATGTGACTAAAACCTTGCAATTCCATGCACAACAAGGCATCCATACAACTGTAGCCTTTTTCAAGAAGTTTTGTGCCAGTGACCTCGGATTCTGAGCCACTTTTTCAAGGCCAAGGCTCAAGCCACTGCCCAAAACTTCATGAAACTTATAAAAATGATAAATAACATGATGAAAAGGCATCTAATGCAAAACTTGAATAAGAACATGATCTTACAAGGCTTAGCCATGACAGACATTCCGTCAAATACATCATGAACTTGCAATCTACAGGTCATTTAAACAAGTATGAGCATAGGGACTTCATACTTATCTGAGAATTTTCAAGAAGGATTGATGTCCTCTCATAATAGCTACATTACCATATGTTAGGTAATACATTCATTATCCATTCAATTACCAAACAAAACATGATGAGAGCCTCATAGGACTTTTTATCAATGAGGCCTCTTATTTCTTTAATTTTCCATTATTTTCCTCCTCACATGCAACATGTGACCTTTCACCTTCCTTTTCTCCTAATTTCCATTATTTTCATAAATAAAATGCCAATTAATGCCTCCTTCCTTTCCAATTCCTTTGTAAATTTCCCTTGGCCATAATAAACCAAATGAACACCCACACTTGAATTTTTTTCCCAACATTCAGCTTGGAATATGTGTCCCATGACCATGGTCTAATTTTTCCTTTATCAACTTTATTGCATGAATTTTTTATCCAGTTGTTACATGTATCCCCTACGGTTTTTTACTACTAAATTTTTGTGGCTTGGTGTAATCATTTTCAGGAATTTTCTACTGGACAACAAATTTGGCAGTAATGAGACTAGTAGAATTTTTCTAATCAATGGACAACGATCTGCTTTTGCTTCATAAACAGAAAATTTCATCTTGAAAAAAATCAATGCAAGTGTAATGTGAGACCATTAATTATGGAGGTAAGACATGATAAATCTAAAAAGTAAATTTGCTTATGCTTGAAAGGGTGAAGGATTAATTCCACCCCGGGGGCTAAAGAACTATAACAATGTGGGCCTACTGGAAATGGGGATAAGAACATGTAAAGAGATAACTAGATGTAATATGAGTGGAGGCCCAAAAAAATATTAAAAATGGTCATGGTTGTCCTTTGTTTTTTGTTATGAAACTAGCTCACAAAATATAATAAAAGAGAGATCAACGACTTAGAAATCAGCCTCTTCGAGGGGGTAACCTCCTTTACATTAAATAAATCAACAATTCTTGGATGATTCAAATGACAAAACCTCTTGTCTATATATAGGAGTCCATGGGGTCACAATATAATCCTAGCCAACCTAACAATAATAATGTAAGGGCACAACAATAACATTAATGGGCCATTATGGGGCCAATAATAACAACATGGGGCTACAGTGTACAACAATAACAATAAGCTGGCTACAATAACAACAATAAGGGATACACTAGTAATATAGGACCCTAACATGCTCCTCTCCTTCAAAAAAGTGTTGCACTCAACGCTTGAGTAGTTTTGGATTCTTCTGTATAAAATTCTCATCCTCCCATGTGGAATCTTCAGTGGATAAGTTCTTCCACTTGATGAGATACTCTGAAATTGATCGATGTCGTAGTTGTCAAGTTCTTGTTTCTGTGACTGCTTCAGGTCCAATATGATTTTTCCTTCCTCATAAAGTTCTAGCAATATTGTTTGAATCGTAAGTTTGTCACATATAACCTTCTATAAGCATCAAACATGGAAAACTGGGTACACTTGAGAAGATGCAGGAAGCTCCAATTTGTATGCCATAGTACCAATATTTTGCAACACCTTGTAAGGACCATAGTAATTTGGCGATAATTTATTATCCTTCTTAGCTTTCTTGAGGGACATTTGTTTATATGGTTGTAGCCAAAAAAATATCAAGTCACCTACATCAAAACTTATCTCATTGTGATGTTGATATGCCTGTTGTTTCATCGCTTATGTACCAAATTTAGGTTATCCTTTAAGAGTTGGAGAACTTGTTGTTGATGCTCGATGTGATCTTCCACTTCTTGAACCTTAGAATTTTCTCTTAAATATGATGTGATGGATGGTGGATGATATCCATAAAGTGCCATAAATGGGGTCATTTTTGCTGCAGTATGGAAGGAAGTGTTATACCACCATTCAACCAGAGGTAACCACTTGACCCATTGTGTTTCTTTATCAGATACAAATCAACGAAGATATCCTTACAAACATTTATTCACTGTCTCAGTTTTCTAATGGAATGGGATTGGCTAAGATGAACTAGGCTAAGATTGGGCTGCCAAACTGAAGAAAATAATTAAATCCCAAAATTTCAATGAAAATAGGGATCTCTATCGCTTACAAATAATATTTGGTTTTCCATGTAACTTTCAATTATTTCCACCATCATGATAGCAAGCCTCTTATTTAAATGGATGAGATAATGCACAAAAGTGTGCATACTTGGTAAGTCTATCAACTACCACCATGATGACACTCTTTCCTTCGGACTTAGGTAAACCTATGATAAAATCCATTAAAACCTCCTCCCAACGTTGACTTGGAATGGATAAAGTTTGTAGTAGATCCGGGGTCTTAATTGTCTCAACTTTATTTTTCTGGAAAACCAAAAATTCTGCCACAAAATTTTGAATATCAGATTTAAGGCCATCCTAAAGAAATTATTTCTTCACCCTGTGGTAAGTTTTTAAAAATCCCGAGTGTCCTCCTAAGGGAGAGGTGTGCGATTCCAAAACAATATTTTGTTTTAGTTGGTAATTCTTAAAAAGATATAAGCAATATTTGTACCATAACGAATCATTTTTCCAAATAAATGTATTAGATGTACTAGGATCTTATTGCATCTTTTGAATGAATATCCATACTTCTTCATCATTCTTTTGTTTCTCCTTGTTTTGGTTATCCAATCTAGTTGGATAATAGAAATGGCACAAAGCAATGCTTCCACATTCTCATCCTTTCTTGAGAGTGCATCTACAATAAAATTTAGCTTCCCTTTTTTGTAGATGATTTCAAAGTCATAGCCCAACATCTTTGTGACCCATTTTTTTTTCTCTTTTGAAGATAGTCTTTGCTCCAAAAACTATTTAAGACTATCATGATCAGTTTTTACCTTGAAGTGTCTTCCCATTAGGTAAGGTCACCATTTGTTTAGTGCATGTAGTATTGCCAATGTTTCCTTCTCATAAATAGATTTCTATAAATACTTTCCTTTTATTGGATGGCTTTAAAAATAAATGGGTCTTTCTTCTTGCATTAAAATAGCACCAATTCCATTTCCTGAGGCATCACATTCTACAATAAAGGTTTTTTTGAAGTCTGCCATAGCTAAGACCAGTGCTTGGCACATTGCCTCTTTAAGATTTTAAAAGACCTTAGTTGCTTCAGGAGTCCATGAAAATGCGTCTTTCTTAAATAATTTTGTTAGAGGTGCTTCTATTCTCCCGTAATTCTTAATAAAATTGTGATAATACCATGTTAAACTAAGAAATCCTCACAACTTATATATGGTTGTGGGGACTTTCCATTCCTTAATGACTTTAATTTTGTTAGGGTCTACCTTAACACCATCTTGTGATACAATATGACTCAGATATTCCACCTCTTGTACTCCAAAGAAACATTTGGAGGTTTTTTCATATAATTATTTCTCCTCTAATAGTTTGAGCACCCTGTGAACATGTTGAATGTAATATTCCTAAATTAGCATGCAGCTAATGGGAATATTAATTTGTGTTTCTCACACCTAGTTAGAGGAATAAGTGGATAAAGGAGGCCCATACATATCTAAAACAGGAATAAAATCCCTCATGGTGTGAAAAGGGATCATAATAGCTAGATCTTGCACCCTCATGTGTGAACAGGGGCAAATACATGTGGACAAGGTCAATTTTTACCAAGTCAACAGCGCTGGAATGAATGGTGGAGATCATCAATGAAGACAATGCAGTGATAGTGGGAGGAATATTCCTTGGTGGAGGAAAGCCTAATGAGTGGGACCCAAGGTAATAAAACTTACACTTTTTTATAAGGAGGGCAAGGCAGCCATAATGAGGCATACTATTGATTATTGATTTTATGGTCTGCATGTCTATTGTGCATGTTTAGTTGAGATTGTTGTGCTGTTTAGCACCGGGTGTTCCCGAGCGAGAATCCCATCTCCTTTCTTGAGAGGCCTCTTGGGGGAGCTTGCACTTCATTTTCCACACTCGGGCTTAAGGCCAAAGCTTTAGTCTTCAGCTACAGCATTATTTCTGTAGAGAATAGTGTTGTGTTGCAGGGTGTTGCAATGGAGGGTTGAGAAACCCACTTCCGAAGCTAGTTTTTCAGAGGAGGAAGCATTCCCCCCTTTGGGAGATCAGTGAGGGAGATTCTGGAGTAGATTTCACATCTTGGAACTTGGCCAACATATTTTCCATCTCCTACAGTGCAGTGTCCCCCTTGGACTGTGTTATTTCAGTGATCATTTGTAGTGAAAGGTTGCAGTGTTTGATTGGAGGGGGAGATATTCAGTCATTGGATCAAACTTTCACCTGAAGGATTTATTGGAGGAGATACATTGTTCATATGCATCATCTACAGCCATCTTCATCCAATTTTTGAGTTGCAGCTACTATTCAGTCCTAGGGCTGCATTCCAGCATTTTGGTACTTTTTCATATTTTAGGAAATCCTTCCCAGGTTGTCTTGAAAATGTGTTTGGGAGCTTAGATCTTCACTCCTGGTATTGTATGAGCCATAAATCTATAGATTTATATTATTTTACATTTCCAGTAGTAGTGTACCATCTGTGACTATGTTTTACTTGTTCTTGGGCATTCTTCTATGTAGCGGCATTTCACTTTTGGCATATGTATTCATGGGAGACTTGTTTGCATTGATTATTTGAGTTGTGCCCGCTTATATTGTACTTATTTGCTGCCGATTTACATAATAAAATGGCTCCATTTTTTTTATACATTTTGGTGTAATTTTATTCACTTTTATTTCCAGTTTTATGTTCATATATTGTTGCTTCCCCATTTTGGGATATTATAGTGGTATCAGAGCATAATCTTGGCTCAGCCTGTGGATATCATCCATTATGATATTAGGAGAATAAGAAGAAGAAGAAGAGAAATATCAGAATGATGGAGAGAATGAGTTTTATCTCATCTCTTTTCAGATCCAAAAAGGGCCTCACTAAGGAGGTCAAGCAAAGAAGAGTGGAAAGAAGCAATGGAACTATGCCCTTTCCTTTTGAAAAAGGAGACCAAATGCATAGAGATGGAGGAAACTTGGATCATGATATTATAATTTAATACCTTGTTGAATATAAATATAAATCTGTAGCTTTCAAGGAGATTCTAACTCTCCCATAGTTCATCCAGCTTGAGGAAGAAAGGAGACGTTGTAGCAGCAGGAGAATCAAGGGCAATAGGTTCCTATTGTCTACTTTTGATGTGTCATCCACTTGTACATCAAGGGATTGGGCAAGAAAGATAGATGCATTCTTCCTACTACATCCAGTGGTAGAAAGAGAGGTTGTATAGGTTGCAGCACTGCATCTTGAGGGTGAATCAAGAGCTTGGTGGTTCAGCCATTTGAGTCATGCAAGAGTGACTAATTTTGTAGAATTTACTCAAAAGGTTATTAAAAAATTTGGCAAGGGGAAATCAGAGGAGGAGAATCCCTCACTATCACTTGAAGAGACTTCTACTAGTGCTGATGCAACTATGGAGGAGAAGCCAACAACACCAGCAGTTGGGGGAACCATCACATTGGAGGAAGTAACTCTTTCAGCCATACAAAATGATCCCAAGATTCACCAAGGTATGCCTAAGTTTCCATTTCTTGTCTTTTCAGCAGATCTTATGGAAAGTTATATACCATTGCATGACCTAGTGTCAAGAGACACTGATGATTTGGGGCAGCAGAATTGCACTGCGTTGTGCAACCTTGAATTGTTTAAGGCAGGGATGAACCATCATCCTAATGTGCCATTGTTGAGCTGCACACAACACTTAAGGTTGGGGTGTGTATTTTTGAAGGATAGGATGAGCTTTGTCATAAACAATCCAATGCAGAACTCTATGTTCATCCTTGATTTGGAGCATGATAAATCAAATTTACCATTGAGAAGATTAGTAGCACTGTCATTAAGCAGTAATGAGAAGTTGGGGGCCCAACAAACATTAGAGCATTCTGATGACCATCACACTTGTATGATATTGGAAGAGCATTTGGCCAATGAGAGACACTTTGTCTTTCATCATTGTGATGGATCTATTAGGATGAGCATTGTGCAGGCCTATGAGGAGGTGTTGCCTCCAGCACACTTGGATCTTTATGGATTCAAGATGGTCATTGGTGTGAGTTCTTCTCTAGGAGATCTCCAAGAGGTTGCATTTCAACATCCCTTGAAATGCAAAGGTAAAAATCTGATTTGGGATAATGGTAGTCTTCATTGGAGGAGTGCCAAGATGGAGCATGGTGGGAGGCACCCACATTTGGATGAATGGGTGTGGATGGTGAGCAATAGGTTGGTGATTCATCTACATATCTATGACACTAGGCAGCAGGAGGCTTGGCTGCATTGGCTACTCTTGAAAGAGTTTGGCCATCATGTGACATGTCTTCTTTCAAAGGGTATGTAGGTGGAGGAAACTTGGTAGGACACTTGCATCATAGGGCAGCAAGGAGTAGGGATGCATTGTGTTGGTACGAAATTATTCATATTAATCATTACATTTTCATCTCATGATTTGTGTGATGGAGGTGTGAGGGGGCAGCAAGAACTATTGTTGATTTGGTTCTTCTTGGGAGGGCATGGGCAGATTTGCTCCCATGCTTTGCATGATGTTGTAGGAGTAGGTGATGGTACTATCAGGGTGCAAAGGGGATAATCCTTAGCCTTGGAAGATCTGGAGGTACTTCCACTTTGGAAGGAGTCTCCCATATACAACAGCATTATGGCAGATGACTTTGACATGGGACATGTCAAAGAATGGAGCTATGAGATGACAGGAGCCTTGTTACAAAGGCCAACAACGTTGTCACTTGGGAGCTTGGGTTTATTGATGGAGTGTTCCCAAGATCACCTCACATATAATGCACTTGGTGGACAAGGAGGAGGCGAGAGTGATGGAGTAGAGGGTGGAGACATATATTACTATGATATGCTCTTCTTGACTTGGATTTCCAAGCATAAGAAGGAAGATCCTCATGCAGCATATGATTCATTCCTCTTCATGGGTGTATGGCATACCACTATGGAGGGCTTATTCATAGATATTATCATCATCTTACTCTCATTACATGGTAATAATTCTATTTTTTCATTTATTTATTATCTAACACAGTGTTTGCATGCTCTTACCATTTCCATATAGTGCATTGCTCCACAAGAGGGCAAGCCTCTATTTGGGCTTCATGGTCACTTCGGGACCAACATCAGTGATGGGGATAGCCATAATTGGTATGGACTTGGGAAAGTGTTGTACTATTCTTTTCATGCTCAGTTGATGAACAATGCCATTTACTATTTACTAGTAGATGAGATGACTTACACAACTAGCAACTTGTGGGGAGATGGCTTGCCATCTTATGTTTTGCAACAGCAATTAAAGAAATTTTGTTGTGACCACTTGGGAAACTTTTGGTGCATTTCATAAATACATGAAAACTTCATTATTATTCTCATTTGGATGCCATATGGTGATGATTTCTTATTCATCATATATGGGATGGTTTGGGCCAGCATGATTCAGGACATTGGAGAGAGGATCTTTGGAGATCCAGTCTTATTTTTGTTTCATGAAGGCAACATCATTGTAGCCCAGATTTAGCAGAATCTCTACACTTACCATGAGTGGAGAGGGATATAGCGTGGGATGGGTAATTTGACCCATCATGTTCAGCTATGCAGCCCACCTATTCTTCAGGAGCTTCAGGTGGAGGGAATTTTTCAGGAGTTACCATGTTCGGAAGTGACTCATTTTGTATGGATGATAGCTTGGGGATGGGAGATTCACATGGGGATGTTAGACCCTAATATATATCATACCTCATGCCTCAAGAAGGCCTCTAGAAATCACATTTTTTCCTCCGCGAGTGTTTTACTTCTTCATGATGATAGTTATTTGGGGTGGTCACCAAAATCTAACTTGCATATTTGGGAGGGGCAACTTGGAGATGTATTGATGAGATGGCATCTTGTTCCTTGGAGGATTTTATCATATGAGGATGCTACAAGAGGAGGAGATGAGGCTCTTCAGTTCTATCCTTGCAGTTTCTTGAGGACAAGCAAAATTTGGGAGGGGAGAACTGTAATATTCCTAAATTAGCATGCAGCTAATGGGAATATTAATTTTTGTTTCTCACACCTAGTTAGAGGAATAAGTGGGTAAGGAGGCCAATACATATCTAAAACAAGAATAAAATCCCTAATGATGTGAAAATGGATCATAATAATAGCTAGATATTGCACCCTCATGTGTGAATAGGGGCAAATACATGTGGACAAGGTCAAGTTTGACCAAGTCAATAGAACTAGAATGAATGGTGGAGATCATCAATGGAGACAATGTAGTGATAGTGGGAGGAATATTCCATGGTGGAGGAAACCCTAATGAGTGGGACCCAAGGTAAGAAGGCTTACACTTGTTTATAAGGAGGGAAAGGAAGCCATATTGAGGCATATTATTGGTTATTGATTTTATGGTCTGCATGACTATTTTGCATTCTTCAACTGTTTAGTTGAGATTGTTGTGTTGTGTAGCACCGGGTGTTCCTGAGTGGGAATCCCATCTCCTTTCTTGAGAGGGCTCTTGGGGGAGCTTTCACTTCATTTTCCACACTCAGGCTTAAGGCCAAAGTTTAATTCTTCAGCTATAGTGTTATTTTTGCAGAGAATAGTGTTGTGTTGTAGGTTGTTGCAGTGGAGGGTTGAGAAACCCACTTCTGGAGCTAGTTTTTCAGAGGAGGAAACATTCCCCCCTTTGGGAGATCAGTGAGGGAGATTCTAGAGTATATTTCACATCTTGGCACTTGGCCAACATATTTTCCATCTCCTACAGCACAGTGTCCCTCTTGGAATGTGTTATTTCAGTGAGAATTTTCAGTGAGGGGTTGCAGTGTTTGATTGGAGGGGGGGATCTTCAGTGATTGGATCAACCTTTCACCTGAAGGATCTATTGGAGGATATCCATTTTTCATATGCAACATCTACAGCCATATTCATCCAGTTTCTGAATTGCAGCTTCTATTCAATCCTAGGGTTTCATTCCGGCATTTTGGTACTTTTGCATATTTCAGGAAATCCTTCACGAGTTGTCTTGAAAATGTGTTTGGGAGCTTAGATCTTCACTCCTGGTATTGTATGAGCTATACATCTACAGATTTATGTTATTTTACATTTCTAGTAGCAATGTACCATTTATGACTGCACTGTACTTGTTCTTGGGCATTCTGCTATGTAGCAGCATTTCACCTTTGGCATATGTATTCATGGGAGGCTTGTTTGACTTGATTTTTTGAGTTGTGCTCGCTTCTATTGTACTTATTTGCTGCTCATTTACATAATAAAATGGCTCCATGGTTTTCATACATTTTGGTGTAATTTTATTCACTGCTCTTTCCAGTTTTATGTTCATATATTTTTTCTTCCCCATTTTGGAATATTACATTGAACATGATCCTTCCAAGACCTGTTGTTGATTAGTATATCATTAAAAAATACAAACACAAATTTTCTATGGAAGGGTTTGAAAATGGAATTCATCAACCCTTGAAATGTAGAAGGTGCATCGGTAAGGCAAAAAGGCATGACTAAAGATTCATAATGAACCTCATGAGTTTGAAATGTTGTTTTCGGAATGTCTTCAGCCTTCATTCTAATTTGATGATATGTTGAACGGAGATCCGGCTTGGCGAAATAAATTGCTCCATGTAATTCATCCAATAATTCATGAATCACGAGAATGGTAAATTTATTTTTAATAGTCAGCTTATTGATCTCCCTATAATCCAGACACATGCTCCATGATCCATCCTTCTTGTGCACCAATAATGCTGGAGCAAAGAAAGAACTTTGACTAGGTTTAATGATGCCAGCCTCTAGCATTTCTACAATCATATGTTCAATTTCGCTATTTTGAACATAAGGATATCTATAAGGCTTGATTTTTGGAGGAACACTTCCTGTAATCAAATGAATAGCATGATAATGATCACAAATAGTTGGGATTCCTTTGAGAGTTTCAAACACCTTGGAATGATTGTCCAAGAATTTTTGGAGATCTGGAGAAATAGATGATTTTCATGCTAGAACTTCTAATGAGCATAATAGTGCAATTACACTTCGTTGTTCTTTCTTCAAAATATTTTTCATGGCATTAGAGCTTATTATCTTTCCTGGCTTCCCTGTGATACCCCGTAATTCAACTTCCTTTCCTTCCAAACAAAAAAAATAAAAATAAAATAAAATTTCTTGAAAATTAAAGGCTACCATCCCTAAAGATTGTAACCATTGTACTCCTAGTACAACATCAGAACCACCCATTGGAATGGAAACCATTGGAATATTCAACACATATTCCCTGATGGTTAGCTTGATATTATGGCACTTTCCAGAGAAATTTGTAGTTCCTCCATTTTTCACCATCACTTGATACTTTGGTGTTGAGTATAGGAAGCAATTGAATTCCTTGGCTACCTTACAATGAATAAAATTATGGGTAACTACCTAAATCAATAAGCACTATTACATTTTTCTTCTTGATATCTCCTTATATCTTGAGAGTTTTAGAAGTGGCAATTTCTGCCAATGCATTACAGGATATGGTCAAATTCATTTCTTCTTCCTCTAGGGTTGGTTCCTGGTGTATATCCTCTTCTTTTGAATTTTCTTGTTCCTTTTCTTCCTCCTCTTCACAATCTATGTAAAATAATTTCTTCTCATCACAGTTATGACCTTTAGTTTATTTTCTATCACAAATATATCAAAGCCCTTTTTCTCTATTTTATTCCAATTTTTGTGGTGTCAACCTTCTAGGTTGTGGAACTCAAGGAGTAGCAACACTTCCATCTTTACAGTTGTAAGTGGTAGGCTTCCTTGTCACCATAATTTTTCTTTCAATTTTTCTTGCCAACGTGAATGCCTTCTCCAATGTATCAGGTTCCCAAATGAGAACCTTGTGTTGGATGTTATCCTTTAGAGTCCCTATGAAGACATCAATCCTATGTTCCTCTAGAATATTATTTACCCTTATATTCAATTTTTGGAAATCCTCAATGTGCTCCATCATTGAACCCTTTTGTTTGAGATTTATCAATCGGATAAAGAAGGTGTTTCTAGTTGTATCCTCATAATGTGCTATCATTTCATCCATAAAAATTGATCAAGTGACCAGTGGTTTACAAGAACAAAGCCATCGATACCATAAAAACTGATTTTTTTCTAAATATAAAGTTGCAATGCATACCTTTTGTGTGTTTTACGTATTTTGGAGCTCAAAGTATTGCTCCATTTGTAGTATCCAAGTTATCAAATCCTTGCAATCAAACTTCCTCATATCTATCTTTGGAATATGGTGGCTCTTAAATCCAAAAATAGAGGCTATGAAATCATGGTTACCATTTCTTTTGTTCTCATCATGAGTTTCCTCTACTACTTTTTCGCCATTAGGAAGCTTTTCTTGTAGCAAATTTGCCAAACCTTCCTTCAAACCTTCCATGTCTTTCTTCAAATATTCCATGGGATCCTTGTCATCAAACTTCCTCATTATAACTTTTGAATATGGTGGGTCTTAAACCCAACATTAGAGTCTATGAAATCATGATTAACATTTATTTTTTTCTCATCATGAGTTTCCTCTACTACCTTTTCACCATTTGTAAGCTTTTCTTGTAGAAATTTTTCCAAACCTTCCTTTAAACCTTCCACGTATTTCTTCAAATCTTCCATGTTTCCTTTTATACCATACATCTTATGTAATATTCCCATTTTAGCACACAGCTAAATGGAATATTAAAATTTTGTTTTTATCACCTAGCAGCTAAATAAATGGGTAAGGAAGCCCATGCATATTAAAAACATGAATAAAATCACTCACATGTGAAAGGGGATAGTCATAAGAGCTGGATTTCACACCCTTATGTGTGAAAGAGGACATTTTCATGGAGACAAGGTCAAGTTTGACCAAGTCAACAGCACTGGGACAGGAGGTGGAGAACACTTTGATAGACAGCGCAATATGAATGAGAATAGGGTTATTTGGTTGAGGAAAACCTAATTAGTGGGACCCATGGAGATAGGGATTTCACTTGTTTAAAAGGAGGGCAAGGCAGCCATTTTTATTCAGGATATGGATTATTGATTTCATTGTCTGTTCAGACTTTGTGCATTCTCCTACTGTTTATCAGAGTTGCAGTGCTGCTTAGCACAAGAATTTTCTATTTAGGAATCCTTCTCCTTTCTTGAGAGGCCTCTTGAAGGAGTTTTACTGATTTGCCTCACATACAAGCTTGAGGCCAAGCATCCTCCTTCAGCAACAACATTATTTCTACAGCAGTATAACGTTGTGTTGCATGGTGTTGCAGTGAGGGTTCACAATACCACTTCCATCACTTGTTTTTTTCAGAGGAGGAGGCTCTCTTTCCTTTGAGAGATTAGTTTGGAAGCCCTTGGAGCATATTTCAAATCTTGGCACTTGGCCAACACTTTTTCTTGCACCTACAGTGCAGTATCCCTCATTGACTACGTTATTTTCAAGAGGTATTTGCAGTGAGGGATTGCAGTGATTGTTGGAGGGTGAGATCTTCAGTGTTAGGATCAACCTTTCACTTGGAAGATCCATTGGAGGAGTTATTTTCATCGGATGCAGCATCTTCAACCTTCTCCATTCATTTCTAGTTCTTGAGTTGCAGCTGTTACCCTGCAACTCCGGCATTTTGTGGTTTTGCATATTGCAGCCAATGCTTTCAAGATTGTCTTGAGGTAGTGATTGGGAGCATAGATCTTCTCTCCCAATATTGTACGAGTCATATATATGCAGATCTATGATATTTTACACTTCCTGTAGCAGTGCTCCATCTATGACTGCACAGTTCTTGTTCATAGACACTCTGCCATGTAGCAGTATTCTACTTTTAGCATGTGTATTAATGGGAGGCTTGTTTACCTTGATCCTTTGAATTCTATTACTATTATTTGATGTTGATTCATAATAAAATGGCTCTATGGTTTCCATACATTTTGGTATGATTTTTATTCACTGATATTTCCAGTTTATGTTTTTGTATTGCTGGATCTCCACATTTGGAATATCTTAAGATATTCCCAATAGTGTAGAATTTCCCTATTTTGGGATATTACAGTGGTATCGAAGCATAATCTTGGCTCAACTTGTGGATATCAACCATGATGCTATCAAGAAAATAGAAGATGAAGACTCCATTATGTGAAGAAAGGAAGGAATATAGGCTTGCAAAGCTTCTTCCAAGATCTATACAGAGCATTCATGAAGATTTCAAGAAGATAAGGAGGGAGATGTGTACAGAATCTCCAAGAGGGTTTGAAACTGAGTCAAACTCTAGATTTTCTTATGGGGAGTGTGAGCATGCAGCCACAACCTATGATGCACAACACAGTCACATGCCCAGTTTTTCCATGAGAGAGAGGGAGGAAGAAGGAATGCCTAAGAGGGGAACTCTTAGTGGTTTCTTGCATGAATATGAATCTCAAACTCAGAAGTTTAGAGATCATATAACTTTCCCAGATTTTTGCAAGATCAAGGTGAGGAGGAGCAAGCAGCATAATGTGGATAGATTTATTTTGTCTACCTTTGATGGTTCCCCTACATGTTCAGCCAGGGCTTGGGTGGAAGAGCTAGATACCTTTTTGCAGCAGCATCAAATTTCTGAAGATGAAGCCATCAGAGTAGCAGCGCTGCATTTCGGAGGTAAGGCCTATGCATGGGGGATATTTGAGTCTTTTACTTTAAATAATGCAAATACTTCTTCTTATGCAAGGTTCATTAACACATTGGTGAGAAGATTTGATAGGAAGAATCTTGAAACACATGTGGTGAATGAAAACTGACTCAAGCAAACACAAACCTTGCATGTGATGAATGGAACTATAAACACCATTCCACTTCAGAAAACCAATGAGGAGGATGACATCTTGCATCATACCTTGTTAGAGGCAAAGCCTCTATCTCATATTCCTTAACGAGAGGGCATGGAGATCTCTTTTTCAAGAGAAGGTCCATTTCTTGAGAGGTTTCCCATACATGTTGATGAGGAGGAGGGCAACGGCGCTGTCATGTCTAGAGTTGATCTAGCACCTCATGCAGAGGAAGGAGGATATCTTGCTCCGACTAGAGGGATTATTGCATCTTTGCAAGGAAGTCCCCAGGATCTCATGTGTGGAGATTAAGGCACAAATCATGTTCTACCTGTGCCACTGATGATGAGGTGTGGAACTATGGAGACAAAAGGAGGAGATAGGGGGGAGGACCAGCATCATGTGATGAAGAGTACACACCCCTATACATTTTAGGAGGTTGATACACCTAAGAGGGGGACTGGATTGTGCAGTGAGGGCAAGGACAAGTCATTCCATTCATATATGCATTCTACTCTTGATGATGATGTCTCATTTCATGGAGACATTTCACCAAGGAGACCACCAAATCAGCAGATGATGAGAGATGCTTCACATTTTGAGGCACCATTCATTGATTTCAGAGGAGTGGAGACCTTGGGAGGTCATTGTACAGTGCTGAGAGTCTTGGGTAGACTGAAGGAGGAGAGAGGCATTCTATCAACATCATACTTACCCACTCTCATTTCAGATTTTGCATTGTGGCAGAAGCAACAGGGGAAGGATAGCAGCCTTCCAACTTGCATCTTTGGCATTGGAGATGTCAAAGGAGAGGATAACCATATGATAGATGTTCTTCATGAGATATCATCAACGTTGTCACTATGGAGGATAGATCCATGTTGGATCTCCCGGCTGTTGGTGGGGTATTCCAAGGATCATTTTTCCTGCATGATATTGGATGATCAGCATATGAGGAGATGCATGGATCATGTGAAGATGGAGGAGATACATAACTCTTCTGAAGAGTTAGCACAGCCACCTCTTTTCTCTTTGAGGATGAGAGGAGACTCATCTATGAGCCACTCCATTTGCATGAGAAAGACATATGGTAAGGGTATTTTTTGTTTGCATAATGATTTGTATAATGTATATATGCATCCCTTAACCATACATGTGTAGGATGTTGCTCCAAGGAGGAGCATTCTTTTTTCTAGACTTCATGGTCTACTTGAGGCCATGAGCAGTATTGGTGACCACTCCCTAGGAGGACTTGGGGAGGAGATGTATTTTGGAGAACATGCTCACTTTGCACCATACATCATTCACTTTCTCCAAACATATGAGGAGAGTGGGAAAGCAAGAAAGTGGTTGAGAAACCACACTTTTTGTCACTCTCCCTTACAGTTGAGGATCAAACTGCGTTGGTTACATTTGAGGGACCATTGTCCTTCTCCCTTGCTACATGTGGTAGCAATTATGGTTCTCATTATGGTTCCTTATGTTGTTGTTGTTCTTGTTTTTATTGGGAGCATGATTGTGGGAATGGCACATTGGTTGGATGTGTCCCTTAGGGGAGAGATTTCCCACATTGTTTGCATTGCATGTTCTAATGAGAGAATGAGAGATAGTATGGCCACCATATCCAAACATTTTTTCTTCTATGAGGTGAGCCATCGGATTGATTGGATGCCATATGATGGTGACTTCCAACTCATCACATATGAGATGATTTGGGCCAACATGTTTCATAACGTTGGAGGAGAGATCCTTGAGGATCTAGTCTTCTTCTTGCCACTTGAGGGTAACATTATTGCAGCCTAGGATTAGTAGACACTCTAAAATTATCTTAAGTCGAGAGGAGGACAACGTGGGGTAGGCTATTTTGTCTACCAAGATCAGATTTTCAGCCCACCTACATTGCAGGAGCCAAAGGTGGAAGAGGATTTTCAAGAATTGCCATGTTGGGAGGTAACTCATTTTGTATGGATGATTGATTGGGGATGGAAGCTTCATATGAGGATGGTAGATCCTAATTCATATCAGAACTCATGCCTCAAGAAGGCCCCTCAGTTTTATCCTTGCAGTTGCTTGAGGACAAGCAACATTTGGGAGGGGAGGACTATAATATTCCCATTTTAGCACACAGCTAAATGGAATATTAAATTTTTTTTTTATCACCTAGCAGCTAAAGAAATGGTAAGGAAGAACATGCATATTAAAAACATGAATAAAATCCCTCACATGTGAAATGGGATAGTCATAAGAGCTGGATTTCACACCCTTATGTGTGAAAGAGGATATTTGCATGGAGACAAGGTCAAGTTTGACGAAGTCAATAGCACTGGGATAGGAGGTGGAGAACACTTTGATAGACAAAAAAGTATGAATGAGAAGAGGGTTATTTGGTGGAGGAAACCCTAATGAGTGGGACCCATGGAAAGAGGGCTTTAACTTGTTTAAAAGGAGGGTAAGGAAGCCATTTTTATTCAGGGTATGGATTATTGATTTCATTGTTTGTTCAGACTTTGTGCATTCTCCTGTTGTTTAGCAGAGTTGCAGTGCTGCTTAGAACAAGGATTTCTTGTTTAGGAATCCTTCTCCTTTCTTGAGAGGCCTCTTGAAAGAGTTGTACTGATTTTCCTCACATCCAGGCTTGAGGCCAGGCATCCTCCTTCAACTACAGTGTTATTTCTGCAACAATATAACGTTGTGTTGCAGGGTGTTGCAGTGAGGGTTCACAACACCACTTCCATCACTTGTTTTTTTCAGAGGAGGAGGCTCTCTTTCCTTTGAGAGATTAGTTTGCAAGCGCTTGGAGCATATTACAGATCTTGGCACTTGGCCAACACTTTTTCTTGCACCTACAGCGCAGTATCCCTTAGTGACTGTGTTATTTTTAGGAGGTATTTGCAGTGAGGGATTGAAGTGATTGTTGGAGGGTGAGATCTTTAGTGTTAAGGTCAGCCTTTCACTTGGAAGATCCATTGGAGGAGTTATTTTCATCGGATGCAGCATCTTCAACCTTCTCCATTCATTTCTAGTTCTTGAGTTGCAACTGCTACCCTGCAACTTCGGCATTTTGCAGTTTTGCATATTTCAGCCAATCCTTCCAGGATTGTCTTGAGGTAGTGATTGGGAGCATAGATCTTCTCTCCCAATATTGTACGAGTCATATATATGCAAATATATGGTATTTTACACTTCCTGTAGTAGTGCTCCATCTATGAATGCGCAGTTCTTATTCATAGACACTCTGCCATGTAGCAGTATTCTACTTTTAGCATGTGTATTGATGGGAGGCTTGTTTGCCTTGATCCTTTGAGTTGTATTGCTATTATTTTTTTCTGATTCATAATAAAATGGCTCTATGTTTTCCATACATTTTGGTATGATTTTTATTCACTACTATTTCCATTTTATGTTTATGTATTTCTGGATCTCCACATTTGAAATATCTTAAGATATTCCCAATAGTGTATAATTTCCATATTTTGGGATATTACATCTTAGCTTCCACGCCATCCATCTTATCTTCCATGTCATTCTTCAAACCATCCATCCTAGCTTCCATGTGATTCTTCAAACCATCCATCTTGTCTTCCACGTCTTTCTTCAAATCATCCATCTTAGCTTCCACGCCTTTATTCAAAACATCCATCTTAGCTTCCATTTCATTTTTTGTTACTCTTTGCGACAGCGAAATTTTTTGCACTTGGGCATGTAATTTTGATATATCATGTTCCACTCCTTCCTCTTCATGAGTCATAGTAGAGCCTTCTGAGGGCTTAATGGGTGTTGAATTCTTTTTATGGGGGATTTTAGAACCCAATACTGATATATGTGCTTCAATATGCCCTTGGAATCACTTCAAACTAATTTTTCAAATAAGACTTATGCAATTTTTAAAAAACAATACACACCTTTTTCTTGCTATTCAGGAGCTCGACATTGAAACTGATGTATCTCTGTAATTTTGGATCCCCGAGATTTTATCTTCAGTCCTTTTGTAGCCTTATCAAACTTCTTTCCAATCCCACAGGTCTGACCTGATTTGGATTCTTCAAGGAAAATTTATGCCCAATCTCCCACAATGACCTAATTATGGACTAGTTAAGTAGATATAAATTGTACGGCATGCCACGTGTCATTATTTCCTCCTTCGGCTCTAAAATCGATATAAAGGAAACTAAATTTCGTGTGATTTTGGCCATTTTTTATAGAATTCCAATCCAATGCTCAAAGAGGGAGTTATGACTATTTTCCCCCAAGGTCATCTCTTTGAGATGAAATTCGGGATCCTGCAAAAACCCTAACTTCCACAGATCATATCTCCAAAAATATTGTGAACCAAGATCTGAAATTTTTTCACGTAGTTCCTCCAGATTTAGGTGCAAATGGGTTTTTTTTTTAACTTCTGAACCTTCATAGAAAAAATATTATAGTGAAAACACCACAATGTCCTGTTTGAAGCAGTGAAACCCTAGAATCTAAAGCTGTGATAACAAATGTTATGAAACTGGCTCACAAAATAGAATAAAAGAGAGATCAATGACTTATAAATCAGCATCTTCAAGATGGAAGCCTCCTTTACATTACATAAATGAAAAATTCTTGGATGATTCAAATGATAAAACCTCCTGTCTATATATGGGAGTCCATGGGATACAATATAATCTTAGCCAACCTAACAATAATAATGTAAGGGCACAACAATAACAATAATGGGTTATTATGGGGCACAATAATAACAATATAGGGACTATAAGGGTACAACAATAACAATAAGGGGGCTACACTAATAACAATAAGGTACTACACTATTAATATAGGGCCCTAACATTTTTATTAGATTTAGGACATTTTTTTCCTGATAATGAATCTCAATGATGATAAAATGAGTTATGTTCAAGCATGGAAGGAACCATATGCTAAAAAAACAATGATGAAAATCCATACTAAATATCAAGTAGCCAACCAATAATGATAATGGATGCCAATCTAATAATATGACCTAACCCAATGTGGATAGATGTGTTCAAGTTGAATATCAGAAAGAACCATGTCTTGAAGAATCAATTATTTAAATCCACTACTACATATGAGGAAAATTACCAATGTTGGAAATAACAACCAGGTTACTAGGCCTCTAAATCAAGCCTTTAGATCAAATGACTTGGTGTTGACATGGGAAATTCATTAAAAAAAATTAAATGGGGATTCCTTATAAACGAACACAAGCTTTGAAAAAAACTAATAGATGCAAGTAACTTGAGCTTGATATAATGGGATGAAGAAATGATGGGAGACAAGGCATTCCTCAAATAGTGGTTGACCACTTGTTAATCACCATACACCTAGAAGATAACTCAACCAAATGCTAATGTGAAGACTAGGAGGTGAGTAATGTTGAGGATGTAATAGGGACCATGTAGGAAAAAAGAAAATTGAGGAGATGAGGGACACTGAAGGATCAAGATAACAAGTCAAATGGATGTTAGGTGAAAATATCAATCACCATTATATGATGTGGATTGAATGGAATGAGTAGGATGCACTAAAGCAATGGATTCAACATTAGTGAATGTGCATGGGTGATTAGTATAAACTCTCCAAGCAATGGTGACAACAATTGTGGATCCATATTACGTTGTACACGGACCATTATGAAATATTTTTAGTGATCCTCTATCGTTTTTGTAGCAATTGTGCCCACACTTCACAATAGACTTATTTTCACAAGTTAAATATATTTCAAGCATCATCCACATTGAAAATTACCTTTTTAAATCAAGCCCACTGACTTTATTATGTGATCATTTGATAGCAACCAAAATATCATTTCCCAAACATGAATATTTTGTTCTATTCTCCTTTGAAATAGTCATTTGATTTCAACATTGTAAGATACAATACTTATAAGTTCCCATATCACCCATTTTCTACTCTTTTGTGGAAATCAGGGTCAAAGAACGTCTTCCATTGCTAATGGAAGAAGCAAAACTTTATTATATCCAAATTTCAAAATATTCTCTTATGTGAATACTAAAAACTTGTGTCTTAGCAATCAGTTGTTCCAAGCAATGTTTACATCCTTCTCTTGATGACAACTTTCATCTCTTTGCACTTTGCTCAATGTTATAAAATCTGAGAGAAGTCATTATCTTTAAAAATTTAAATATATGTGGAATTTTTGGTAGGTCAATGTTGTCCAAATTTATGAGGATATGAAATGTTAGATCAATTTTCCATATTTGTTGTCTCAATCCACTTTTCCTCAATCTATCCAAAACTCCCAAAAAGTGTCCTAGACTAGTGGATTTAGCCCCACATTTCCAATTTTATTAAAAATCCCTTGGAATCCATTCAAAAAAATTTGTGGTGCTTTGTTCATAATAGTGCTTCTATCCAAATTTCATCATAAACAAATTTTCCAATAGAAATCATTGTCTTTTCCTTTGAAATTTTTCATTTTGTAAATTTTCAGGATTTTAGTGGTAGATCCACAAACCTGAACTAAAATATTTTTTCATAGATACCACCTTTGTCGGCTTCCTCCTTAAAAAACAAATTCCATCCAAGTTTCTATGCTCAAGTTATGCACAAAATAAGATTTTGGTTTAAAGGCATCTTCCTAAACATTGGTTGTAACACCTCTTTTTAAACCCCCAAGTTATGTAATTGTTATTAAGGCTTATGATGTTAAAATGGTAAACATGAACACTGTTAACACTTAGAAAAACATGAAACATTATTTGACATGGTCATAGAGTTCATTTGTCAAAGGTTTCCTTAAACCTTTCAAGTTGGTATAGGAAAATTTCAATTTTTTACATGTTTAACCTATCCTAAGGTACAAACCCACCTTCATTTAGGTCATGTCTCATCAGTCATCATTAGGTGTTAAATTTCATTTCCCAAGCGTTTGATTTCAAAAAGGACACTTAAGCCAGTTTTACCTCTTTTCGTAGCGTTTTACACTATGAAATAGTAGTTTTCGCTACGAAACTGCCTAATAGTTTTGTAGCGAAACTGTCAAAAAATAAACTAGCTATGCTACAAAAAACATTTTTTCTGTCTGTCTTGTCAAACCTGAGGTGAAGTGTCAGCTCATCATTGAAGGAGTTAGGGTGGATGTCATTCGAGTCAATTACGGTTATTTCAAAAGTACAAAGTCATGGTTGAGGTCATCATTACCATTTTTAGCATGCATGTGTCATTATGAAGGCATGAGTTGTCATCAAAACCATAAAACATTACCAAATTGAGTCTTTTTGTCATACTCCGGTTTGTCTTTTACACTTTGAAACTTGAGTTGTTGTTCAAAAATGTACTTAGTAAACAAAAAGGTGTTTTATTAAGAAACCCTTTTACCTTTCTTCCATTTGGGTTGTTGCTTCTACAAGCTTGTCCAAGTCTAATTTGTTGTTAACAGCTGATTTTAATCATGTGGTCCTGGTGGATGTTTCTTTGACAGTGGTCTTTTTCTCCTTTGAACCCTTTTAAATTTTTCTTATTTTTGAGGATTTTGTTTGTCGATCTGAAGGGGCTTTACCATTCTCTTTATTATTGGACTCATTAGTCTCTGCAATTGAAGGGGTTATAGTTTGTAATCCTTTAGATTTTCCTTCTACATCTATGACCTCTATCAATGAACTTTGAATATGCAGGGCCTTAGATTTGAGTCTAAACTTTTTGTTGTCTACGGTGTGTCTTTTTCTGCTACCAGCAACAGGTTTGGAATCCTGTTTTTTTAGCTTGATGCTAATATCATACCCTTCATCTTTTAGAATCTCTTCATCAGATTTAGTGGGTTAATATTCCTTCTGAATTTTCTGTTGAAATTCTGCTACTGAAACTTCCACTTGCACCTGTGTTTTGTATTTTTCTACAGTTGGAGACCTTCCTCTCCGAGCTCTGGTATAAAATTTAGGAAAAGGAGAAATGGGAGACACCATCTTCATGGATTTAGGCTTATTTGTTGATGAGCCTTATCCTTTCTCCAACTTCTTCTCAACCTTGATTAAAGGAGTCTTTTATTTTTTGCTCTTAGCCTTTTTATGGATATTCTCCTTTTTATCCTTTCTCTTTGTTCTCTTGGCAGGCTGAGGGTGTTTCTGTGAAGCTAGACATGGTTGAACTAGAACATCTGGTGTAGGTGCAGGTTGGCTTGTCCTATAAAATAGAAAATAGTCCCATGATTGAATTTTTTTGTTGAGTTCTACTTCAACTAACACTTTGATAATAACTTGATGATATAAGTTGTATTTTGAATCAGTTGTGTGTGTTTGAATCATAGCTTACATCTTTGTCAATCTCTTCAGTATAAAGAATGGTAAGTTGAGGGTCTCCATACCTGCAACATGAAACAAAAATCTCATATGATAAAGAAAAACCACAGTATACCTCCTCTCACAGCTGTGAGAAATTTTGATGAGCTTAAAAGTCTTGCCCCATTCGTTCTTGAGGTAACTACTGGGAATTCCTTTAGACCAGTTGGGATATTTGTGTCCATATTTAAGGAAACTATTAAGGTCTCCTCCAATGATGAATTGGTGTTTAAACCACTTTTATCCTTCCTGTGGAAGGTTGAAAGCCTCAGAAATTGAATCTGTCAATACCTGAAATCTGAGACCATAGATGGTTTCTTCTTTTCCATTGAAAGAATGTGAAAACTCATGAGTTACTCCTAAATGGGAGCTTCCCAGTTTTGAATACAGTGGATACCACCCTTCTTGAACAAATATCCTTCTCACATTCGGATTAGCATCAACTAGATCATCTCCTTCGGGTTCAATTTGTTTTAGCTTTCCTCCTTTCTTAGTAATATTCAATAATAAAGAAGTTTTTCTGTTGAAATATGATAGGTGGCAAGACTAGAGGAGCTCACCTAAAAAGTGTTTTTGTGTCTTCTATGAGATCTTGTCTGAAATCTAAGACTCGTTTCTCAAGCTGCTCAGTGGAATATCTCATTCACCAACAGTTAAACTCAAAACTGATAGTCTTCCTTTCTTTCAGGTGGTTTAAAACAGATACGGTTGTTCACCTTCCCATGCAAGATATTTTTCATTATGGTAAGTATCTTAGACAGTAGCATACACCTTGTGATAGTCATTATGATCTTAAGTTGGTTGCAAAGTTTCAGATGGTATGCTACAGGTGGCTAGAGATGAGCAGAGTTGTAACTGGAAATCACCTTCACTCTATCCTTATTACAAGCCTAAATTTCCGACAGCGTCCATGCGTTATCAACCAAATAGTCATCTCATTAAAACTGCAGACCCACGATCTATTTTAACCCATAACATGTACTTTGACATGTGGATGAAGTTACTCAAGTGAAAAACAGTACGAACAACGGTAGGTTATGCTTAAATGTGGATTGACACCTAGCTGATACATGTATAACCATGACTCAACTCAACATTAATGATCGTAAAACTTTCCTATCACAAGACCTAACTCATGATAAAATATTTAAAACGTATTTTCTAACAGGAACACATGGCTTAACACAAAGCGGCTGCACTTATTTTATTTTTTTTTAAACAGGGGAAGTTACCGAAATTTCGAGTAGCATTGGGTTAAAGAAAAATAGACACAAAACATAATTAAAACAGACTGTCTGAAAAGGGCTAAAAGAGATGCTAGCGAAAATTTCAGAAGCGTTCAATTTTTTTTTTAAATTTACAAATTCTATCCTAGAAAACAAAAAAATTAAAATAGACTCATGACTTAGCATAGAATTGTGCTAATAGGGAGAAAATTTGTCTTGGAAGTTCAAAACTCAACTTGACCTTTGGTAGGTCCAGGTTTAGCAAGCTAAATATTTGAGTGTATCTTCTCTGGAACCTGAAGAAAAAGAAACAATAAATGGATTTCCCATTTGGAAGTTGATTATCTCCTCTGCCACGTTAATAAACATATTTGTTGGATCCTTGAAAATGGAACTGATATTAATGTACGGAAGGACTCAATATTGGGTTGCCCCCTGTTAAGCTTAGTTGAATCCATTTGACCTCTGGGTGACCATCTCTAGTAGGTTGTAATATCTAACTTGACTAATCTGAATTAGTGGAATTCAACAGGGCATTAGGATAATCAATGATTAGATTCGATTCCAGAACATCTAAAACTAGCAGAATCAATCCTTCGAAGCAAGCTTTCAAATTTCTCCCTTATCAGTGAATAAGTACGTGACAAGCATGGCCAGAATTCATCCTCATGCTCTATTAAAGAATGTTACCTCTTAGTCCTCTTTCAAGAATAGATGCCTGCAAATCCTTCAATTTGGAACAAGATTTGGAGCACAGACACCATCCCTAAAGTGAACTTCTTATATTGGTTATTGGTCCATAAAAACTAATTGACTGCATAAAATCTTAAAAAGAGAGGCATTGTAGGCCCCTCGATGCCCCCCTTTGTGACAATGCAGAGGAATCTCTTCAACACCTCTTACTATCTTGTTACTTCTTGAAATCAGTGTAGTCCATTTCCTTGGGACGTCTTTTTCTTAAACTTTGTTGGCCTTCATATTTTCAAGCTCTTATCTCATCATCAGTGCAGCCGAGAATAGAGAGGGTTCCCTCTCATCCTTCCACTCACAATAGTTTTCCCACCAATCTTTGACATGGGGGCAAGCTTTTAGGATTGAAAATGTAATCTTTTCCTGGTCGAAGAAATCATGGACCGAGAAATACCCTTCCAGCAAACTCAACCATCTATCTACGACGTCTACATCTATCTGGCCTTCAAATATAGAAATTTCGATGTTGACCTATACCTTGAAAGGAGAGGCGTCTCCAGAGTGGCTGTTGGATGTAGATGCGTCGTCGGTGGGCAGCCGTTGAAGGATCTGGGCAAAGTTATCCATCATCGTGTTCCGTTTTTTCTCGAGGGCCTCCTAGAGCAATAATTTGATAGGATCTCCTGCTCCCTCGTCTTTCTTTTCTTCCGCCATGGGAGGTCATCGAGGTTTGTGAGGCTGATCTTGTAAGGGTTCAACCAGATCAAGCCCTAACTCCTTAAACCCTGACATCATTGGGGACATGCAAAGAAAAACAGAGAAAGAGCATACCGCTATGATACCACTGATCAATATTTATGCAAGAACGCAATAAAATATAGATAACACAGAGTTGCAATGGAAATAATACTTCATTTCATTAATTTCAAATAACAAAAATATGCTTACAGACATAATGAAAATAAACTAACTAGGGCATTTGTATCTTATCTCTGAGAAGAGATGTGGTAGCTACAGGCCTCTGAACTATGTTACAATGAGGCTCGAAGGCCTATTTATTGTTGAGAAACAATGTAAAACCCTAAACATCCAAAAACCTAACCCTAGGAAATGAAGCGCCAAAACGATGTGCCCCATTTGGATAAATTGGTACATCAACTTCCCAGGGACGTAACTTTGGCTTATGATATTTGTTTAACACACTCTATACCTCGTTAGAAATATCTATCCGAGGACTAAAAATTTTGACATTTTCCTCTTATGTTGCTCCTGGTTTTTCCAAAAAACGTTGTTTAGGGCCTAAAAATGGCTTTGGAAGTTCATGACCCAAAAAACTACTAAAAATAGTAATTTGTGTTGAAACTGAAAAACTGAAAGAACCAATGGTGGGGGTTCAAGTGGAATTGGTGGGTGACCACCAATATCCACCTAGATCATTAGAGCCTCAAAATGGCTCTGGAAGTTCAGGACCCAAAAAATTGCTAAAAATAGTCCGTTGTGTTGAAACTTATAAAAAACTGAAAGAACCAATGGTGGGGGTCCAAATGGAATAGGTGGGTGGCCACCAATATCCACCTAGATCAAAATGACTCATCTCTGCACCATGTATCGAATGAAGTGATATCAAATCTATATGTGCTTGGACTTGTCATGAAATATGGGATTTTATCCCAGATGAATCCCACTCTTTTTGTCGCAATATATCACTGTAGTGTCTAGGACCTGCTCAAACAGCTTTTCCAAAGAGATTCCTCAACCAAACAGCTTCGCAGCTATCCATGCTAGCAGCAAAATGCGTTGCCTCAGTGGTACTCAATGGTATGGACTTCTGCTTCTTGCTCATCCAAGATATCATGGAAGATCCAAGGCTAAAACAACACCCAAATGTACTCTTGATCATGTCAACAATATTTCCTGCCCAGTCAACATCGATGTATCCATGAAGCTGAACATCTTCGGCAAAATATCTCAAACCAAGTGTGGTCGGTCCATGCGACCCAATGTGAATGGATAGGCTCGTTCATGACAAATTAACTCAACCATTTCACTGCATAGCATATGCCTGGATAAGTGTTTACTAGGAACATCAAAGCCTCAATCAATTGTTTATACTCGGATGGATTCGCCAAATCAGGTCTTGCGGCTTCTCCACGTAACTCCTTAAAGTTCATTTCCATCAGTGTGAGCAGTGACTTTCATTCTGTCATTCCAAATCTTTAGAACAACTTCACACTATATTTTCCTTGTGAATGGAAAATATTCCCAGGCATTTACCACACCTCAAGGCCTAGAAAGTAGTGTATGAGTCCAAGGTCCATCTCAAATTTAGAGGCTAGCTACCTCTTACACTAGATGATTAGGGGCTCATTACCTGTCAAGAATAGATCGTCAACATATAAAACCAAAAATATCAGCATACCTTGGACTACCTTGAAGTAGAGGTTGGGATCGACATTACGTCAAGTGAATCCCAGCTTCACCAAAAAAATTTCTATGTGTGTGTACCATGATCTGGAGGCTTGCTTCAAACCATACAAAGCCTTGTTCAATCGAAAAACATGTGTCCTTAGGTCCTTCACTTCAAATCCCTATGGTTGATTGACGTATACTTATTCATCTAGCATACTATGAAGGAATGTCGTCTTCACATCCATT
The DNA here is from genome assembly GCA_034641835.2 of Pinus albicaulis. Taxonomy (NCBI): domain Eukaryota; kingdom Viridiplantae; phylum Streptophyta; class Pinopsida; order Pinales; family Pinaceae; genus Pinus; species Pinus albicaulis. The sequence continues at coordinate 295,143,252 of CM076574.1, forward strand.
TGATGAAAAGTCCATCCTTGACCTACGACAAGGGAAAATATTGAACGAATGGTTGTATATCATGCCATAGGTGCAAATATATCATCATAATCTTCTCCCTTTTTTTGAGAGAAACCTCGAGCCATGAACCTTGCCTTATATTTCTTGATGATGCCATCAACTCCATGCCTGATCTTGAATAGCCATTTTGAAGTCACTACAAATTTCCCCTTCAGTCTTGGCACGACATCCCATACATCATTATTCATAATTGATTCATATTCTTTATCCATAGAATCTTTCCAAAAAAATCCTTTTACGCCTTATTCAAATGTGGAAGGTTCAGATTGAAGTATAGTACTCATGGTTGCAACATATCCTTGGTACCTACATGACTTCTTCCTTTCTCTAAATTATCTTCGAATAGGAGCTCGTCTCTCATCATCCTGTAATGTGTCTCAAATCCAAAGTGGCATCTTCCTAGTGGGAGGATCACATGGAGGAGGATCTAATGGATCCATGGGTTCCATGGGATCATCAACAATATCTGTTTCAAATTCAGGCACAGAAGGACCATCTAAAGTATCAATATATTCATTCTTCTTCTTAGATGGAGGAGGTGGAGGGAAGTCCCTTGATTTTCTAAGCTGGCATCGCCTTCATCGAATGTTACATCCCTGATAATCAACCTTCCTTTGACCAGTAATATATATTCTAAAAACATTAGAATTTTCATAATATCCAACAAACGTACATTTTCTTCCAGTGGCTTCCAACTTGTTTATTTTCTCCTTTGGCACATGAAAGTATATGGGGCAGCCAAAGATACGAATATGACTAACATCGGTATTGACACCTATGAATACTCCTTCAGGGTTTTTTTTGTCCAATGCTTGATGAGGTGCCCTATTTTAAAATATACGACAACATTTGTTGCTTCTCCCCAAAAAAACTTTAGTAACTTTTGATCATGGAGCATGGCACGAGAAACTTCTACAATAGACATGTTCTTTCGTTCGACTAATCCATTTTGTTTCGTAGTATAGGGCACGGTTGGATCCTTCTTGATACCTTCTTTCTTGCTAAAATCGATGAACTCATTTGAAGTGCACTCTTCATCATTGTCAGACATGAATATCTTGATGTTCTTCCTAGTTTTATTTTCAATCAAAGCTTTGAACTCCTTGAACATTTTAAAGGCTTTAGATAATATATCCATGTATTTCTTGAAAATCATCAATGAAGGTGATGTAATAGATATGGCCACCAAGAGAATGTATGGGCATCAAACCACTCAAGTCAGAAGGAATGAGATGGAGGATGTCATTTGTCTTGTTATCGCTAGAGGGGAATGGTCCCCTTGTCTTCTTCCCACTGGCACATCCTGGACATACTCCATCATGTTGAGCTTGAACCTTGGGAAACCCTACGACCGATTTCTCCAATTTCGGAAGAGCATCATAATGTAGATAGGCCAATCTTCGGTGCCATAGCTTGCCTAGATGATTAGTGTCATGGACCAATGCTAGAAGTGATCTTCCAATAAACCTGTAGATTCCTTCATTTCTTGATACCAATGTGAGTGCATCTCTCATAGGTGATCCAACATTAAAATTAAGAACCTTTCCCCTGATAAAGGCAACCCTCATTCCTTTTTCCAAAGTAGATATTGATACCAAATTCTTCTTTAACACAGGCACATACATCACATCATGGAGAAAAATAGATTCTCCTAAATTCAAATGAAATTTGATGGACCCAAAACCTTTGATGGAATGATTAGAGTTGTCTCCAATAATGATTTTCAAATTCGACTCCCTCTCCACCAAATTAGAGAGAACTTCCTTAAAACCAAAGAAGTGATGAGTGGTCCCACTATCAACCAACCAACTATCCCACAAATCCGGAGGAGAGGAACTCGTAAGTGTGGAAATAAGAATATATTCAAATTGATTTGCGACATTACTTTCATGCCTGGAGAATCTTGACTTCTTTTGTGGACGACGATCTTCTTCATGATCACTTGGAGCATCTCTTATTCCTCTTTCATCTCTTCCATTGCAGTCATTCATTTGGTAATATATTTGTCTTTAATCATTGAACATGTTGTTGTAGCTTCTAGTATTGTAATGTGTTCCATTGTTATTTTCGGGGCAACCTCGAGCATAATGACCCTTCTTGTGACAATTGTAGCATTCAATGTGCGAGAATTATATTCTTATATTTGGATTTTGAAGAGGAGGCTTTAATGGACCTCCTTTCCCTTTCTTCTTCTTCTTATCATGAGTGATGAATGCAGCGGGCTCTCCTTCTTCATGATTTTGTATCCTCCCTCTTGATATCATCCTTCATTATTCTTGAGTGATATTTCCAACAATTTCATCAAATGAAGGAAGGACATTGTTGTTTCTTATGGTAGTGATGAAGGTTTCCCAAACAGGATGGAGACCTCTTAGAGTTACAATACCTAATTCCCTATCAGACACAGATTCCCCAACTCTTTGCAATTGATATCTAAGACGAGATATCCTCATTATGTAGGATTGCACAGAATATCCTTTGTCCATATTTGTGTATTTGAGTTGATATTTCAAGGAGATGACTTCATTCAAATTTTTTACCTCGTACATGTCAACTATCTTATCATAAATTTCCTTGGAACTTCTCAAGTTTCCAACATATGCAAGTAAATTGTCTTGTAAACCATCAGCTATAATTTTCTTTGCTTTTAACTCATCTTTATTGTGCTTTCTCTTGATAGCAATGGAAGCATTCTCGAGAGGCTCAGTTACTTTTCCTTGAATTTAATCTAGAGCATCATTATTATCAGTTATGAACTCCAACTTGACTTTCCATGCATCAAAATTGGATGAGTAACCCAACTTCTCATTTTCCTTGAAGACGGAAGACATCTTGTCTAGATCAACTCTTTCAACTTTCCAAAGATGATTGCTTCAATTATTGTCTCCTTTAGGGCTTGTCCTTCTCCTTAGCTCTGATTCCATGTTAAATTTTCATATTTTTATATGTTGAATCAATTACTTTAGCTCAATTCAATACTTAAATTAACAATATTTTCCATTACTCCTAGTCTTTCCATTTATCAAAGGTAACTGAAGATATAACAATAAATGCAATGACAAATGAGATAGTCAACACATCAACAAGAGACACTAGATTTGGTCAAGGACCAGGGGAAAATCCCACCAAGGGAAAAACCCTTTGAAATTATTATTTTATTATATTGTCATAAAATGTTCATCAGAGAGTACAATGAGCCCAATACAATATCATCAAGAAAAACAACCCAACAACAATCAGAAATATGATTCCAACATCAAAACATATCAAAGACAACTTTTCTTTTCTGTGGTCATCTTCTTTCTTCAGTCAAATCTGAGTCAAACTTCTCGATCGCATGTAGGAGGAGTTGTGGGAGCGGTTGAAGGCTTTCAGTCGCACCCTTGAGCCTGCAATCTAGTGACTATGGTCAAAATTTCTCTATTATGTGCTTGCGATTGTAGCCCAAAAACCTTGATTAGATGTGAGCCTCAAACCCTGTAATTTCGAACCTTTGAGGTCACTTGTATTTATAGGCTTCCATGGGTGTCCAATTTTCTTTAGGATTGACCTTGTCCAAATGTGCATATGTGGGCTTTCCTTCATATGTACACATTCCCTTAACCATTTTGAATGATATTTAGGTCAATTTGGGTCCTCTCTAAAAGAGGAATTCACTGCAATCATCATCTCCATCAAATAAGTTGTCCAAAGTTGAATTTGACCGTATTTTCATATTTTAATAGTCGCTTGACAACCTTGAACAACAATGGATTGCCTCATGGATCTCTTCCTCATCCCTTCCCACCCCCTCTCTTTTGATCCATAAGCAGAATAAGTTGAATTGGATTCTTCCTCTCACCTCTCAAGAATTTTTCGATTGGAAGGTTGATTGTAAAACTTGGACCTTGAAATTTTATGGTGTTTCCAAGTGAAATCTTAGGGTGGCAAGATTAGGAGGGAATTTACTCAATAATAATTATTGATAAATTATCATGGGGTCTGGGGTCCAAGTCAAATAATCATGTTCAAATGTACGGGCTATATATGGGGTTAAAGTTTTCTCAAAAAAAGAAGGATCAATGAAATCAATATTCTGGAGGATTCTTTCTTGGTCATTTTCCTTGTGAGATCGGATATTCCTTCAAGCGATAGTGTTCTATGCCTTATATTCCACTGAATAAAGGAAAACCACTCCTCCTTTACTAAATCGTCTCTATTCCACATTCTATGTAACCTTAACTCTAAATATGACATGTTAGCGATCAAAGCCTACCAATTGGGTGAAGGCCAATTAGAAATTAATGGAATCATTTATCAATGTTATATCCCCTAATGTTTGTTATGATGTGTCTTGTCCTCTCTTGACCTACTTTGGAACATATTATTTCTCAGTTACCCATAGGATTTTTTGCCTTTTTCCTTTGAAATAACCCCTCTTTTAATCTAAGTATTCCCATCACCGTCACAAATCCATAAACTTAAAGTATTTCATACCTCCTCCTCATGTGGTTAGCCTTAGGATTGGTCCCAAGTGGATCTTAATTTTCAGATTTCCTCTGAAGATCTCCCATAATGTTATCATGGCTATCCCAAGCTATCTATAAATTGTTAATAATATTCCTTTCCTCGTGTGACACAAGGATATCCAGGCACAATTTTTAACAAAAATTAGAGCAATTGATTATGAAAGTGTGATGAAACTACGTGTTCTGTTGAATATTAGACCCTTCACTCATATGATCATTGTTATACATGATTTACGATTGCGAACAAAGGTATCTCCCCTAGGTTTGATGGTCAAACTAGAACAAAAAATATACAAGGAACCTAATGCTTTTCCTTAAAGTAAATACATGATGGAGTGAGGCCTACCTAGAAACTGTCACTCACTTCACTCCTTTAGATTAGAAGCTCAAATTCCAGCTTTGATTGCTAAAATTATATCCTCACAATCAGATAACACAATCCAAGAAAATACGAGATGTATGCAATATCATCTAAATACTCTGTTCAATAGATCAACATTGTATTGAAATACATGAATCAACATCACATATAGGAAAACAAAGAATTCTTTGCATTAATATAAATAGAAGGAGATTACAACCATAAGTGGTAGTTGATCTTGTAGAAGAGCTCCTCCAAGTTGATGTCATGTCCTTTCCTTTTCACAATATGCACCTACAATCACCCTATGCATGAGATGATAACTACATACTACAACAGTATAAGGGCAGAACATATATGAGAGGGACTAAATAAGATCATTATGATGTATTTATTATACTTTCAAGGTTGTATTTTTTCAATTTAATGATTTTTATATAAAAATGTCATTTTGATATAAAATTCAATGTGTAATTTATTTGTATTTTCCAAATGTAATTTCATGTTTTTATATGTAATAAATGCAATCTCGAGCTGTCAAAATGCAATCATGTCAGGCCCAAGTGAGCAAGGAAAGCCAAACTCCATGTTGATCAAGCCTACAATGCCAAAAGTAACAAATCAAAAAGAGTATCAATGTCAAAGAGGAAAAGTCAACATTAGAAAAGTGGGTAATTTAAATTAAATTTCACATCCACTAAAGCCATAAAGCCTATCAAGCACCTCAAAACAAGTCTTTTTTTCCATTCAGCCATCAAAATTCTTCAGCAAAGGAGAAAATCTGAGTTTTATAGGAGTTTGGGTCAAAATTTCAAGCATTGTGTTTTTTCACCTCGGTGCTACGTTTTTGTCCGAGTGCTACACTAATACCTAGCCACGCTGCGCTAATGCCCGAAAATTACAGTGCAATTTACACTGGCACTGTGCTAATACCCAGAGGCGCTGCACTAATATCCGGATCACTACCTAAGCTTCCAAACTCAAACAAAATTTCCTCAAATATTCAGCAAGATTCTCAAACACCTTTGACAAGTAAGTAACATGAAAATTTCACCTCTTTGCTGTCTTTAAGAGGAATTTCATGGTGTTTTGGGTTTTCTATGTGAAATTTGGAATTTGGATAGGCTATAAACCCTAGATTCAGACTTTGTTCCCATTGTTGCCAAATTTGGCACTCATAAACCTCACATTCTCTTCCTACATCACTATAAACCCTACTCTTTCCCTACAACACCATATCACTTTCCCTAAATCCCTTTTCCCCTAAACCCTAAGTCCTAGGCATCTCAATTTCCTAGGCAGCCCTATCAACCTTGTAAATAAATTCTAATTCCCAATTCCCTAAAAATTTTGATCCCCTATCACCTTCGTGAGTTCAATAACCCCTGCCCCCATCCACCTAAATTTTTATAACCCTATCCTTATTCCCTAGACCTATTTTCATTCTCCATCCCCATCTACCACATCCCTAGGGTTTCAAAACCTTTAAGCTCAAGATGTCGGAAGAGGAGGACAGAGATATCAATGAGGAAAAAACACCAAAGAAAAGTGATCACAAAGGAGGGAAAATTAACAGATGTGAACCAATAACTACAAAGGAACTCATGGCCTCTGCTCTCACTGTGTCTTGTTTCAAACATGTTGGTTGTTTTGAGTTTTGTGAGAGGGTGCAACAGATTCAGTATCACCCTATGTTGACAAGGTTTTTCATCACAAATCTTCATGATGGGTAGGTTACTCTTTCTGGGGTCACTTTTACCATTTCCACTAGGGCTATTTCAGCGGCTACACGGATCCCTAATGTGGGATAGAAATGGTTCAAAAAGGTAAACCTTGATCTGAGCTATTATGAACCATATCTCAAACCTAGATATAAGGATTATAAGAAAAATATTTTCCCATTCTCTCATCTCCTTGACCGGTATGTCCCCATGATCAAAATAATCATGAAGTATTTCTCTTGTGAGGGGAGGTTTCTCAAATTTATTCCTACCATATCTGACTCCTCATACACTTCACTAGAGTCTGAATGCTTCATATACCTTAGTATCTCTCCCAAAGCATTGACAAGATGGCATACATTGTACAAATTAGGCATTATAATCATCAAATTAAAAGTCATTTTCATCATTCACTCATTAAGATGGTATTCATGCATCAACTTGATCAGAAGAACATTTCATGGGACACATTCATTGCAAATGAAATTTTCACCACCCCACCTAGTCATCTTGAGCAGAGCATACCTTCATCATCTCATCCTTCCATATCCACTTCTCCATCCCAGCCTGCTACTCATACATCATCATCTAGTCATATGCATTCACTTCATGTTGATCCTACTTCTTCACCTTTCTGTAATCCTTCACCATCATCACATCATGATACTAAGGCATCAAGAAGTGAAAAGGACATTGAGGAAACTTGGGCTAATGTGACTGATGTAGAGCTATTTCCCAAGACCTATCAGAGAGGCCATAGGCATTTTTTTTCTTCACTTGGAGTGAAAGGGACCATGCCTTCTTCATCTGCAAAATAGGTGTACAAGGGCAAGGAAAAGGCTCAAGAGACAATCATTGAGGAGCAGGAGGACAAGCATGAAATAGAGCAGAAGTTTCAGCTGATTGACCTTGATGAGGAGGATGAGGATAGAATCACCAATGCATTAATCATAAGCAAATAGGAAAATATTTGTGAACTTCAAGCTAATCTTGACAGAGCACGATATGTTATTGGTTTTCTTGAGCAAGAAAATCAACAGCTGAAGACCAAGAAGATTATCAGTGAGGTAAAGACCATCAAAGCAAAGAAAGAGGTAGAGAGGGCTAAATCCTTGTTGGAGGATACCTTGGATAGATTTGGTGAGATTGATGATGAGGAGGATTAGCCTCCTAGATAGAGACCAAAGACTAGAGGGTTGAAAAGAGCTCTAGTCGTAGAGAGACAGAAAGAAGCTGAGTTGGAAGAGCAGCTCACTCCAAATAAGCTACTTTCCATAGAGATTAGTAGGGATAGAGATTCATGGCTTGATAGATCCAATTTTCATCTGGAGGGCTTTCTAGAGAAGGCCAAAAAGAACAATTATATTTAGAGGAAAATGGAAAATCACAATGCCATGAGAAATAAAATTGCAAGGGCCAAGCTCAAACGAGCCCATGCAAAAATTCAAGCTTTGACCAAGAAAAAGGAGAAGGAGAGGTAAAACATACTTGTTGAGGTGTCTCTTCATGACTCAAGCCCTTGATCGGAAATTAACCTCACAATTTTGACAAATTTTGGCACATTTGGCACTTTGGTGCATTTTTGGATTTTTGGGCAATTTTAACACACAAACAATTTGCCAAAAACGCAGTGCCCTTGGCATTGCACTTTTTCTTGGAGCCTCCAATCGAAAAATGGTCACCACCATCATGTTTAGAATGATGAGGACATCAACCCTAGCAAGTTTCAAAAAAATTGGAGGAGAACTAGTCCCTCAAAAGTGCAAAAAACCACCAATTTTTCATGTTTCTGCCTCCTTTTTTACCTTGGCACTGCGCTAATACCAGTCTTGGGAGAAGTGTTTTTTTATAGGTAATATGGGCACCATTTTGTAATATGAAGGAATATTTGGAAACTAGACTCATAGAGCTTTCCAATGAGCTATCACGGAGTTGATTTGGATACAGGGAACGCCTCCAAAAGTGGCTTGCAAGAGAGGTTATTTTTTATTTCATGGCGTTGCGATTTTGCTAGGAAAATGTCATTTTCATCATCTTCAGCAAATTTTGACCTAATTTCCTTGCCCTAGCTATTTGACTCCTCCTGATCCAGCAAAACCCTATATAATCAAAATCAAAAACCTGAGCTACTACACCTAGCCTAATATATTCTTTCCTTAGTCACTTTGATTGTGATCTATAAGGAGAGAGCCCTTTCCTGGCCTAGTAGGGCTAGCTACTTGGCTAAGCATGGTTTGAGGTTACCTCGGAATTTCCTCTCTCAGCCTCAGGTTCAATCTGAGTGATAACAGAGTAGACTTATTTTCATTTACTTTTACGAGCTCGAAAGGACAAGTTCTCAACAATATTTTCATATTTTGGGAGCCTGAAAAGAGCTGAAAGAGGTCTCCAAAGGGTTCCTTTTTCATTTTTTATAGAGTCCAAAAAAGAGATAAAAGTGTACTCTTCGATCAAAGAAACTTGTCACAACATAGTCAAAACCTGCTAACAGCTCTCGTCCTGATAAAAACGCCACAATAAGGATTAAACATACCTATTTCATATTAAAAATGAAGCATATATGGGTCAAAATGTAAAAAATGAATAAAATAATGAGAAAATGACCATAAATATCAAAAATGACTTTTCATTTTTACCATTTCACCCTTTACCTTCAATAGTGAATATTTGGATCGCTTTTTCCCTCAATATTTTGCAGCTTATTGCGACCAATCCAAGGAATCATTTCAAGTGTCATCAGATCCAGGTATAAGCTATGACCTTTCTCTATATTTCCACGGTTGATTTTTGTGTTTTCATGCAATTGTTTTAAGTTTTTGAGGCCCACTTGGGGTTCATAAAAAATACCTTGGGACCAACGTATCCCCTTTGTGTCGAAAATGGCATTTCACCTAGGTAGTGGAACACTGCAGACATAGGTGCAACACTCTTTATAAGCCTCCTGGGGTGCGTTGGGTGAATTTCTCCATGTTTGTTCTCAGTTTTGCCTCAAATTTTGTTAGTATTTTTGCATGGAAAAGAGTATAATGTGTCCTTTGTTAATGTTTCTAGTACCCACTATCACAAAATCTCATTTATCTGGAGAGAAATACAGTGTTAAGCACAAGACATGGATGCCTCAAACAACCCCACTACCATCTGGGCGCTTAGAAACTGCAAGGTATTCAAATTATTCTCGCTTCTCAGCATGAGGCAGCAAATGGAGTTGTTAAAGTACCCTGTGCGTTCATGGAATGTTACAGCACAAATGTTTAGGTTTGGGGAGAATCTACTCAAGATACAAGTATATGATATTTACTTTCCAACAAGATTTTCAAAGCGAGGTGCCCCCATCTCCCTTCTAGGTGGAAGAAGTGGTAGTGAGACGATGAAAGATTACATTCATACCTATTGTAGACCTCGAGTTGTACCTACTAGGGACGAAAATATTAACATAAAGGATGTGACACAACTACCTTTAAGAATGATCTGTTCACCATAGAAATATTGGAAGGCAACTCGACATTACATGTGGAAAGAGGATCATACATGCAGTATGGGGTAGAATGTCTAGCGCCGACAGTATTCAACTAAAGTGAGGATGTCTTGGTCAACTTGAAGGAACAACTCACTAAATAAAAGGAGGGGAAGTTGAAAAAAATCGGCTATGGTGCCATCTTGGTCTCTTTTTCCTTAGAGCAGCTACCATTACTGTAGCCTAAGAAGCTTGTACTTGATCCCTTCGATCCGAGGGTCCCACGGATGAGGAGGTGGATAGACCACATGGCCAAACATGCAGGTCCTTCAATAATAAGCTTTTCACCAACCTTATTTATATGGTTGCACAAATATTTCATCATGATTGATGAGTATCCTTACGCAAGGATGTCTTTTTGCGATGATCCCAAGCTCGTGCTACATGAGGGCAAGCAATGGGATACTACAGGTAAGATACTTTTACCTTTAATTTTTATGAATTTTTACAATTTTTTGTGATTTTTCATGTTCCTAACACTAAATTATTTGATGTTTTCATGTAGACATTGGACCCGTTCGACCACTGGGTGTTACATACCTCCATCGCATAAAGAGACAACCACAGAAGGAGGCAATGGGACTACTACAGTTTCTTGCGTTGGGACGAGATGTGCTATGGGATCTTAAGGTATCATAGGTCCTATCAAAGATAGAGCACCACATGGACAGATTGACCCACAATATTGATGAGACCGTGGTCGATCAACTTTCGATATGACTTCACAGACATACCATCGAGGTACCTAGTCGTATCGGTTGATTGGTGCGCAAGATAGCTCGTGCAATGTCATTTTATCATGAGAACCATTAATTGTCTACTTAGATGTTTGCATGTAGTTTTTTTATATGGGAGATGTAGCCATACGTGTCTTGAGGCACACATTTTGTAAAACCAAACTTATCTCATATATATATATATATATTCAGTGTTTCCTAGTTCCTATTCTGCTTTCAATATGATGTGATGTGAATTGAAATTTACTTACATTCGTTGCAAATGTCTATCTAAAAATAAATTAGCTAGGGAATCTGCTAAAGTGTTCATATTTCTAGAAATGTGTTCATATTGTATGAAGTCAAAAATGTCTTTCCAGAATATGCACTCTTGAAACCATGCGAAGGATAGGTTCTGAGTACTACAACTAGCACCATCAATATAACTAATATACAGTTCGAGATAAATTGACATATGCAAACCAAAGTAAAGAAGGATAAAAAAAAACCATGTGAAACTCTAAAAAACACACTCAACACTCCTATAGAGAGTATGTACACAATTTACTACGCATGGGATCAAGCATAGTATTTTTTGAGATACAACCCATTTCTAGGCTGCGACAGTGGAATTCCATCAATATCTACTAACTTGTAAGCCCCTTTTTCTAGGACACATTTGACAATGTACGGTCCCATCCACATAGTTTGGAAATTTCTTGGGCATGACTTATCGGCCTCCTAGTCATATAAAAGTACCAGATCTCCTTCCGAGAAGACTCTAGGCTTGAAACTTTTGTCATATTATTCTTTGATGCGTCTTTTATGAGCTCCATTGACCAAAACGCCATCATGTCAGGTCTCATCCAATCGATTCAAGTGTAATCTGCGGAGGTAGCAGGGATAATTTTGATAGCTAGTTTTAGCGATGGAATTTCGCACTCAATGGGAAGGATTGCTTCTAGGCCACAAACTAATTGAAACGATGTGAATCTGGAAGAATTCCTTACTAAGGTTTCATATGCCCATAAGGCAGCATAGAGAAGTAAATTCCAGTCCGAATTATGGACCTTTATCATGCGTTGAAGCATATTCTTAAGAAATTTTTGATAGCCTCAACTTTTCCGTTAGCCTGAGGACAATAGGGAGTGGAATTTTCATGTGAAAGTCCCAATTTGGCAGTTAAATTGGTCATCGTATGATTCCGAAAATGCTTCCTGTGATCTATGACTATCGCTTCTGGGACAACAAACCTAGTGATCATGTGATTGAAAAATAATTGTGTGTCTATTTTGTCGATGTTATTGAATGTAGGCATTGATTTGACTCACTTTGTAAAGTAGTCAACATCGACAATGATATAACCATACCCCCAACCCAAATGAGGGTTACATGTCATAAATTTGATACCCCATCTCGCAAAAGGACCAACGACGATAACAGGATGCAGTGGAGCAGGTGGAGCATGAAATTTTTGATTGTATATCTGGAAATCATGACACTTTTATACTACAAGGATAAAGTCCCATAAAATCGTCGGCCAAAAATAGCTAGCACGTAAGATCTTGTGCATAGTAGCGTAACTAGGTAAGTGTCTGCTACATGCTCTTGAATGGAAATCATTCAAAAATTTCTTAGCCTCCTCAAGGGTGAGGCATCTTCGTAAAATAGAATTGATACCACGATGGTAAAGGGTGTCTCCGATAATCAAATAATTTCAGGATTGGTAATGGATACGCCGCTGCTCAAAGCGAGAGGTATTAGGTCGAAAATTTTGGGTCTGGAGATAAATCAGGAAATATCCATACCACGGGTCAAATGATGATATTAGAAACAATGAATCATCAGGGATGGAATCTTCAGGTGTAGATTCCGCATCAAGGGAGGGAATATCACACATTAGTTTGATGAAAACTAGGGATTTATTTAACTTAGATTTGATGACTTCTGGGCCAAATCTTGGAGAATAATTATCCATTTCGAGTACTTTCTCCCCAATAATTGGCGTGATAGTATATATGTCATCAGGTTTCAATATGAAATGACCGTAGTTTTTTGAAGCAAGATGTAATGGTGAAATATCTGGACAGCCTGAATGGCCGCCAAAGCCAACTTTTCTACATGAGTATACCAAATCTTGATATCATTGAGGTTCTGAATCATATAATAAATGGGATTTTCAATCCCAATGTTGTCTTCTTGGACCAACACCATATATATAGTAGATATGGCGACAATGAGATATAAGAAATAGTCACGTTGATAGCCATGGGGATATAAGAGAGATGCTTGAACCAGTACATCTTTCAAGGCATCAAACACTTTATGTGCAGTGTCACTCCAATGGAAGGGAATCCCTTTCTATAGTAAGCGAGTAAATCCTTTGGTCAACTCAACATAATTAGGGACGAATCTCCTCAAGAAGTTAGCTTTCCCTTGGAGTCTTTGTAACTGAAATAAGGAGGTGGGTGCAGGAAAATCAACAATTTTCTGGATTTTGATAGGATCAATACGAATTCCTTGCCTGGAGATAATGAGACCAAGGATTTGACCAGAACCAACACAGAACACACATTTGTGCAGGATAAGTTGAATGTTATAGTTCCTACAATGGAGAAAAATGTCCCGTAAATGCAGAGGGTGATCATCCTGATGCTTGGAATGAGTAGGGAGATCGTCAAAATACGGTTGCACAATATGATTAATATCATGAAAATCATAATCCATCGGACGTTTAAATGTGGCCTCAATGTTTTTAAGACCGAATGAAAGCTTTTTATAAGCAAAAGTACCCCAGGGACAAATAAATTTTGTTTTGGGTTGGTCTTCTAGGAGAATTTTGATTTGATTGTAACCCGAGAATCCATCCATAAATGAATAGATCTCGCGACCAATGCAATTTTCAACATTCTGATAAATAAACTGGGTTGGGTAGTTGTCTTTCGAACAAGCTCCATTAACATCCGGATAATCGACACATACTCGAATCGTGCCCTGTTTCTTCATGAGAGGGACTATGTTGGAAACCCAATCGGATGGAACATGGTATATAAAACCAGCCTGAATAATATTTTCAACTTCAAATTTTATCTTGGAAGCCTTCTTAGGATGGACCAAGCAGAGGCATTGTCGGGCGGGTTTGGAATCAGGATATATTTTAATTTCGTGCACCACTATGTTTAGGTCAATGCTTGGAATTTCTTCATAAGTCTAGGAAAATATATCTCTAAATTCATGAAAAAGGGCTTGATATGTCTCAACTTCAGATAAATAACAAGATGCTCCGATGTAAATATTTTGACTATTCCTTATTTGATCGAAATACCAATAGGAATGGTTTCTTCGATATTCGAGAGGTTCTTTTCAGATTTGTTCTCATGAATGGAAAAATAATTTGTAGTGAATTCGATTAAGTTAGGTAGATAGAAATCACTTGGATTATCTTCTATGGAATTGATAAGGGAGGAAAAATGGTGATTCTTATCCCATGGTGAGTCTAACATCATGATCTCCATGATTCTTTCGTTACTTGATAATATACGCAAGAAAGGATCAGAGGGCATGCCATAATCCAGAGATCGATCTACCCAATTGATCGAATAAAAAGTATGGGCCACACAAGCCAAGTAAATGGCTTCATAATCTTGCTCGACAGGGCTAAGCGGCATCTGGTTCCTAAAATTTGGATGTCAGTATCATCTAGTACAATACATGGATTGACCAGAATCGTAAAAAATGATATCATATTGATATAAGCAACCGAAGGTGAGGGGTTGGAAGGGGGAGGAGGGGGGAGGGAAAAAGTCCCCATAAGTGATGATTCCTTCAATAATGAAACTCCAACATGTTGATAGGAAAGTAGGGCTTACCCAACAAGAGGGAAACTTCTAGTAACATTGGAATCAAAGGAAAATAAGTTAAGTTGATCTATGGCTATGATCCCTCCTTTATGAGGAAAGGTGATAATGCAGAATTAGGTCGAAATAATGACATCCACAGTGTAAACCCATGTACATCCTAGTAGAAGATTATAATCAAGAGGTCTTTCAATAACTTCTACCTTATCAACATAGGCGTTTTTTCCCCCAAGTTAAACGTGGAGGGAATTCAATATTCCATAGGGTTTATGTGTCCTTCCATGAAATGATTTTAACATGGTGGTCATGATTCATTTGAGGTGAACCAATCGCCTTCCACAAAGGCAAAGAAATGATGTAGGTTTATTCCCCCTCGTTCATAGTGGAACGATGAATATTCTTACCATGGACAATTACCTGAATCATAAAAGCTAACTGAGCTAGAAGTCACAGATTATAGTTTTCATGACAGAAAACCATTAGGTTGGAATCCCATGGATACATACATTTGATAGATGACAATAAGCCCTATTTTTGGTGAGGAAGTTTTGCAACACCTCAAGAGTGTACATGGTTGATGGATATTGAGCCAAGTATTCAACCACATTGTAATTTTGGGTAGATCTTGAACAAGGGTTGTAAGCATACTTATGAATAACATCCTTCGGAGGCTTGCTAGTCAATTCCAGAGGCGAAAAAAAATCAGAGGTTGGTGTCGAACTGGCAGGTTGATCAGTTTTTTGACCGTTCATTAGATTCACATTATCATATTCATTGTTCCTAGTGGCCACCAAAAAATTAGATCTCTGCTTTGAGGAGGAAGTAATCAAAAATGTGTTAGAGGAAGTGGGGTCTTGTGAAACCATATGAGTCTCCTAATTGGGAAAAATGTTGGTAAACACAGCGGGAGGAGGGGATGACTTAAGAAATTGATTCACTTTAGCGCAGTGCTAAAATTCACGTGTAAAGTGATCCTCATTGCAAATAAAGCATGGATATCGAGGCTTTCGTTTCTCATCGGAAGACGAATTTGTTTGTTTACTCTGCAGTGAGGAATATTTCTTTTTCTTACCTTTACCTTTATTCTTGCTTCCAAGTTGTTGTTGATATTTTCCCTTGTCGTATGAAATGGCATTTATCTCAGAAGTGGAAGTCGCAAGAGAGTGGGATTGATGATTTTGAGCAGGAGCAGAGAAATAAATACCATATGGTTACTCACCGACTGTGGACTAGAAGAACTAAGAATTCCATTAGCAGAATGAGATTCTTTACTAAGTGGAATAGGAATAGTGTTTGAAGGTTGTGGAGCATTTGGTATCTTATCATATAGTGTGCCCGATGGAGTGAGTATAAACCAGATCTAGATATTGAGCATGATTAATCACTTTCTCTTCGGTCATGACTCCACCTTTGGCCACATATTCTATTATAGGAGCTAACAAAGACTTAAAAAACCATTCTGCCAACAACTGATCAGGAACAAAAGTCTTGACCAATCGACGACAGTGCCTCCACTCATGAATGTGATATGAAATGTGAGTGGAATCTAATTGTTTAATGATAGTCAATAGTTCCATTCCAGTTTCATACCCGATAGGAAACTGGAAGTGTGTGAGGAAGGTGGTGGCTAAATTACTTAAATTTTGAAACGACGTTCTAGGTAATTCAATAAACCATTTAGTTTCAATACTTGTAAGTGTTCACTAGAAAAGATGAAGTCAGATGGAATCATCATTAAGGGAGTTGGATGACCACCATAGATGATACATCATGACATGCATCGATGATTCTTCTCCAGGATTCCCATTGAAATTTGGGATATCAGATGGAAACTTAGTGGGAATAATTGACCACCATGGTGAATGAGTGATGGGGTCGTTATTATGCCAAGTTAAATAAGGTAATTCGAGAGTAGCCACAAAAGGAAAATGTCGGTTAAAGTACGAAGGAGGATTACCTGGGTAAGAAGGAATAGCCTAAGCAATGGGAACTTTCATGCCTAGATAAGGAGGTTTCTGGTAATAAAGAACTCGATTGCCAGGATATGTAGGATTTTGATATCCAGTATACAAGTGAGTTTGCTTCCCAGCCCCAAGATGACGATAAAGTTGTTGGAATTGTTGGGTCTAGATTTGTTGGCCTTGGAAAGACGTGTGATGAGGTCCATATAGTTTCCCAATAGGGTTCTGCATCACCCCTTGGTATGATGGTTTCGGTTGATATTGTGCCAAATTTTGAAGAATTTGACCTACCATAACTTGAGGATCACTTTACGCAAGCGATTGAGAAGATGAGGCACCTTGTACAATTCGACTAAGCGGTGCCTACGAAGGGCTAGATACCATCTAAATAGGCTGTAAAAGTTGGCTCACATATATCTAAGGTTGTTGGGGTGTTGATAGATAGATAGGAATTTGTGACGAGGATGGTGCAGCCTGAGGATTCAACAATTGATCCAAAAATGAACCAGGTTGAACGGGGGAAGTAGGTTCCCAAACACTGACATCCATTCCAAGATAAGGCAGACCATAATTAGGAGGATTACCATATGGAGGTATACCAACAACAGGTTTCCCCCTGCATAAAGAGGAGAATATGACAGAGGCAACTGCGATCCATATGGATGGTACCCAGAAAAAGGAGAGTTAGGATGTTAAGGATAGATTTTTCCACTGATGTAAGGACCAACATGCTGATCTATTGTAGGTGTAGCTGAATGGAGAGGATTAGACTATGTGGCGTTCATAAGAGAAGCACCAGACATTATTCCTGAATTACATGACACTGGGGATGTATAAGGACTAGAAGCTACACTAGAAAAGGTACCAGATAATGATTGATAACCAGGTGGGGCGGACGGACCACCATACAAATGAGTTTATGGTGATTTCATGAACATAGATAATGAAGCAACACTTAATGTCTCAACCATAGTGGTGGAAATGGGTTGGGAGATTGAATCGACTCCATACATGGTTGACAATCCCAACGAATATTGTTGCCAAAGATCTTCGAATAAGCCCAAAGAATCAAGTGAAGGAGATTATATCAGATTTTGAAGAGGTGGAAAAGGCTTGATTTGATAAAAACGAAGTCCTTCCCAACGTAAGGCAGAAGAAGGACGAGGCTCTTCTCGAGGGATCTCTTCACTACTCACATGTTCGTATGAAAGAGGTTCGCCGTCAGGCCCAAGATATATTGGTTTTGTCTGAGACAAAGGAAGAGAAGAGGAAGGTCTCACTGAATTAGGTGAGGATGGCCGAGGCTCCTCAAGTTCAATGACCTCAGGAAATAAAGTGTCTGATTGAGGAAGGTCAGGTCCAGTGTCCTCAAGTAATAAAGTTTTCAGGGACTTTTGTTTTAATTGTTTCAGTGTCACCAACAGGGGTAGATGTAATATCGGGTTCATAACTCAAAGGGACAGATGATTCTGACAGTTTAGTATTAGAAGGAGGGCCATAAGTAGTGCCTGGAGTTCTTGTTTCAGTAGTTTACTTTTTCTTATGTTTTTCACACTGGTTAGGAGTAGCCTCTAGAGGTAGGGGAGGCTTATTTTTCATTCTACGCAAATGACAGGGAAAGGAATTTTGTTCTTCCACGTTGGATGACAAATTTTATTAACATAAAAAATAGGTTAATCTAGGAATAAAGGATTACCAAGCAATCATGAACTACAATATACACCTTGGAAAACCAAGGACTTAACATAGAACAACCAATCTCCCTGACTGTTGTGTTCGATATATCATGGTATACATGGCGAAAGACTAAGTTACCTATGGATGGATAGGAACCTATATGAGACTCCCAAAATATACTCGACGGTACTTGGGAGTGCAGTTTGTAATAGTGTTGTCTAATGTGTAACCGCTCGATGAGAGCACACCCATATAATTTTAATGCATGGAGCATCATCCGATATACCCAAAGGTACATGGAGAACAATCCTATACACTTACATACGTGGAACGAGATTTCACCCCCGGAATGAAACACTGGAAAAAAATGACAACTCCTATGTTTAACGATGCCAAAATACATCTCTAACATACACCTCTAAATGTTTATGATAATTTTAGAAATGCTCCTTAGGTTGATTCAATAAATTTTACTGCTTATCTTTGATTAAGTTACAGTTTTAAGGCTCACCACGAATGTAACCTAAATATCCTAAGATGCAAATATATCATGAGAAAATAAGAATATTTTCTCTTTTAATGAAAATCTATATAAGGAAGGGAAGAACAATCAAGATGCAACACATAATATGCAACAAACAAGATGCATGAAGCAACATTCCCTTCAATGCAACTATTCCTAATCTAATTCACATCCAAAACTCTAAATTCCAAATGCAAAAAAAAAAAAATTCACCACACTTAATTTTCGAACTGAAGAAAAATAAGATGTAAAATTTCAATTACTGATTCAATTACACTTTTTAGAACGAGGACTCAAACAAAAATTCATCCAAGCGATCAATAATTAGACAATTAATTTTTCAACCGACCAAACGATAAGAATAAATAAAAAATTAAACCAATTCTTATCAAAGGCAAACAAACACAAATGCAAATTGAATGGGGGTTTTAGAGAACCCACAAGGCACTAAATACCCAAGGAAACTTATCTCGAAGCAGGTTGATGATAGAGAGGCTCAAAAACCAAGGCAAAACTTGTGCAAAAATAGGGACCAACGCTGGTGTAGAGAGGACACCAGTGCTTTGCAAAGCTGAGACAGAGTGGGCCAGGGTGAGATTCAACGCCCTATCTGGGGCACTAGGGGAACGTTGGGCTTGAACAAGAGGTTTCTGACACAAAAATTGCAAAAGAGGTTGAGTGAAGCCACTTCTTAGGTTTGTTCTTGGTTGGATGATGCAACAAAGATATGTCAAGGAGTTAATCAAACACAAAGGACAAGGAAAAACACTAAGGGAATACTTCATTCCCAAGTATGGTCGCCAATTTGTTATATAGGATTTACAATTGCAGAAAATGGTATCTCCCCTATGTTTGGTGGTCAACCTAGAACAACAGAGAGACAAGGAATCCATTGTTTTTTCCTTAAAGTAAATAGGTGATGGAGTGAGGCCTACCTGGAAATTTTCTCTCATTTCGCTCCTTCTTTAGCTTGGAAGATCCAATTCCATATTTGATCGCCAAAATTAGATCTTGCACAATAAGATAACACAATCCAAGAAACTACGATATGTATGTAGTATCATCGATATACTCTATTCAATAGATCAACATGGTATTGAAATATATGAATCAACATCACATATAGGAAAAAAAGTATTATTTTCATTAATATAAATAGAAGGAGATTACAACCATAAGTGGTTGTGTTAGTGTGTTTGGTGCACGTATGTACGAAATCACACCAACTTAAGGAGTGTGGTATTCCTTAAGTTATTGGTCATAGGCAGAAAATATATGGAGTCAAGCAAGTTAGTGGAACATGCTAGAACATAAACATACTAGATAGAGAAATAACATGCATATTCAAACACAAAAAATTAAACTAAAACTAAAACAAATAACACAAAAGCTATAAATACAGTCAAGCAACTTCAATAATCCAAATGGTGGTGATTACGTCCCCTCTTATTGAGTGTTGGTAGGAATAAGAATGAAAATTTAACCCACTTTCCAAGGGGCCCTTAGAACTTGGGGTTCTAATTCCCGGTTCAAGGATGTCTTTACTTCTAAGTTGCCTTGGCTCAAAGTCTCCCTCTCTCAAATATGGTGGACTGGAGTTGTTAGATGGCCAACAATTGAGTCCCCTCTATCTCTGCTCTGGATCACACACTGCTGGTATTGCTTGGGGAAATTCTGGCCAGCATAACAATGTGCTCTCTTATTTCTCATCTTTTCGTGGCCTTTTATAGGAGAATTCAAATCCTCCTTCCCTCTCTTGGTACATTGTGGATAGTGACCCAAGAGAGGAGGGTGATTCCATTGTGTGCTCCCTTGATGTCCTAAGGAGGCTTGGGTGGTTGTCCTTAGGCAGCTTCAAGTGTGGAATCAATGTCCTAGAGTGTACCTTGTGGTCCCAGAAAGTGAATTCCACCACTCCCATAATTGCGTGCTTTTTGGATCAAAAGGCACGCAAGGGCGCATTTATCAAAGGATTTTGCGTGCAACAACACATTTCACTAGTCCTTCTTGTATGAAATTTGATTTTTCCTTAGACCTTAGAGATTTTTAATACTTTCAGATTCTCTAATGTCTCTCAGCACTGTAAATCCTTCTACTTAACATTAAATAATGTCACCTTTTCTTGTACGATTTTCCAGTGATAATAGTTGCCCCCTAATGTGTGAGGTCTAGGAAGAACTGTATATCCGAAATACATTATAATTTCTTTTCTATATATTGTGTGTAGATAGAGAGAGACCCGCATGTAGCTTAGAATTGGAGACACCCTGCACCGGATCGAAGAGCAACCATGTCCATTGGGACCCCTGTAAGCAATGGTATAATACAATATATACAAATTTTCTACGAGGCGGGCATGTCCCATGCTCGTAATTCTTTGGCTAGTTAAACAAATCTATTTGACAGATATATATTCTGTATGTGTCACTGATATGGTAGTGATCTGTTGGTTGATGACGACGACTGTTGACGCTCTCAGGGGTGTTCTTTCTTTGACAATAGGTGGAAAGTGGTATCCATATGCCCAAACTTGGCATGGCATGTTGGAACAAGGTCTCCTACAAGCTGCGAAACTAGTGCGATTTTGTATATTTTTTATTATAATTAATCTAGCGCAGGGGTTTTGGGGTGGGACAAGCCCCGAAATCATTGTAATGGCTTAAAGGGTAGACCAGGGGTCTGAAAAACATGGTTTGCGGACCATAGGAAAGATTAGGAAAGATTGTTATAAATAGAGGGACATTTTGGATTATAAGGAGAAGACGATGAAGAGCTCTTGATGTGAATTCTGGTTTAGTAGATCAGTTTGGTTTTTTGGGGAAGGACTCTTGCTGGTTGTGTGCGGACCATGCTGCTTTGTGCGCAGGTCGGGACAGGTATTGTAAGAGGGAATTAATGAATTGATGAATAAGAAAGGTTGTTTGAGGACTGAATCTATGTGTACTGTTTATGTGAATCATTGGTAATTGTTGTATTATGCGTATTCTATATTCAGGTGCGAAAGTTCTGTGTAAGTGTTTTTACTGCATCTGGATCTATTTTGTTCTTTTTTATGCAATATTGTGCTACTGTCATAGAAGTATATAATTATCAAACATTGTAGTATAGTTGACTTTGCACACGTGGATGCGAAAAGAGATGTATAGATCCTGCTCAGAAAGAGGCGATCTGGGCATCATAGGGCCGGACGCAGCTCTTCTTGCCTTACCTACCCTTTCTCAAGGTGCGTAAACCTGGTTCCAGCACCCACCCATACTAATTCGGGTGAGACTTTGACCTGCACAAGCAAGTCACTGCTGAAAGGGCCAGTAGTATAGGGGTTTGTTGGCAAACCTTGAACTCCAAACCTGGGTCAGGACCCCTCGAGCCAATAAATGGTTTCGTTGCTGGGACCCGGAGCATTTTGAGGAAGGGATCAGGTAATGACAAGAGAGTACTAGAAGCCTAAAAGGAAGGAAATTAAGGAGTGTTTCGAAAAGAAGATTCAGGAATTTGCGATAAAATAAAATCGCAGCACGAAGTTAACGGCAGAAAAGTGGAAATATAGGTACATTCTTACAGAAAGCTACGAAATTTTCTTTGTGAAATTTGCAATCGAGCTTCAGGAGTGGCTAGCTAGGCTTGTAGAATTCTAGAAGTGTTGGAAGGACAAGCGAGTCACTTAGTGGACCCCAGAGCTGATCTAGCAGCTGGAAAGGACTGATATTACCATCACTTGCATGGTGGATCACTGGGTGGACAGTGTGTTAGGAGGGTTTGTGACAGAATTTGTCATTGATCAATTTGTCTCCTACTCTAAAGCCGAGTGGAGATTCTTTAAAGGGTTCTGGGGCAAGTTTCTGAAGACATTACCTTTGCTAATTAATATATTACTGTGCCAGAAAAGTATTCTGTGTATTCATACCAACTAAATGACCTCAGATCCCGACGAGAGCGTGATGCGCAGTGGTAAATACTATCATACCAACCTTGACGGGGGAAGGTCTGCCTATAACCCTCTGCAAGAGACGGCTGTGCAAAACCCCCCGGCTACACCGCAGTCCAGGCCTCACAAAGATAATAACTCACCCATACCACCACCTCCGCCGGACAGTGATATGGTTGCGCACTTGAAACTACCTACCTTCAAGAGGGTAGGGGATGAGGATATGGACCGATTTTGGTTTGTTGCAGATTCTGTATGGACTGCGCAAAATGTGACAAATGATACGGTAAAGAGGGCACAGCTTTCCCTGGCATTCTAAGAAAGAGCGTTGGACTGGTATATGCGATACATCTCTGAGAACGGGAGTGCATCTATTCAAGATATAAGGACGCTCTGAAGAAACAATTCTGAAAGCCAAAATCTTACTCTTAGTTGGTAGCAGAAGTGAAGGACTTCAAGCAAGGTGTGTCTGAGTCTATATGGGAGGTTGATCAGTGACTGAAGAAAGCAATCAGGGAAGGAGGATTTGAGTAAGATGATAGACAACATACGAAATGGTTCATCGCTATGTTTTTTCCCCACCTGCGTAAGCCAATGAGTCACCAAACCTTTGAGTCGCAGGAAAAATCTGTGGAAGTCGCTATGAAACTAGAAGCTGCACCCAGAGAAGATACTTTGTTAGGAGTACAGCAAATTCAGGAGCAGCTCGGAGCTATGCACATGGAAATTCAGAACCTTCGAAAGGAACGAGGAAAAGGAGCAAGCACAGATCTATGGTGCATACAATGTATGGCATCTGGCCATACGAAGGATCAATGCCCTTTATTGGCATATTACATGCAGGCACGGGGACCTAGTCCGGTCCGCCCAGGAGCGAGTGGGGAACCCATCCTATCATGACAAGGCTCGAGCGGACATGTGCTGTCATGTGATGACTGTTGTGTAGCGGGGCTGCATGATATGAACCATTGCCCTCGACTAGGTGCGTATGTCCCAGAACTGAAGCAACAATGGTGCAGGTTCTGCCAGTCGGTAGGACACGATGAGCAGAATTGTCGCACTTACGAACTGATGATATATCGCGGGAACTTGTATAGGGTATAGTCAGACCCTGCGTCGCCTAGATCTCCCGCGAGCTTTGGTGGGTCTCCAACAAGGGGCAGGGGAGGTCGGGGAGGAAGCGCAGGACGAGGACATGGGAAGCTAATTTGTTATAACTTCAGGGAAATAGGACACTTTGCAAGGGGTTTCCCAAATACTACAAGGAAATCTTGCAAATATTGTAGACAGTTGGACCATGTGGTTGAAGATTTCCCAATTTTGATAGCCAAAATGCAGGAAAAACAGCCCATACCCACGCAGAATTTGCAAAGAGTTAAACCCAAGCTAAGGAACATAGACCCAAGTGTGAAAGTCATAACACGTAGTGGGATGGTCAGCCGGGGATCGAAGGAAGAAGCTGCCAGGGATCCTTTGACCTATCAATAAGGATCAAACATAAAGAAGGGACAAGAGACAATGGTTGTAGTTGACCAGGACCTCGCTCAGAAAGTAGCAGCTACTGTGCAAGCACCGACACACCCCAAGAAAAATAAGGGGGTTGAGCCCTTTCTGCAGGCATGTATGAACCTGCTACATAATCCAAAGGCTATAGAGAACCTTCAAGCATTAATGAATAGCTGCGCAGCACGGCCCGATCTGACCCCCGGGACCAAGGATGTACACAAACTATACAAGTATAAAAAACAAAATGGAAGAGAAATGCGGCTGACTGCGCAGATTGGTGACTACAATATGGATCAAGTTATTTTGGACCTCAGATCATATGTGAACGTGTTACCTAAGAAAACATGGCAACGAATGGGAGAACCTAAATTGGAATGGTCCACCATCCAGCTGCGCTTGGAAAATCAACAGAATATCATCCCTCTGGGAAGGCTGCCAAAAATCATGGTAGATATCGCAGGAGTAAAGGTCCAAGCTGACTTTGAGGTAATAGAAATCATGGAAGATGTGGATCCCTACCCTGCACTCCTAGGACTGGACTGGGATATAGATATGGGGGTGTTATCAATCTCAAAAAGCGCAGCATGGTGTTTGAAAATAACGGCACATGAGTAATAGTACCATTGGATCCCGCAGAAGGCACACGGTATACAGAGCCAGCACAAGATGCGGAGGAAGTGGATCACATCTACAAGCTCACTACGCAGGACAAATATTGGATTAACCCCATGGCGGAAGGATTACTCTACTGGGAAAAGGATAGTGAATGCTTTTCCGACTCTGATGAGGAACTAGAGAATTGGCAGGGCCGGTTGCATGAGGTTTCGGCGCTACGATGTCTTCGGGTCACAAGGAACTTTCATTGCATCTCCGCCGAGGTGAGAGACCTACCCTACTTTGGGGACTCAAGTAACATTAAGGAATTTTTACACGCATTCGAAGAAGAAGTTCCCAAGGGACACAGGCTAGGGGCCCTTAAGCTAGCCCTATGCAGAACACCTGCGCACTGGTGGGATACGCATGGGACGGTATTCCACGATTTGGAGGAATGTCACGATAAGATGATCCTGCGATTTGAAGCTCCAGCTGGGAGACAGATCCAAATTTCCTTGGGTCAGAAGACCCATGCAGATATTTTCTTGCATGGGTAACACAATGGTGTGACAGAACCCCAAACGAATGATTTCACTTGTTTATCCAGGCCCTAGGACTGTGTCCAACTACATGGTATTTAGATGCGGCGCTGCATCAGCGCACGCGCCATTGGGAGAATTTGCAAGATGAGTTTCTGCGAATATTTAGGGTGGAGGATGGCATATGGACGCTCAACGCAACTCTGCAGAACACGGATGCCTTGACTCGGGGAAGATCACACATGTACATCACACCCAGATCAAAGGGAATGCCAATACCACACATGGTTGAATACTGGAGCCTTAGCCCTACGGAAGGAAAGAATGATCCTCAAACTGTCCCAACCGCGGCACTGGACGGGATACGTACGGTTGCCAAGTTGCTTGAGTTGTACCTGAATCGCATTACAACACACCCAACGTTGGCTTTAATTCGGGATGTGGGAGCAGCACGGATGCTTCATCCAAGGTCAGTAGATCTGTGGGAAAGCCATCAGGTGCGAACAATGACCTTCAAAACATTGAACTCTGGTAAAAATGGAATCTTACCGTTACGGAAAACAGGCGACTGGCAATCAATGCGGAAATTTATGGTGATTTTTTACCATTTGCTTGACGGTAAGTTTCAAGTTAGATTTACTCTACCGTTGGATAGCCCCGGACACTATAAGGAAGAAAGGATAACTCCGATCAAGGCTCCATATTGTCTCTGTAATCTGTGTATATTATTCTACTGCTTAATTGTCTAGACCTCTAGCATTTGGGTCATACCCAATCAACCTACTTCCGTTGTCTGCAAGTCTCTGTATTCAGGATCCCCTCCTTACGTTGCTATGGCAGCTCCTAACCCTACGGACGCATCAGTGCCTACCAGTCCAGAGCCTATGGACATTATGATAAGAGGGTCTGGGGACGCTGAGATTGATAAGCTCATTACTCTCTAGATTGATAAGCCCTGTCCAACCCTGGGATGATCGCAGGATCCAGTCAGGTGGCCTTAGAAGCAGCCATGCAAGCTAGTATGCAACTGTCGTAGACCACTATGCGAGTTGACACAGTTGAATCACAGCTAGTCCTACGCACGACAGGGTTTCTAAGCAAGGATACTACATCCCAGTTCAACCTGTTTCTTCAGAATATCAAGCAGGACTTACGCCAGAAGGAAGCCGCCTTCGATCAGGTCGAAGCTACCCTGCCCTCCCTAGTCCCTACGCAGCGTCTGGCACTCCTGAAAAATAGCAACGCCCTCTTAGACACGATTATGGATCTCCGACGAGCAAAGCATGCCATTACAAAGAGCTTGAAGCCATGGGGCGATGCCGCCTTCCAGATATCACAGGGTGCTCATGACACAATCGTGCGGCTCCACCAGATATTGGAGCGGCTTACTATGGCGACTAAAGGACCAACCTCCCAGGAGCTTGTAGACATCGCACAGAGTGCTGCTACCCAAAGTCAAGAAGTATTA
The DNA here is from genome assembly GCA_034641835.2 of Pinus albicaulis. NCBI lineage: Eukaryota > Viridiplantae > Streptophyta > Pinopsida > Pinales > Pinaceae > Pinus > Pinus albicaulis. The sequence continues at coordinate 295,170,182 of CM076574.1, forward strand.
CCTGTTATTCATCAGTATTTTTCACCTGTTAGTGATGACTAGTTCTCACAGCCAAGTTTTCTAGCAGCTGATCCAAAAATTTGTCATATTTTCCAGCTAGGAAAACACCCATAAAACTTTTTGCTCTCATACCTTTTCAGTCCGCCCATGACGAGATGAAACCTCATTATCAAATCCTAGTTAACCTCAACCATACTAGTCTGACCATTAGTTCTAAAGAAACAATCCAAATCTGTTCAAACAACCTCCCCTAAGTTAGAAAGGGCGCTTTAAGACATTTCACCCTTGGCAAACTAGCCAAGAGCCAAAAAAACCTCCATCCGCTATAGACCAGTCATAACAGACCTCCCACTCTACTAATAAAGTTGGTCACATCCCTAAGTCGCGCCACTGATACACCCTTAAGTCTCAGCAATACATAGACCATAATCTCAAGCTGATTTTAGGTGTTTTACAGTGATTGATGGATTTTACAAGGACAAGAAACATGTCAGCATCTCAGAGGACAATTCTTGGCTCCACATGAGAAGACAGTTGCTTCTAAATGTGATCAGGAGCCTGAGATGCATCTACAGGGCAAAGAGTTATTCATCAAACTCTTGTGACCTCATTCATAGCCTGAAAGGACAGCAGAAGAAAGAGCAACACCGTCAAAAGGTTGATTGATCTCTCAAGGCCAAAAAGAACCTCCTTCATCTATAAGCAGAGGGTTTTAAGGCACCTCCTTCATCTACAAGTAGAGGGCGATGGCCAATGTTTGACTTAAAGAATTGCAACTGACTGTAATCAAAGTTTGTAAATAAACAGTGAGACAGTGACACAAATTTTCTGGAGAACAGTGATGATTGGAGACTGAGGTAAAAGCATCAATGTTTTCACTGTTGTTTGCCTGTTATCATATGTAAGAAAACCCTTGTCAATATGTTCATCAGGTAGCCTACTTGTGGCCGGGACAGAAGGTTGACAAAGCATAGATATTTTTCAAAGAGAAAAAGGCCTCCTTCATTCATAAGCAGATGGCTAGAGCATTAATTGATTTCAAGGTTTGTTCGATCTGAGAAACAAGGTAAGAGACCAAATAGAAAGCAAGGGTACCACTGCAATCAAATGGGTCAAAATTATCTCAAGACAGTCCACAACTCCAACAAAATAAATTTTGAACAGTGGTGATAAGATGAAACATTGCACAGACAGAAGGACATAATAGTGATTATGTTTCAAAGTACTGGTCTGCTCCATTCATAAAAAGGTGCCTTTCAAATGGGTTTATCATGGTTGACAAAGAAAATCTGGGGTGACCTCCTCAAGAAGCATTACAACTGAAAAAAATTGTTCATGATATGCAAAAAGGAGGCTTTGACATATTTCCAGGTCCTGGAGAATATCTTAAGACAAATATAGGTGTTCATTATTTAAGGGACAGAAACACCATATTGGTACACTTTGAGCAGAGGAAGGGTGTTAGAAGAAGCGCCCTTCTTAATAGGCAGAGGATGAAAGAGTTTAAGTGAATGCCACTGAAGCAGGATACCCACAGTCAAAAAGAGGCTCAAATATCTCATCTCATCAAATACAAAGGGATAGTAAAATTTTCATGGCTGTTGAATCATAATACCTCTACCACAGTAAAATTAGGGTTAAGGAGCGCCCGGGCAGTTTGTTTCAAAATTATTTTTTGACCAAACAGAGATGAAATTTACAAAATTTAGAGAGGTTTTTTTCCCTCATAGGTTCAAGAAGAAAATCCTCCTTCAGTTTCTACACAGGTATCATGGTTTGTGAGAAATGTGAAAAATTCAGATGTCACAGGAGAATTTCTGCACCAGGATTCATCATTTTGACCAGTGATGGGAAAGTCATATTTTGAACACCAAATGAAAAAAATCAAGAATATTTGGAAATTATACTTCTCTATCTTTCCAACGAGCCATCTCAGGCCCAATTCCGACACCGGGAAGGCATCCAAAAGTGGCTTACAAACAGCACTATGCATTTCTGCACCAGAATTCACCAGTTTTGACCAGTGTTGGGAGAATGAATTTTTGAAAAACCAAATGGACTCCAAATGAAAAAATTAAAGTTTTTCTAGAAAGTAGACTTCCACATCTTTCCAACGAGCCATCTCACGCCCAATTCTGACACCGAGAAGGCCTTCAAAATTAGGTGCAAACTTGTGCAGCGCTCCTGTAGCAGTGCGCGGCGCTTTCAGGAAGAAAAATTTCAAAGGAATGCACTGCTGCGCGGCGCTCCTGTAGCACTGATCAAAAAATCACCTAAAAGCCTTCCAAAGCTATTTCCAGAGCTGCTCAAACTTGTCAACAATGGCTGCCATCGTGTTTCAAGGTATTTAAGTGCCTCTTTAGTATATTCAAATTTCTAAAGGGTAATCATATGCTTCATGCATCAAAGGCTAAATAATTGGTGAAAGGGGTGAGGGTCTCGGTTAGGAATGTTAAAGTAGTTTGCTGAAAGGGTGTTGAAGCTTTATTAATGAGAAAAGCCCATTAAACTGGCCTCAATCAGTATTGAAAGGAGAGATAGGGTTTTGAAAGTTGAAACAATGGGTCTATCTTCAAGGAGCAGAAAATCATGATGTAAATGTTTGCCATTTCAAAAACAATCTCCTCTGTGGGGTAAAAGGAGCAAATACCATTGTTGCCTTTTGACCACAAAAAAAGTTGTTGTAGGTGCAGTTGTCATTACCATTTTCAGGCATGTGTAAAAATCTGTGAGTGAAAGGCATTGTTTTGGAAAGGGAAAAATAATAGGCCAGCTCTCAACACAGTGATCATCAGATGAGTTTTTGTGAAGGACAAAAAGCAGTGTTGTGACCTCCCATTCCGTGAAGCATAACCAACAAGTAAAACTACTATTTGCATGCGGAGGTGTTGTCAAACTGAAATATGAGGGACAGTAGAGTTCAAAGAAGGCAGTGTTGATTGTGAGGAATTTTGTTGTTAAAGCTACAGGAGTTTTGTTACCACATCAAAAACACAACATGCTCTGTCACATTATCCCTTTAACACAATGATTTCTGACTATGCACTTTGATTGACTGTGTTTATGGTGTGGAATTGATTGTTTGAGTGGCCTAAAAAGATAGCAGTGTTTTTGGATTAAAAGGGTTTTTTTTTTTCCTTCTTCCACAAAGACAAGGGTGTCTTATGTCCTCAAAACATCAAAGGGCGGGATGACCTTACCACAAAAACACAGAAAAAATAAATCTTACTGTGTATCTTTCACTGACTGTGTTTTGTTCTTAAGTTTTCTTGTTAAGTGGCATACCAAGTGAAAGGCATTGTTTTGGAAAGGGGCAAAGACTGGTGTGTTCAAAGGGCATTTTTCACACTACATTTGAGACCATTACTGCTTACAGTAAGTAAACAGGATGAGACAGATCTTTGTTTGGAGAAGGGCATAAGCATGAAGAAAGGATGAAGAACAGAAAACTGATGACAAGGGCAACAATTTGAACAGGCTTATGATGAAGGGCAACAGTTTGAACAACAGAATGAGCAGGAAGTTGAGACAGAGCAGCAGCATGACAGTGATGAACAAGGAGGCTAAAGAGAAGCGCCCGGCACGGAAAGTGAGAAAAGACACATTAGGACTTCATATTTTGGCTTATGCTTTAGAACATGTTGCTAGGGACCCTTGAGGGTCATACACACCGATTTTGGGCAAATTTTGACATGCTTTGGTTTTTTGGCATTTTTGAGCTTTTGGCCAAAAACTCATAAATTTTCCATTTCATTTTGAGGATTCTTCAAGGGAGGATAATGGTATCTTTGGATGCCATAATTTCATGAGCATGCCCTCAGTGATTTTCAGAACATTTGGAGATCATTTTCCCCCTCAAAACGGCGAAAAATGCTCGCTTTTTGCACACTCTGCCCGGTCTATCAGCAGACTGTATTTTTTGGTTTTTTACACACAGGTGCATATTTGGAGGACTTCCAGGCATCATATTGGGGAAATTTTAGTTGTGCTGGAAAGTAGACACTTAGATCTTTCCAACGAGCTATCATGAGCCTCGTTTTGACACCAGGAAGGCTGCCAAATGTTTCCGGCAAGTCAGGGGACCTTTTGCTGATATAAATTTTGGATATTTTTGTAATTTTTGAACCTCTAAAATCTGCTTTTTCCAAATGTGCATTTAGCTATTTTTGCACATGGAAAATGATTCAAAGTCAATTATTTTTCCTTTTTTAGCATTTTCTAGATATTTTATGAGATATTTTTGTGCCTTGGGCTTTGCAAAGCCTCAAGGACAAGTTTAGATATTTTGATTAGGCCAATGGGAGAGCAAGTTGAACCATGAGGTTTTCCTCACTTAAGCCTATATATTCCAAAAGGCTTTCATTGTAAAACAAGGCTGAACTTGAGAAGAGAAGCAATATATGGTCATATGAGCTTTGGAGAAAATACATGTGTTATGCTTTTGGTTTGCCCCTCGGATGTTCTTGGATGAATGATGAAGGATTGTTGATGGATTCCATGACTTGGTAGAATGGTATAGTGTCTCTTGCTTTGTTGTTGTCTTCTAGTTTTCATTCATGAATACATGTTTCTTGCTTTCTATAGATCAGTAGAGAACAAATTTGAGACATGCCCATGGAGGCACCTCAAATTTCCTGTTTCTTCATAGCCTCTTTGTTTTCTTCTTCCTAAGTAACATTAAAGAATTCTTGACTGCTCTTTAATATTTAGGATATTGTTGCTAGTTTCATTCATGGTTTTATGCATGTGAAGAAGGACTTACGGTACGCCCTGCTTACCTATGGCTAGCTATAGTTCTATCCATGAAATTTCTCTTTGACTGATTAGATTATCATTTTGTTTGAACCAAGGAGGCCTAGTTTCGATCTAGCCCTTTGCCTAAAACTATGCAAATCTTGTTGTTCAAAGTGCCCAATAACTTGAATTACTGTGTTTAGGCGTTCCGGCATAGTGTTTTGAGTTGTTTTTCTTCCTTAAGTGTTTTCCCCAAAGTCTGAAAGCCATTTCCCAAAGTTAGAGGGTCTTATACTTCTATGCATGGCTTGAATGTTTATTTCTATGTATTGATTAGCTTATAGTTACATTTTGCATGATTAATTGTTTTCCGTACCATGTTTATGTCTGCTATTAAACTAGTTATGCTTGAAATCCTTTGTCGTTCACAAACTTGATGTCCATTTACTCCATTTTGCCCAAAGATCCTTTCTACCTTGAATCAAATCGGCCCTTCAACAGCCTTGTATCGTCATCTAATAGCTTTCTTGACCTTTTGACCCCATAGCCTAGTTAATCTAACATCTTGTTACCTGTTCCATATCTTTGATCAGTTTCATCCCTCACAACTTAAAAAACCAAAACCAAAAAACATACTCCATAACTAGCCTAAAATCAGAACATGATAAGCAAACACATAGATATCCCTTACACATATAGAGAGAGCCCTCTCTGAGTCCAGGAAGGCTAGGTCCTTGGGCTCCAAAGCTTGATTTGATGTTACACTGTCATTTGGCTTGCCAATCAGTGAAATCACGGGACCCTAACAAAATGGCGATCACGGTGGGACTTTGAGTCAAAACATCCTAGGTATCCCTTAGGAACTCTCAAAATCTCATTCAAACTTAGAAGAGTAGAATCTGGTTGTCTCACCATCCTAGAAAAATGATGAGTCAGTTATAGGAAACTCTTCCAAACCTCGTAGGCACATAAAAACTCAGAAAACCCCAAAAAACTCCCTTAGATTGGTTTTTGTCAGTATTGGTGGTGGACCATACACATATACCTCAAAACAACTAAAAATCCACCTGGCGACTCCACTAGCCTCCAGTAGGACTTACTATTTTACCGAACTCTAGGTTACTATCCGATCGACCTATCCCATCGCTCACTAACATAGCGGGAGATGGTGGGACACTGAGTACATGACAGTCTAACAAACTCTTATAGACTCTTTAGTCCTTCATCATTTAACTTAGACTAGCAGTCCATAAGATAATTTAGAGTAAACTCTTTTTGTTATCACCACCCTAGCAAAGTGTCGAAACAAGTTTAGAATACTTTAGACAAACCATAGGCTGCACATAAGAAACTCAGAAAAAAACTCCAAAACATTCCCAGATTATTTTTCCCTAGTTACTGGTGGTGGACCATAGCTACATCTCTGTAAAAAACAACCAAGTTCCACCTGGAGACTCCACAACTCTCAATAGACCTAAAGACTCCACTGGAGGAATAACCTAAAACATGACCGGTCCTCCTAGAAAGAACAAGCACTCGGGCCTCAGTTGGATTCAAGAAATTATTGTCTTTATCTATAACTATGTTCTATCCTACTTTGAGCCTGATCAGGGATACATCGATGAGATCTACATTGATCATTGGAAAAATCTCAAACCTCAAAAAGCTAAGCCTCAAATTTCAGACCATGAGCAGGCTTGTACACCTGTGCTTACCCCAGATTCACCTATGGAAAACCTAGCAAAACATGAGCCTCATGCTACCTTTCCCACTACGGCTGAAACCTAAAACAATCATGAACCTCTTTTTACACTACCTATATCCACAAAGGTCCCAGAAAGATACAAGCCTCTGGTTTTACCTCCCATCTTACAAGCCCTTCCTGCAAATCTTCAAAATAAATTACCCAGATTTGATGGAGAAAGCTCCGAAGTCACCGCTGAAGAGCACGCCCAAAAACTTGAGGATTTACTTGACCTTTATGACATAGAAGAAGATGATGTGCGTATTAGAATGTTTGCCTTATCATTACAAGGAAAAATTAAGAGTTGGTTTACAGACCTTCCCACTGCAAGCATTACCAATTTTCATCAGTTCACTCAAATCTTCCTAGATAGGTGGGTGGTCATAGGTAATAAATTTCTCATCATAAAGGAGTACAATCAGTTAAAAAGACAACCAGGGGAAACAATACAAAACTTTTCAGCCAGGTTCAATAAAGTATACCATGCAATGCCTGCTAACCTAAAGCCACCCCTCAGATGTGCTCTCTTGCGCTACCCAGATTCTTTTGACCCAGAGTTGGTTTTCCAGATAAGAAACAAAGATCCTTTGACCCTAGAAGAAATGAAAAGGATAGCAGTTGATGTAGAATTCAACATAATAAATAGGGAGGCACAGCTAAGAATAATATAGAAAGACAAAGCAAATCAAGAAAGACAAGCATCTTCAGAGGAAAATTTGAAAAAATTGGTATGTATGGTAGGAAAACTAGAGCATCTACTTGATAGGAAAAGAGAAAAACACAAGGTTAACACTGCTTGTTCAAACCAACCTACCTTTCTTCCTCAGGTTGAACAAACTCGACTATCACAAGACAAGAGTTATAAACAAAATGTGCCTAATGGGAAAGTTGCAAATAAAAACATAGAGGAATGCTCTAAAGAAACTATCAGCCATTTTGAAATCACAGATTCTAAAATGGAAGAAGAATCAAAACCTTTAGATTCTCTACCCTTATGCTTTAAATCATTCCAGACTTTGAAAGAAAATTTGCACACTAAAGATCTCTCAACAGTTATTCAGGAAAACCCTGCTCAAGTTAACTCTCACCTAAACCAAGAAGAGCTGATTGAAGAGGAATTCAAATCTGAGATAGAAGATAAAGAAAAACCTGTAAGATCTCTACCTTTATGCTGGGAGTCATTTGAGTTCATAAAAGAAAATTGGCCTCCTAAGAATCTATCAGAAAAAACTCATGAATTACATGATAACTATCCTCAACATCACAAAGAATTGGTTGAAGATGAAAATAAGCAAGAAATGACAGAGAACCCACAAGATCTCTCTAAGGGATAAGTGGTGATTCATCATCTCGCATAGGTGAAGCCCAAAAATACATTCATCTTTCAAATCAGATTTCCCAAGAGAAAGAGGATTACTATAGAGAAATGAAAATGCCTCCCTTTTTAACTGAAGATGAAATAGATCAACTTATAAACATGCAGACAGCCTCTGAAAATTCATATAACCAAAAATTTTCAGATCTGTCTCCTGTTAATCTTGCATATCATAAGTCAAAAAGTAGATTTGTAAATCAATTTGAAGAAAAGAAATTTGATAATCCAATGTGCATGGTTGGTGACATTAATTATAATGATGATCTTCCAAGGTTTGATAAATATTTTGATGATGATTTCCAAACAGAATCTAACCTTGCAGAAAACTCAGTTTTTTATTTTTGGGAGGAAGCTCAGTTTCATAATCTTGAGAAAAGTGAGCAGCGATTACAGGTTATCTATGACACTGATGAGGAGAGCCTTCAGAGTTTAAAAGTAAGTGAAGAGTCTCGAACTCTTTGCTCTACTTCACTTCAGCTCGTCAAAGATAACATGCACATGATTGGAAATCAATAGTTTTTCAGCTTTGATGATGAGGTTGAGGAAGATGATGAAATCCTCGAGCAGGTTGTAAATGAGAAGCCTTTTCCTGAAATAGTTGAAGAAATCATTTTGGACATGGAATCTTCCTTAACTCCAGATTTGCAGCCACCAAGTTCCATTGAGTTACAAATTGCAGATGAAGAAGTAGAGGTTGATAAACACATGGGAGTTGTCACACTGTCCTTTCAAGATAATTTACTGTCAAAGTGTATCCTTGTTCATCAACCTGATGACCTTCACATAGTTTTCAGCCAACTTAATCAGAACACATCAGCTTGGAAAGAAAACTACATTGCAATACATGATGAGTCTGACAGTTCGAGTGATCATGAAGAAGAGTTGCTTTACCAGGGGGGTCCCAAATATAGCCAAGTGGAAGAAAGAGTAGTCTTGAATGAATCCTATATCTCAAATCCTCTAGATCAGGTATTGTTCCAAGATCCATTTGTTGTTTTCCTTGAGAAGTCTGAAAGAGTAGTCTTGAATGAATCCTATATCTCAAAACCTCTAGATCAGGTATTATTCCAAGATCCATTTGTTATTTTCCTTGAGAAGTCTAAAAGAGTAGTGGTTTCTATCATGAAAAAGTTGCTGCCAAGAACAAGAAAAAACTTAAGCACTACTGTCCAGAAACAAACCAAATGGGAGTGGCCTTTTCATTATTTCTGCATCATGAAAAAACTAAACCAAAATCACCCATGTAATCATCTACTTGACTGGTTACAATGGAAAGAAGAGTTCACCAAATGTGTATGATGTGTATAGTTTAGGCCAAGATAGGTAGATAGTTAAAGCTCAGCCTTGCGAGCATATTTCCAGTTTTAGATTGTTTGAAGAAAAAGCGAAAAAGCGGAAAATACAACAAGCAGTAAAAAGTAGAAAAAGAGGGTAGTTTCTAAAAAGAAATGGTAAAGCCCCATGTTCCAAAAAATATTCCTTCGGAAAGCGAGCAAGTCTAAATGCCGCTACTAGTACTTCAATGTCTTGTTCAGCTATCTAGCCTAATCATAGCTGAACATGTTTAAATTTATTTGCTGATAAGTTAGTAAGTGAAAAAGATGGTCAGCATTGTGTAAGCTTGACTTATCAAAGAGAGTAGATTAGGAAAAGATACTGGCTCCACACGCCCAAAACAGAACCAAAGAGGGAAGCGGGGATGAAAAAAAAATTATGCATCTTAGCCCTGTTTTCCTAGTTTCCATTTTATGCAAAATAATATTTGTGTGCAATTTGTCTTTTATGCCGCAAATGCATGACAAATCAGACTGTCTAATCCTGATTTGATCATCTTTTAAATTTCATGTTTTAGATTAGAGAACAAAATCCTGTCAAACAGCTTGATCTTGACAGTTGATCTAGCATAGGTAGAGTAATGAAGGAGTTCATCAGTTTAATCTGAACTCCCAGCAGATATAAGTGTAGAATTAGATAGGTTCATCTTGCAAAAAGAAAAATATATATTCAAAAGGCTGCTAGTTCAAATGCGCCAAAAAAGAAGAAAAAATGTTAGGAAAAATAGTGGGGTAGGTAGAAATATCATTGATGCTAATCATGCTGTCACTTTTCAGAAATAGCATCAAAGATGAATGAAATATTGCGCCAATGGGTAAGGCACTGGTCTTCATAAGACAGAGATCTGAAATTCTGGACACCTCCTGAAAAGGAGCTGCCCTCCCCAAATGGAGCCACTGTTAGTCATCAGTATTTTTCACCTGTTAGTGATGACTAGTTCTCACAGCCAAGTTTTCTAGCAGCTGATCCAAAAATTTGTCATATTTTCCAGCTGGGAAAACACCCATAAAAATTTTTGCTCTCCTACCTTTTCATTCCGCCCATGACGAGATGAAACCTCATTATCAAATCCTACTTAACCTCAACCATACTAGTCTGACCATTAGTTCTAAAGAAACAATCCAAATCTGTTCAAACAACCTCCCCTAAGTTAGGAATGGCGCTTTAAGACATTTCACCCTTGGAAAAATATCCAAGAGCCAAAAAAACCTCCATCTGCTATAAACCAATCATAATAGACCTCCCACTCATCTAATAAAGTCAGTCACAGCCCTAAGTCGCGCCACTGATACACTCTTAAGTCTCAGCAATACATAAACCATAATCTCAAGCTGATTTTAGGTGTTTTACAGTGATTGATGGATTTTACAAGGACAAGAAACATGTCAGCATCTTAGAGGACAATGCTTGGCTCCACATGAGAAGACAGCTGCTTCTAAATGTGATCAGGAACCTGAGATGCATCTACAGGGCAAAGAGTTATTCATCAAACTCTTGCGACCTCATTCATAGCCTTAAAGGACAACGGAAGAAAGAGAAACACCGTCAAAAGGCTGATTGATCTCTCAAGGCCAAAAAGAACCTCCTTCATCTATAAGCAGAGGGTTTTAAGGCGCCTCCTTCATCTACAAGTAGAGGGCGATGGCCAATGTTTGACTTAAAGAATTGCAACTGACTGTAATCAAAGTTTGTAAATAAACAGTGAGACAATGATACAAATTTTCTGGAGAACAGTGATGATTGGAGACTGAGGTAAAAGCATCAATGTTTTCACTGTTGTTTGCATGTTATCATATGTAAGAAAACCCTTGTCAATATGTTCATCAGGTAGCCTACTTGTGGCCGGGACAGAAGGTTGACAAAGCACAGATATTTTTCCAAGAGAAAAAGGCCTCCTTCATTCATAAGCAGATGGCCAGAGCATTAATTGATTTCAAGGTTTGTTCGATCTGAGAAACAACGTAAGAGACCAAATAGAAAGCAAGGGTACCACTGCAATCAAATGGGTCAAACTTATCTCAAGACAGTCCACAACTCCAACAAAATAATTTCTGAACAGTGGTGATAAGATGAAACATTGCACAGACAGAAGGACATAATAGTGATTATGTTTCAAAGTACTGGTCTGCTCCATTCATAAAAAGGTGCCTTTCAAATGGGTTTATCATGGTTGACAAAGAAAATCTGGGCTGACCTTTTCAAGAAGCATTACAACTGAAAAAAATTATTCATGATATGCAAAAATGAGGCTTTGACATATTTTCAGGTCCTGGAGAATATCTTAAGACAAATATAGGTGTTCATTATTTAAGGGACAGAAACACCATATTGGTACACTTTGAGCAGAGGAAGGGTGTTAGAAGAAGCGCCCTTCTTAATAGACAGAGGATGAAAGAGTTTAAGTGAATGCCACTAAGGCAGGATACCCACAGTCAAAAAGAGTCTTAAATATCTCATCTCAGAAAATACAAAGGGATACTAAAATTTGCATGGTTGTTGAATCATAATACCTCTGCCACAGTAAAATTAGGGTTAAGGAGCGCCCAGGCAGTTTGTTTCAAAATGATTTTCTGACCAAAAAGAGATTAAATTTACAACATTGAGAGAGGTTTTTTTCCCTCATAGGTTCAAGAAGAAAAACCTCCTTCATTTTCTACACAGGTATCATGGTTTATGAGAAATGTGAAAAATTCAGATGTCACGGGAGAATTTCTTCACCAGGATTCATCATTTTGACCAGTGATGGGACAGTCAGATTTTGAATACCCAAATGGAAACCAAATGAAACAAATCAAAAATATTTGGAAAGTAGACTTCTCTAGCTTTCCAACGAGCCATCTCGGGCCCAATTCCGACACCGGGAAGGCATTCAAAAGTGGCTTACAAACAGCACTATGCATTTCTGCACCAGAATTCACCAGTTTTGACCAATGTTGGGAGAATGAATTTTTGAACAACCAAATTGTCTCCAAATGAAAACATTCAAGTTTTTCTGGAAATTATACTTCCACATCTTTCCAATGAGCCATCTTGCACCCAATTCTGACACCGGGAAGGCCTTCAAAATTAGGTGCAAAGTTGCGCGGCGCTCCTGTAGCAGTGCGCGACGCTTTCAAGAAGAAAAATTTCAAAGGAATGCACTGATGCTTGGTGCTCCTGTAGCACTGATCAAAAAATCACCTAAAAGCCTTCCAAAGCTATTTCCAGAGCTGCTCAAACTTTTCAACAATGGCTGCCATCGTGTTTCAAGGTATTTAAGTCCCTCTTTAGTATATTCAAATTTCTAAAGGGTAATCATATGCTTCGTGCATCAAAGGCTAAATAATTGGTGAAAGGGGTGAGGGTCTCGGTTAGGAATGTTAAAGTAGTTTGTTGAAAGGGTGTTGAAGCTTTATTAATGAGAAAATCCCATTAAACTGGCCACAATTAGTATTGAAAGGAGAGATAGGGTTTTGAAAGTTGAAACAATGGGTCTATCTTCAAGGAGCAGAAAATCATGATGTAAATGTTTGCCATTTCAAAAACAATCTCCTCTGTGGGGTAAAAAGAGAAAATACCATTGTTGCCTTTTGACCACAAAACAAGTTGCAGTAGGTGCAGTTGTCATTACCATTTGCAGGCATGTGTAAAAATCTGTGAGTGAAAGGCATTGTTTTGGAAAGGGAAAAATAATAGGCCAGCTCTCAACACAGTGATCATCAGATGAGTTTTTGTGAAGGACAAAAAGTAGTGTTGTGACCTCTCATTCCGTGAAGCATAACCAGCAAGTAAAACTACTATTTGCATGCGGAGGTGTTGTCAAACTTAAATATGAGGGACAATAGAGTTCAAATAAGGCAGTGTTGATTGTGAGGAATTTTGTTGTTAAAGCTACAGGAGTTTTGTTACCACATCAAAAGCACAACATGCTCTGTCACATTATCCCTTTAACACAATGATTTCTGACTATGCACTTTGATTGATTGTGTTTATGGTGTGGAATTGATTGTTTGAGTGGCCTAAAAAGAGAGCAATGTTTTTGGATTAAAAGGGTTTTTGTTTTTCCTTCTTCCACAAAGACAAGGGTGTCTTATGTCCTCAAAACATCAAAGGGTAGGATGACCTTACCACAAAAACACAGAAAAAATAACTCTGACTGTGTATCTTTCACTCACTGTGTTTTTTTCTTAAGTTTGCTTCTTAAGTGACATACCAAGTGAAAGGCATTGTTTTGGAAAGGGGCAAAGAGTGGTGTGTTCAAAGGGCATTTTTCACACTACATTTGAGACCATTACTGCTTACAGTAAGTAAACAGGATGAGACAGATCTTTGTTTGGAGAAGGAAATAAGCATGAAGAAAGGATGAAGAACAGAAAACTGATGACAAGGGAAACAATTTGAACAGGCTTATGATGAAGGGCAACAGTTTGAACAACAGAATGAGCAGGAAGTTGAGACAGAGCAGCAACATGACAGTGATGAACAAGGAGGCTAAAGAGAAGCGCCCGGCACGGAAAGTGAGAAAAGACACATCAGGACTTCATATTTTGGCTTATGCTTCAGAACATGTTGCTAGGGACCCTTGAGGGTCATACACACCGATTTTGGGGAAATTTTGACATGCTTTGGTTTTTTGGCATTTTTGAGTTTTTGGTCAAAAACTCATAAATTCGCCATTTCATTTTGAGGATTCGTCAAGGGAGGAGAATGGTATATTTGGATGCAATAATTTCATGAGCATGCCCTCAGTGATTTTCAGAACATTTGGAGATCATTTTCCCCCTCAAAACGGCGAAAAATGCTCGCTTTTTGCACACTCTACCCGGTCTATCAGCAGACTGTAATTTTTGGTTTTTTACACATAGGTGCATATTTGGAAACCTTACAAGCATCAGATTGGGGAAATTTTAGTTGTGCCAGAAAGTAGACACTTAGAGCTTTCCAACGAGCTATCATGAGCCTCATTTCGACACTAGGAAGGCTGCCAAATGTTTCCGGCAAGTCAGGGGACTTTTTGCTGATATAAATTTTGGATATTTTTGTAATTTTTGAACCTCTAAAATCTGCTTTTTCCAAATGTGCGTTTAGCTATTTTTGCACATGGAAAATGATGCAAAGTCAATTATTTTTCCTTTTTTAGCATTTTCTAGATATTTTATGAGATATTTTTTGCCTTGGGCTTTGCAAAGCCTCAAGGACAAGTTTAGATATTTTGATTAGGCCAATGGGAGAGCAAGTTGAACCATGAGGTTTTCCTCACTTGAGCCTATATATTCCAAAGGATTTCATTGTAAAACAAGGCTGAACTTGAGAAGAGAAGCAATATATGGTCATATGAGCTTTGGAGAAAATACTTGTGTTATGCTTTTGGATTGCCCCTTGGATGTTCTTGGATGAATGATGAAGGATTGTTGATGGATTCCATGACTTGGTAGAATGGTATAGTGTCTCTTGCTTTGTTGTTGTCTTCTAGTTTTCATTCATGAATACATATTTCTTTCTTGCTATAGATCAATAGAGAACAAATTTGAGACATGCCTATGGAGGCACCTCAAATTTCCTGTTTCTTCATGGCCTCTTTGTTTTCTTCTTCCTAAGTAACATTAAAGAATTCTTGACTACTCTTTAAATATTTAAGATATTGTTGCTTGTTTCATTCATGGTTTTATACATGCTAAGAAGGACTTATGGTACGCCCTGCTTACCTATGGCTAGCTATAGTTCCATCCATGAAATTTCTCTTTGATTGATTAGATTATCATTTTGTTTGAACCAAGGAGGCCTAGTTTCGATCTAGCCCTTTGCCTAAAACTATGAAAATCTTGTTGTTCAAAGTGCCCAATAACTTGAAGTACTGTGTTTAGGCATTCCGGCATAGTAATTTGAGTTGTTTGTCTTCCTTAAGTGTTTTCCCCAAAGTCTGATAGCCATTTCTCAAAGTTAGAGGGTCATATACTTCTATGCATGGCTTGAATGTTTATTTCTATGTATTGATTAGCTTGTAGTTACATTTTGCATGATTAATGGTTTGCCCTACCATGTTTATGTCTGCTATTAAACTAGTTATGCTTGAAACTCTTTGTTGTTCACAAACTTGATGTCCATTTACTCCATTTTGCCCTAAGATCCTTTCTACCTTGAATCAAATCGGCCCTTCAACAGCCTTGTATCGTCATCTAATAGCTTTCTTGACCTTTTGACCCCATAGCCCAGTTAATCTAACATCTTGTTACCTATTTCATATCTTTGATCAGTTTCATCCCTCACAACTTAAAAAAACCAAAACCAAAAAAACATACTCCATAACTAGCCTTAAATCATAACATAATAAGCAAACACACAAATATCCCTTACACATATAGAGAGAGCCCTCTCTGAGTCCAGGAAGGCTAGGTCCTTGGGCTCCAAAGCTTGGTTTGATGTTACACTGTCATTTGGCTTGCCAATCAGCCAAATCACGGGACCCTAACATTACCTCCGCTGCTCATAGCCATCAATACCTTACGTGCGCAGATAGATACTGCACCACCATAGTGACTCGAGACGAGTCACAAGATTGTGTTAGGGGACTGTTGGAACGGGGTCTCCTACAAGCTCCAAAATTGGTCCAATTTTGTATATTTTTTATTATAATTAATCTAGCCCGGGGGTTTTGGGGTGTGACAAAGCCCCGAAAGCATTGTAATGGGTTAAAGGGTAGACCAGGGGTTCGAAAACCACAGTTTGCGGACCATAGGAAAGATTAGGAAAGATTGTTATAAATAGAGGGACATTTTGGATTGTAAGGAGAAGACGATGAAGAGCTCTTGATGCGAATTATGGTTCAGTAGATCTGTTTGGGTTTTTTGGGAAGGACTCCTGCTGGCTGTGTGCGCGGAGATCCATAGTCTTTCTTTGTGCAGACTCTGCTACTGTGTGTGCAGGTCGGGACGGGTATTATAAGAGGGAATTGATGAATTTATGAATAAGAAAGGCTTTTTGAGGACTGAATCTATGTGTATTGTTTATGTGAATCATTGGTAATTGTTGCATTATGCGTATTATGTATTCAGCTGCGAAAGTTTTGTGTAAGTGTTTTTACTGCATCAAGATCCATTTTGTTCTATTTTATGCAATATTGTGCTACTGTCATAGAAGTATATAATTATCAAACATTGTAGTATAGTTGACATTGCACACGTGGATGCGAAATCAGACCTATAGATCCTGCTCAAAAATAGGTGATCTGGGCATCACAGGGCCAGACGCAACTCTTCTTGCCTTACCTACCTTTTCTCAGGGTGCGGAAGCCTGGTTCTAGCACCCACTCATACTACTTAGGGTGAGACTTTGACCTGCGCAAGCAGGTCACTACCGAAAGGGCCAGAAGTATAGGGGTTTGTTGGCAAACCTTGAACTCCGAACCTGGGTCAAGACCCCTCGAGCCAACATAGCATATAAATGCACATTGTACGCATAGGCGCTGGCTGGGACCTCTTGTGTAATCATTGTTGACAGAGACGCTTATGAAGGCACGGGTCTTCGGCGAATTTGATCAAAGTGCTATGGTTGTAAGGGACGATACCTTCTTGACATGAAAGCTTATGTTGTAGTCAAATTTCAGGAGGATCGATGACATCTGTGGGCAATGATGTCTCCCACAACACCACCCAAGGATGCCCCTTTTATGGAGAGGGACGATCCAAGGTGTCGCTTCCTTGTTGGAAAGGAGGTGTTGAAGTCGACAAAAAGGAAGCCTCAACTGAATGAGGGGGTCACTAATATGAAGGATCAGGATCCTAGATGTGATGAGTTTAACATAGGCATGGTGGCGAGGGGTGACTGAAAACTGATGATGGGGATTTAGTGGCCCATGGTTGGAGTATGAAAACCAGCTTGGTGGCAGTCATAACTATTTCTGATGGGGAAATCCCTGGAGTCGGTAGGACCTCTAGGGTGGGTATAAATTGGTTATGAATGTCATAGTGGCTTTTGCGTGAGGGTGGTATACTCCGACCAAGGGTGGTCAGGGACTACTGCCATGGGAGAAAAAATGAATGAGTGGGTGGGGGACATAGTGCACTATTTTTGGTATTTGTACACTTACCAAAAGAATAAAATAATAGGGTTTGGTTTGTACAAAACACAAAGATGGGTGCCCCAAAACAAGAAAGTGTTTGCTCATTGACGATGTGTGGAAGGTGTTTTTTTTAGGGTGGGGGCCCCATTGGTTGGTCTTATGTGTGAGGTTGATGAAGTGCATGAAAAATTATCACAGATGGGATTATGGTGATGGAGGTATGGTGGGCCAAATGTGAGGCACTGCAGTGCACTTTTGATCTGCTTATACAACCTGGTTGTCCGGGAAAGAGGTTTTATTTCATATGGTAAAACTTGACCTTATGCATGGTGAGTGAATGGGCATGAGGTGATTCCTGGACTACAGTGGTATGGCCATGGCATTGCTATTGTTTATGATATATGATCTACTTTGGGTGACGAGTACCATGGAGGGGAGGCTCTACCGACCAACGAGAATGCTTATCATGTGCAAGGCGAGGTGATGATAAACACGGTTAGATGTGTGGAACCTATGGATGATTTCTAATGGAGAAATGATGTCAGGATATGCAGATATTTTTTGGGACTCTATCATGCTAGGGGTAGAATGATACCTGCTCTGGAACTTTCAGTGGATGGAGTTGTGGGTGGTTTGTGTTTTACCTACAAAAACAACTACCCTGAGTGAAAGCATCTTCTTTATTAAATACTATTGAAAGACATGTGCTTCTTCTTTTTTTAAAGAAGATGAGAGAGGGCATACCTGTCGGCGTTGAAAAATTATTTTTTCAAGGGTGCGAATGTGTGGCATCGCCTTTGTGCATTATGGAGTGCTGATCACAGTGTTGCTTTCGGTCCGGAGATCGGGCTTTCTAAGCTCTCTTTATGGTCCTCCAAAGTTCTTGAAATGGGAAATATATAAGCGAATATGGCCCTAATTCAATTCACTTGTGTCTGTTGAGTATTGAGAGGTCAGAGGCTTCTGCAGAGTAGTTCTTGCCGTTACGGTCAGCCTAAGTACCAGGGATTAACGATATTATGCCGAGGTAAAGTCCATGATGTCCTGAATTTTAATTTTTTCAGTCTAAGGGTGTCGGGGTCTGTACAATAATGGTTTGTATGGGTTCTGAGCCTATTTTACCCTAGATTGTGTGGGTGATTAGGGTAAGAGCACACCTTCTACGCCTAAAATTAGGGTTTTGTGCGCCTTATGCGCACTTTTCTCAGCCTTGGGTGTGCCTTCTGCATGCCTATGAGAAATACAGGCGTGCCTTCCACGCAGTTGTCTGAAGGACAGGCGCGCGGAGGGTCGAGGAAAATTTTGTCCAAATTTTGAAATTTTTGCCTACTTTTTTGATGTTTTTATGTTTCTTATGTGCTCTTGTTTGGTTGACAGGATGTTGTGGAGGGAGCGGGATCGACCTGAGCTCTATACTGCTTTAGCCGCTGACGGTCAGGCACGCCAATAGTTGGTGCAATGGGGTCTCCTAATGGAGAATGACCTTCTTCGGTCACAAGACAACTCCTACGTTACCCGATCGAGCATTGAAACAGGCAGCACAAGGTCTTTGTGCTGCGTGGGTGTGACCTTGCTATCCATATTGAGACAGATATATACTTTGTGATCGGGTTGCTGCCTCAGGGTGAGGCATTGCAGTATCCAATCCCTTCTAGGAGGGTGGATTTTGAGCGGTTCCGGATGCGTCACTGTGGAGGGGTGCCCCTTATGGAGGGGTGCATAGACATTACCTCGGTGATAGATTTGGCCGAGTAGTACACTTTGGCAGCTATCATGCGACTCACAGGGTCGTCGCTCCACATCGGACATCGGGCCCGCAGGTTGGAGTCTTGCACCAATCAAGGGATGGGCATTTTTTTTACTTTTCCCAATTCTACTATAACAGGATGTTGACGCAGCTTTACAAGATTCGGGATGGATCGAACCTGTCTTTGCATGCGAGTATTTTATGCAACATCATGTACGAGCGGGTGGTGTTGTTGATACCAGTGGTGGCAATGCCTACTGTGGGGCCACAAGAGCCTCGTATGAGGAGGTGGGATCCCGTGATGCTGCGAGGAGATGGGTGTATGGTGGGGTGTTACTGGAATACCACAATGGAGGCCTAGTTTGAGGCCAACCCCCAGATGTTTTTTCCATACCCATATGCAAGGATGGATTTTCGAGGGGATCCAGAGATGGGTCTCCCTCCTGGCTACGCTTGGGAGCCAGCAGGTATGTTTTTTGCGTTTTCTGCATTTATTTTAGTATTTATGTTTATATGTGTTTTTATGGTGACACTAACATAGTTCTAGTTACTCTTGTAGATGTTGAAGAGGTTGGTCGCCCTGTAGCTTGATTAGTTGGCCATGGTCCTCTTAGGAGACCTCGAGGAGCTCGTAGGGGGCTGGAAGGAGATCCTTCACAGCCTCAGGGTGGGGGACTCGGTGGTGAGGCTGGCCCTTTAGGGGAGGGCAGCAGCTCGGCTGCTACCGAGACTGCGGCTAAGCGAGCTCATGCCAATGCAATAGAGGCTCGTGTTGCTGAGCTGACCACGCGGGTGTCAATTCTAGAGGATGTCTAGAATCGAGTGGACCGCTTGACCCAAGGGATTCCGTCTCGAGGATTTTTAGATGACCTTGAGGAGGTATATTTGATGACCCTGATGGCCCAAGAGAGAGACTATCGACCAATTTTACGTCAGGTGTCGATCTCAGTGTTGACGGCGGCTCTAGTAGTGGTACCAGGAGTGGCAGTGGGTCCAGGTGCTCTGCCTGGGGGAGCACCACCCTAGAGTTATTTTGTACATGAAGAAAGCACCCATTATGAGGATGCTTCCCCTATTTTTGAAGACTTATATGTGTATCGTTTTTGGTTGACCGATGGGTCAGGGATACTATTTTTTGTACTTAGACACATAAACTTTGATATATAAGAGATATTGTTTGCGGCTCTACATGGTGTGCCCCCTATTTCTGCTTATGGATTATTTTATGTTGATGGATATCTACGTATTTTATGTTTTTTGTTTTTTATGTATGATGGTTTATTTGAGATGAATTCTAGTTTAGAATATTGTTAGCTATGTGATCAATTTCTTGGTTTTGACTCCTTTGTACATGTGTGAATGTAATGTAGTCGAATTTTCTACTTAATATTTTTGCAAGCAAATATTTTCTAAATAGATGTGGATCGCGAATCTCAAATGTTTGGTTTAACCGTGACACTACTAACTGGGAATCGAGGTAGACATGCATATGGCGTATGCCTTGATGCAGGGCATCGCACATAAGTCCTATGACAGCATCATATGCTACCTGATTGTTTGTCGTTGAACCAATACAAACACAATTTGTGTAGAGGGTTGATCATTCAAGGAGATAGATAACCCAGGCTACTACTGCTAAACTTTGAGACCATCTTGATGCTTCATCAACAAATCTGAAGTAAGGATCAGATGGGTAATCCATTGTGACACTCAAGCACGTTTTTTAAAGAGTATTTTGGTCAAAAATTTAAAGTGGTTGGGTTTGGGTCCGTTGACTCTAGGGTAGGGCCTTCTTGGCCCTTATGGGTAGAAATTCTTGAGGTAAAGGCCATTGATGGGGTTGTTGAGGCATGTCTTGTCTAGTTCCATCAAGATGTATGCCCCCTTTAGGAGGCAATGTTTTACAATGTAGGGTCCTTTCCACAAGGTTTTGAACTAAAATGGCCCTATGGCTTATTTTGGGACATCATAGCGGAGGACTAGTTCTCCCTCGGTGAATGAGCGAGGGTTGATGTGGCAGTCAAACAATGCTTTTACCCATTTCTTGTGGGCCTCTTTATGTTGAAGAGACTGTCGTCGGCTTTCGTCGATGAGCTCTAGTTGTACTAGGCGTTGTTCTAAAGGCTGGGTATCATCAAGGAGTTCGATGGACGCATGCAAATTTGAGATCTCGTGTTCTATGGGAATCACGGCTTTGACCCTGTATACCAAGTGGAAGGGGGTGAAACTAGTGGACATCTTGACAGCCGTGTGGTATGCTCACAGGGTGGAGAATAGCATATGGTTCCAGTTGGTTTTATGGTTATTCACCATGCGTTGTAACATCATTTCGATGACTTTTTTTACAGCTTCTACCTATCCACTGGATTAGGGGTAGTATGGTGAAGCAAATTCGTGCGTGAATTTGAGGTGGTGAGATAGCTCCTCGAAAACTTCATTCTCGAAGTGTTTCCCATGGTTGGATACTAACTCTTTGGGGATGCTAAACCAAGTGATCACGTGGTTAAACAGAAATCGAGCGGCGGTTTCTATGGTGTTGTCATATGTGGGCATGGCCTTTGCCCACTTGGTGAAATAATCGACAACCACTATGATGTATTCATGATTTCCAAACGATGTGGGGTTGCAAGTCATGAAGTCGATTCCCCATTTATAAAAAGGGACGGCGATGATGACAGGGTGCAGAGGAGCGGGCAGGGCTCTTGCCTTATGAGCGAAGCGCTGGCATCGCTCGCACCTCTTGACTATTGTAATGCAATCGAGAAACAAGGAGGGCCAAAAATGTCTTGTTCGTAGGAATTTTTGGGCGGTGGCCACCACAAGCACCTTTGTGGCAGTCATTGAGGGCTTGTTCCGCTTGGTCGTGAGTGAGGCATCGATGTAAAATGGTGTCGATGCCCCATCAGTACAAAACATACCTCATGAGGAGATATCAGGGGGCTTGATGGTGTATGTGTCGATGGTCATCTCGAGTGAGATGAAGTCTAAAATCTTGAGTTCGTAGGAAGAGGAGAATGTCTTCGTACCTAGGGTTATTGGTTGCTATGAAGAAGAGATGCTCATCTAGTAGTGAATCATTTACTGGTGATCCTTTGGTATCTCTTGGGAGGTCCGTAATGAACTCTGCTAAAGTAAGCGCCTTTTTTCTTTTAGGGGAGAGAAATTGTAAGTCGTATTCTTGGAGAATGATTATTCAGCGATCGTACTTATGGCTCATTAGGCGGGGTGTGAGAAGGTATTTGATGGGATTAATATCTGCGATAATCGTAGTGGTTTTTAAGATGATGCAATGGAGAAGCTTCTATATTGCATGTATTAATGCCAGGGCAGAATTTTCTTCAGGCTCATATCTTAATGCTAGGCCTGATAAGGTTTTACTGACGTAATAATTTACGTGCTCCTTCCCATATGGGCCTTCCTGGATCAAAACTCCGGCCAAGGTGGACTCGGAAGCTGATAGATATAGGATGTAATCTCTGTCATAGTCTGGGGGACTCATGAGTGGTGCTGAAGATAATGTTTCTTTCAGCGCATTGAATGCTTGTTGGGCGTGATCATCCCATTTGAATGGGATGTCCTGGTGAAGGAGGTGCAAGAACCCTTGAGTGCAAGTGGCATAATCCGGGACAAAGCGTCTCAGAAAATTGACCTTCCCCTGCAGGCTTTGCAGTTTCCTCAGGGTTCGAGGTGGAGGTACCTCTTTGATAGCTTGGACCTTGAGGGGGTCCATGCGAATCCCTTGCTAGGACATGATAAAAGCTAAGAGTCTTCCTGCATTGACGCATAAGACACACTTGAGGGGGTTCATGCATAGGTTGTATTGACGGCATCATTGGAATACCAATCGTAGATCCTCAAGATGGTCTGAATGCTTCTTGGAGCGGACGATCAGGTCATCTAAGTAGGCAAGGATAATGTGTGCCAAGTCATGAAATACATAGTTCATGGTCCTTTGGAAGGTGGCTCCAATTTTTTTTAGGCCAAATGGCATTACCTTATATGCGAATGTGCCCCAGGGGTGGTGAATGTGGTTTTTAACCGGTCCGTATGGCGGATTTGAATTTGATTGTACCCAAAGAATCCATCCATAAAGGAGAGAGCCTCGTGCCCCACACAAGCATCGATGACTTGGTCGATGAATGGGGTGGGTTAATTGTCCTTAGGACAAGCTTTGTTCAAATCTCGAAAATCGGTGCAAACGTGTATGGTGCCCTATTTTTTCATGACAGGAACAGGGTTGGAAACCCAAGATGTGTAAGAAATGGGGTAGATAAACTCGACTTTATGAAGCTTATCGATTTCTCATTTTATTGCTTCTGCCTTTGATGGGTGCGGTTGACGCTTTTTTTGGTGCACTAGAGGTACATCAAGCCAAGTGTCAATATGGTGCTCTACAATAGTGGGACTAAGCCTAGGAATTTCTGAGTAGTCCCACACGAAGATATCTCGATACTCTTGTAGAAATTGGGTATAAGAGGCTATTTATTCTAGAGAGCACGGTGCCCCCAGTGAGATTTCTTCGACCTTTGCAGGATTTTGGGATATGTTCACCTTGACAGTAGGTGAGATGTTTGACATATTTCCTTCCTCGAACGCATTGGGTGCCGAGATGGGATTTTGAACCAATCAACTTTTCATGATGGGAATCTTTTGATTCGATCGCATAGATCTCTTGTTCTTTTGTCTTGTTAGGACTAAAAGTGTGCTTGGGGAGAAAAAGCGAATGGTGATGCATTGCATCCCATGGATAATCTAGCTCTGTCATTACCTCTAGGATGTCCTCATTTGAATGAAATAGGGATCCTAGGTGGGATTGATCCTACGCAAGATTATGCTGAATAGGTCCAATCCTCACGGAGCTGATTGAGAGACACGAGAAGGATTCCATAGTCGATGTGGTGGAACCAGACGTGGTCAACAGAGTGCAGATAGATTGGGTCTGCATTGTCATAGGTACAACTACTCTCGTATTTGTAGCTGACTCGACACCTATGGCATATGAGCAGACAACTCGAGTCATAGTTCTGATACATGATGATATGAATTGTATATGGTGTATCGTGTCATCGGCGTTTGGTGGGGGAAGAATCTCTATGATGGGAGAAAGCGCAAGGTTGGGTTCCCCATTAGGATGGTCAATTTCCTGGTGGTGGAACTTGTGCCTGGTGCAGAGGTGCCTGAATGTTTCCATTAGCGGGCATGTCTCTGGTTCGTGGTACTAGCCAGTGCAGATGGTGCATGGTACCACTGTGCCAACTAGGTAGATTGTATGGGAATCAACACTACTCATCATTTTAGATGTGGATGCTTGGAAAGGATCTATGGTAGAAGATGAGGTCTTTTGCTTCCATTTCTGTGTTGTTGGCTTGGGTGTGTCTAACTCTTTGGGGGAGTGTAGACGTAACGCTGCTCTTGTCGCTCTTAGCTTGGGGAGATGCTCACATTTAATTATATGATGAAAGTGTGAACATATCTGGCAGTAAGTACGTGTGATCTTCTCTTGGTTAGAGAGAAGTCTCTGTGGCAGAGAAGAGACTGTGCGAAGACTGCTTGCGAGGGGCTTCAATTATTTGCATTGATTGACCCGGTGGTCAATCTGGTCGCACAGTCTGCATGTTATCATAGGTTTGGCCTGGGTCATGCTTGGTTGGTGTGTTATCCTAGTTTTTCCATCACGCTATTGTGGGTGTGGGGTTGTTGGCTTGGGCGTGATGTATTTTCTATATCGTTTGATAATATCGTCCCGTTTCTTCTCTATTGTATGAATCATATCAATCACAGGACAAACTTGCGAGATATTGGTACATCGTTTTCCACGGTGATTTCCTTGACATACTGGGAAAAATAGCCTAGATATGGAGGTCCCGACTTGCTCAATTTGTGGTCTGGAGGGGTACCAACATCGTAACGTTGCTAAATCAGGGCAAGTGGCAACCACATGATTGGGTGTTTTACATAACGCACATGTTGGTCTTCTCTGCAGAGAGCAGTTGGGGGAAACTAAGGGTTCCCTGATTGGTCGCTTTTCAGCTAACAGGAAGAGGATGGATATGCTCATCACATCTTCTTGGGTTGTCGAGTTGTTCATGGATTTTGAGTTTGTTCCATCTTCTTGGGAGAGGTAGATTATAGTTTATCGCATACAAGTCAGTGTTGTAGGAAATCTAGGTATGTAGTGACAATGGCACACTAGGTGATTTTTGCCACATATCTGACATGAATACTGGGTGTCCATGTTATTGCGATATACTATATGAACTGGATACCATCATTGGAACATTTCCAGAGCTCGGAAATCAATGATGAAATGATCAAGCTCATCGTAGAGTACACAATTCTCGATGTGAGGAGGGGGGATGACCGGGAGTCTTTCTGGTGACTGTCATTCCTCCTGCAAGTACAGGATGGTACGAGGTTCATCTCCAGATGATTGGGTGGAGGGATCTTGTTGATAGGATCGCTTGATGGCATGTAAGGCGTCCCTATATCGCGGGAATTCTAGGCAATGATGCGTATAATTCCCCTAATTATTGTAGATAGCGCATGCATGATTGGTACGCAATGCTTTGCCTGTACTTTTGGTGCCAGTTTCCTTTTTACGGAAATGTGGAGTTGCGATGTTTGCCTCGGAGCTAAGGAATGGTTTTAGTTCATCCAACTATGGGAAGATGTAGGTAGGGTGTCCTACTACGTCACATATGGTGCAACCTGGTGATTCCCGTTGCGCGGCGGGAGTCTCCACCCTCTTTCCTCTCTCGGTTTTCTTAGCCGAAATCATCAGTTTTGCAATGGGATTTTCCTTTGCATGGATGTTTTCGACAGTTTCTTGAATATGTGGAGCCTCCCTGGGACTGAGGGGATTTAACCCTGTGCCAGTGGTGTGTGTGGCTCCTATCCCACTAGGGGGGATGAGGTACCAAACATGGTATTGGGAAAGATATGTTTGGTAACACCACCATTTCCAAAACCTGCTGGGATATGAAACCAGCTGGGGGGTAGAGGAAAGGGGTTTGGGAAGCGATGTAGGCTAGAGAGTTTGTCGTGGCCGAGGAATCGGTGTCATTACTATTTGTGTCTCTGTCCTAACTAGCTTCGGCGCTTGATGTGGACATCATGCACACCATAGCCCCTGTGACATTAGGTGATGACTCAGGTATAATAGGGGGATCTCCTAGGAATGATTCTAGGATGGACGATGGTTTGAACTGGAAGGGGCCATATACTTGGTACCGTGAAAGCACGTCCATGGATGTATCTACATAGGGTAGAATGACATTAGTGTTTTTTAGGGGCCGCTTTTCGCTATGAGTCAATTGGTTGACAGTAACAATGCGGTCCTCCTGGGGGAACATCATAGTTCGGAAGATAGAGGAGGCTACAGTTGACATGGCGTACATATAACTCTGAACAAGGAGTATATTATAGTCCAAGTGGGCGTCCAAGGCTTCAATGTCTATGAGGACCGTATTTTCGGCTAAGCAAACCAGGACGCTTTGGTAGAGACTGACGGGGGTTGAAGGGCGACCATCATATGCTCTAAGCATGATGTCTTATGGCTTTAGCTCGAGAGACCCTAACTTCTGCAAAATGTTCTTTGACATTATGCATGTGGATGCACACTTGTCAATGACACATTAGTGAATGGTAATGTTTTGGACCGATACTGGTATCTAAAAGACAAGCATTGAAGGAAGACTAGGGGTGGATTTTTCTAAATCAAAAGCCATTAGGCGTGTGTCGGCAGGGTCGATAGCACTTAACATAGAAAGCAAGGCTTTATGTTGCTTTGGGCATAACTATAATACTTCCAAAGCTAACATAGCAGTGGGAGATTGAGCTAGATCATCCATAATGCTATAGTTATGGGCTGCTTTGGAATAGTTTCATGCTCTCCTAGTTGGTCCCTTAGCCATGTTTGGCAAAGGTTCAATAGGCATCTTTGATATGGTCAAAGGTGTTGTTGGCACACTGGTACTAGCCCCTGATGCGTTGGTGTCTGGTGGGGTGTCGTAATTTCAATTCTGCATTTGAAAAAACATTTCCTCACCCGTCATTGATTTAGGTGGATATCGGTGGCCACCCACCTATTCCATTTGGACCCGCACCATCAATTCTTACTGCTTTTCACATTCAGCACAACTTACTATTTTTAGCAAGTTTTTGGGTCCTGCACTCCCTGATCCGTTTTGGGGCCTTAATGATCCAGGTGGATATTGGTGGCAACCCACCTATTCCATTTGAACCCCCACCATCAGTTCTTTCAGTTTTTAAGTTGCAGCACAACTTACTATTTTTAGCAGTTTTCCAGGTCCTGAACTTCTGGAGACATTTTGAGGCCCTAAACGACATTTTTTGGGAAAAACCAAGACATGCTTACACTGAAAGTTGTATTCCTTGGATATATATTTCTAACGAGCTATTGAGCGCAAAAAACGGAGATCGGATGCCAAATTTATGTCCTTAGGAAGTTGAAACACCAATTTACCCAAATGGGACCCACAATTTTGGCGCTTCATCTCCTAAGGTTAGGTTTTTGGATGTTTCAGGTTTTCCATTATTTCTCAATAATAAATAGGCCCTCGAGCCTCATTGTAACATAGTTCAGAGGTCTGTAGCCACCACATCTCTTCTCAAAGATAAGCTACCAGCACCCTAGCTATTTTTATTTCCATTATGTCTGTAAGCATATTTCAGTCATTTGATTTAAATAAAATGAAGTATTGTTTCCGCTGCATCTATGTGTTTATGTCTATTTTTGTATTTTATTGTGTTCCTGCATAAATTCGGATCAGTGGTATCAAAGTGGTCTGCTCTTTCTCTATTTTTCTTTGCATGTCCCCAACGTGGTTAGGGTATAAGGAGTTAGTGCTCGATCTGGTTGAACCCTTGCAAGATCAGCCTCGCAAACCCCGACGACCTCCCATGGAGAAAGAAAAGAAAGACGAGGGAGTAGGAGATCCTATCAAAATATTTCTCAAGGAGGCCCTCGAGAAAAAAAGGAACGTGATGATGGATAACTTTGCTCAGATCCTTCAATGGTTGCCCACATATGGCGCATCTGCATCCAACAACCTCTCTGGAGGCGCCACTCCCTTCAAGGTACAGGTAAACTTTGACATTCATGTATTTGAAGGCCAGATAGATGCAGACGTCATATATAGATGGTTAAATTTGCTATAAGGGTATTTCTCGGTCCATTATTTCTCCGACCGAGAAAAGATTATTTTTGCACTCCTCAAAGCCGCTCTCCATGTCAAAGACTGGTGGGAAACCTATTGTGAGCGAGAGGACGAAGGGGAACCCTCTCTGTACTCGGCAACACCCACTTGGAATTCATTTCGAGATGGCATCAAGGAAAAATATTACCCTGTGGGGAGCTATGAGGGCAAATACATCCAATGTACCACGCTTCGGCAGCAAAGGGATCAAGATGTGCACGAACTTACGAATTTGTTCTATACCCTGCGTAAAAAGTTAGGTATTAAAGATTCAAAGAGACATTTAGTGCTCAAGTACCGCAGCTGTTTGCACAAGCACAGTCAGGAGGAAATGGAGTTCCTCGACATTACATCACTTGACATGGTGTATCGTTATTCCACCAAGATTCAGCATGAATTTAAGCAAAAGAAGCGAGACTTTGGATCTACAAATCCGAAGCCAGGGAAAGGTGCCCCCAAACTCCAGAACAAGGGGAATGGACAAAGCGGGGTGACTTATAATAACACCACAAATACAAATGACACAGGGAAGTGGTGTGAATTCCATAATAGCCCTACTTATAGCACAAACGAGTGTCGAGCCAAATAGTCATTGGTGGCAAAAATAAATGCACTCGAATCAGATGCATTTTCTGATCCTGAGTCAGAACCAGACAAAGGTAATGACAAAGGGAAGCATATCATTGATGCGGATCTCAGTGATATTATTGCCACCAACAAGATCCAGAGGGAGTATCCCGAGGATCCAGAGGAAGGGGAGTGCCTCTTCCATTCGCAGATGTGGGTGAAGGGTTCTCCACTGCAATTCCTTGTCGATAGTGGAAGCCAAAAGAACATCATTTCAGCGGAGGTCGTGAAGCGGCTCGGCCTAAAAACCATAGCACACCCGTAGCCATATACCATTGGGTGGCTTCACCCAGAGAGAGACATCTGCATCTGCCAACAGTGTCGCCTTTCGTACAGTATCAAGCCATTCACAGATGAGGTATTATGTGATGTTGATCCTGTTAATGTAGTTGATGTATTATTGGGAAACCATACTTGTGGAGGAAACATGTTGTGTATGAGTCTAGGCCTCATGCGGTTATTATCACTTTAGGAACTAACTTGTACAAGATACCAGAGGTAGTACTGCCTCCTGTCATCTCTTTGACTACTGCAAAACAACGCAGTACGATTGTTTCCCAAACCAAGAAATATATTTTCCTTACAACTTGCTCACAGGGAAAGAAAATATTGTGGCCACGACCTCGAAACAGGGCTCCCCTACATGGCTGCAGCAAATGGACAAAGTCATGGAGGAATATGAGGACATTTTCTCCTCACTCATAGAGGTTCCTCTACACTATCAGGACAAGCACTCCATTAATCTGACCCCCGACGCACCGCCGCCTGATGTTGCCATACCTCCTGCAACTACACATACATAATCCACACATGTACTATCTGAGACTGATAAAGAAACCAAATTTACTAAACGCATCCAGCATGTCTGCCCGCAGGTCCATGACATCTTCGACAAATTAAATACCCAGTTCAACAGAATTTGCCTCTTCTCATGGAGGATCTCAACGCAATGGGGACCATTGCTTCCTAAGGAGGGAGGAATGATCCAGGTGGATATCGGTGGCCACCCACCTATTCCATTTGGACCCACACCATCATTTCTTGTAGCTTTTCACATTCAGCACAACTTACTATTTTTAGTAGGTTTTCGGGTCCTGCACTCCCAGAGCCGTTTTGGGGCCTTAATGATCCAGGTGGATATTGGTGGCGACTCACCTATTCCATTTGAACCCCCACCATCAGTTCTTTCAGTTTTTAAGTTGCATCACAACTTACTATTTTTAGCATTTTTTTGGGTCCTCAACTTCTGGAGCCGTTTTAAGGCCCTAAACGACGTTTTCTGGGAAAATCAGGTGCAACATGGTCCATATGGGTACATAGACCATGTTGCTCACACCAAAATTTTTATTCCTCGGATAGATATTTCTAATGATTTATTGATCGCATCAAACAGAGATCGGATGCTAAAGTTACGTCCCTGGGAAGTTGAAACACCAATTTACCCAAACAGGACCCACAATTTTGGCGCTTCATCTCCTATGGTTAGGTTTTTGGACGTTTCAGGTTTTCCATTGTTTCTAAATAATAAATAGGCCCTCAAGCCTCATTGTAACACAGTTCAAAGGTTTGTAGCCGCCACATCTCTTCTCAGAGATACACTACCAACACCCTAGCTATTTTTATTTCCATTATGTCTGTAAGCATATTTCAGTCATTTGATTTAAATAAAATGAAGTATTATTTCCGCTGCATCTATGTGTTTATGTATATTTCTATATGTATTGCGTTCCTACATAAATTCAGATCAGTGATATCAGATTGGTCTTCTCTTTCTCTGTTTTTCTTTCCATGTCCCTAATGCGGTCAAGGTATAAGGAGTTAGGGGTTGAACCCTTGCAAGATCAGCCTCGCAAACCCCGACGACCTCCCATGGTGGAAGAAAAGAAAGACAAGGGAGCAAAAGATCCTATCAAAATATTGCTCGAGGAAGCCCTCGAGAAACAAAGGAATGCGATGATGGATAACTTTGCTCAGATCCTTAAATGATTGCCCACCTACAGCACATCTGCATCCAACAGCCACTCTGGAGGCGCCACTCCCTTCAAGGTACAGGTAAACTTTGACATTTCTGTATTTGAAGGCTAGATAGATGCAAACGTCGTAGATAGATGGTTAAATTTTCTGGAAGGGTATTTCTCGATCCATGATTTCTCCAACCGAGAAAAGATTATTTTTTCACTCCTCAAAGCCGCTCCCCATGTCAAAGACTGGTGGGAAACCTACTATGAGCAAGGGGACGAAGGGGAACCCTCTCGGTTCTCGGCCACACTCACTTGGAATTCGTTCTGAGATGGCATCAAGGAAAAATATTACCTCGTGGGGAGCTATGAGGACAAATACATCTAATGGACCATGTTGCGGCAGCAAAGGGATCAAGATGTGCACGAACTGACAAATGTGTTCCATACCCTGCGCACAAAGTTGGGTATTAAATATTCAGAGAGACATTTAGTGCTCAAGTACTACAGTTTTATACAAAAACACATTCAGGAAGAAATGGAGATCCTTGACATTACATCGCTTGTCATGGCATATTGTTATGCCGCTAAGATTGACCAGAAATTTTAAGCAAAAGAAGCGAGACTTTGGATCTGCGAATCCGAAGCCAGGTAAAGGTGCCCCCGAACTGCAGAACAAGGGGAAAGGCCAAAAAGGGGCGACTCAGAACAACACCACAAATCCAAAGAAGGATAGAGGGAAGTGGTGTGAATTCCATAACAACCCAACTCATAGCATAAATTAGTGTCAAGCCAAACAGTCATTGGTGGCCAAACTAAAGGCACCCGAATCAAATGCATTTTCCAATTGTTGGGTATGTGTTATATTCTTTCCACGACTAGCCATACGCGTTGTTCGTTGCGCCGGGCGCAGCAGGGGGGTCATAGGGGGGGCGGCAGCCCCCCCTGTCGGGGTCCGAGGCAGGGCCCTGGCAAAAAAAAAATTGGTGTGCGGTCCCACTCATAGGTGAACCCACCCATGTTTTATGCATGAGTTTGCACATGGTTTTGGGGTATGATGGTTTTCGGCCCCTGGTATTTTGTAGATCTGGTCAAGGGAACTACGGTTATGTTCTAATCCAGGGTTAATGGATTGCAGTTTATTTATGCTTCGACATGTATATATATGTGTTGTAAAACTAAAAGGAATATAATGAAAAATTAAGTTGGTCATCCCGATTTGGGATCCAGGGGAAAATCTTTGTGTTTATCTGTTTTATGTTTTATGCTCTCGCTATTGTTTGTTTTTTGTTATAAGATTCGTGTGTAGATAATTTATGTTCAGGGTTAAAACCTACACTAATCCTGAGTCAGAACCAGACAAAGGTAATGACAAAGGGAAGCAGATCATTGATGCGGATCCCAATGCCATTATTGCCACCACCAAGATCGAGAGGGAGGATCCCGAGGAAGGGGAGTGCCTCTTTCATTCGCAGATGTGGGTGAAGGGTTATCCACTGCAATTCCAAGTCGATAGCAGAAGCCAAAAGAACCTCATTTTAGCAGAGGTCATGAAGCGGCTAGGCCTACCAACCATAGCACACCCATAGCCATATACCATCGGGTGGCTTCACCTAGGGAGAGATATTTGCATCCGCCAACAGTGTCACATTCCATACAGCATCAAGCCATTCACGGATGAGGCATTATGTGATGTTGCTCCTCTTGATGTAGCTGATGTATTATTGGGCCAACCATACTTGTGGAGGAGACATGATGTGTATGAGTCTATGCGTCGTGCTGTTGTTATTACTTTGGGAAATAACTTGTAGTATACCGGAGGTAGTACCACCTCATGTCATCTCTTTTACTACTGTAAAACAACGTAGTAAGATTGTTTCCCAAACCAGGAAATTTATTTTCCTTACTGTTAGGAATATGTAATTTTAGTAGATTGGTAAGACTAAAACTGCAGAAGCAACATCGTTTCAACCAACTTTGGGATTCTAGGATCTAGCCCTCCTGAATCCAGAGAGGGATCTCTCCATGAATGGGTTTAAATATGGGATCTTTAAAATCTGAAATAGTGATATTAGGCTAGTTATGAAGAGCTTGGGTTTTGGTTTTGTTTGTCTTGGTTGGGCAAGGACATGATGAAGGTGAAGGAAGTTTCAAAATGAAGGGTGGAGGTGTCTGCAGGTGAAGGAATGATTTGGCTGATAGAAAAGGCAAAGACAATTTTAACCCATTGGGCTATGGAGTCATAGGGGGATTTTAATTGGACAACAAGGTTCAAGCAGGATCCATGGGGCAAGTCACTTATGTCAAAGGATCTCTTAAGGTGTTTTTATGGAATGAAACAGATAGGAAATGAAAAACAAACAAATGAAGATATAGTGAAACAGCCTGAGATCAAGTAAGTTCTTTTAAACTATGTTGCTTTAGCATGTACTTAAAGAAAAACATAAGAGTATTCTGAGATCTGGTTAATACCTTTAAACTAGCCTGCTTTGAAGTACTTTCAGTTAGAAAACATTGAAAAAACAGTTGAAAAGCTTAAGATCAGGTAAGTGCCTTTAAACTACCCTGCTTTCAGCATATTCAATAAGGAAAAACATAAAATTATTCTGAGATCAGGTTAATACCTTTAAACTAGCCTGCATTGAAGTACTTTCAGTTAGAAAAAACATTAAAAAATAGTTGAAAAGCTTAAGATCAGGTAAGTGCCTTTAAACTACCCTGCTTTCAGCATATTCAATAAGAAAACCACATATATCAGTGACAAAGAGCAATTTAGATCAGGCAAGTGCCTTTAAACCAACCTGCATTAATGTACTCTTCAAAGAGAACTTTCAAATGAAGAAAACATAGACAATAAAGCTTTCAGTAAGAGTAGGGTACTGTTGAGAGTAAATCCTAGCTCTATGTTTGCTGCTCTTTATCAGAGAAAATGAACAAAATGAAAACATTAAACAAAATAACAATTGACAGTGAGGAACACATCACCATTGACACAAATCAGGATCCCATAAATCAGTAGTTTGTATTTGATATTCGAACCAATTACAATCAGCAAGCCCGGTGGGTATTTACAACTTCGAACTTCTCATATCAGCTTATGTATCTTCAAGTTACAAACAGGGCATCAGTAGCTTCAGAATGACTATTACATACATTCAGATGTCCAGAGACCAACATTTGCTCATCTTCTACAGAAGTATTTATAGAAGAATGAAGAGGTGGGAGGATTTCCCAGGAGTCAAGTATTATTAATTATGTAATCAATGCAATTCCTGGCCTTTGGGAACCAGGAAAGGCATAAGGTGGGAATGTAATCATTTATAACTCTGCTTCATAACTCTGTTTGTGTCTTTCGAGGCCTAATGATTGAAAAGATCTGCTTCTGTATTGTTCTTTAACCTTTAAAATAGTTTTGCCGACAATTTGGAGATAAGAACCTTGATTAGTATTTATTTGTTCGGCAGCCTTTTATTTTATGTGAGGCTGTAGGTGCCTAATCAATAAATTCAGCTTCTGATTGAATATTTTGAGGCACAGGTGGCGTCGTGATAACTAAAGGGGTCCATTTGCCTTATTTTTTGGTGGTGGAGGCGTTCCTATTGACAAGACCCTTTATATCTTCTTTAACTTGTGTTTTAAATTGGGGATTAGGTTTTTAATGATCATCCTTAGCCATAATCCCCCCAAAACAATCCATTAATCCTCTGCTCTAGTTCATTTCGGTCTTCGACACTGATACTCTTTGACTGTGCCAATTCATGGCTTTCTTGCTGGTGCGCAGGGCTGCGTAGGGTTTATAAGGCATCCATGCCTGAGGAAACACTGAGAAAACGTGCATTTCCACCCTGTGGATGATTTCCTTTGACGAATCGAAGATGGGAGGGTCGTCACCCTCCGCCTCTGAATCTTCTTTGAAAATAGCGAGAAAATGATTTAAAACCCTACAAAATACAAAAACTATTATAGAATCCTGCTTTTATAGGTTAACTGCATCGGAAGGCGTGTGAAGAGAGCAGGGCCGTTGGATGGCATCATCCAACGATTAGGATTGATCGGGAGAGATCGTAGAACGGGTGAAAGAAAAATTAAATCTGAGCCGTCGATCGTGCAGATATCGATGGTCGAGATTGAACGAGGAGGCGGAGGAGTAGGATGAATCTGAGCCGTCGATCGCGCAGAGATTGACGATCGAGATTGGAGGTGTGAAAGTCAAATGGAGAGGTTGGGCGATGAATTGTGGGTCGTCGATCAGCAGATCAGATCGACGGCGGAGATGCCATTTCCGCATGTACGATAGCCTGGTTATTGAGTGTGCATGTTCGTTAACCATCGGACAGCTTCAGCAAGAAATCACCGTTGGATGAGTGGGCCCAGATCGGACGGCGCACAGCAATATCACTGGGCATCCTGGTCCAAACGATAATGCGCTATGGATGGTGGTTTCCGGAACAGTGTCCGGGACGCGTGTCACACGATGTATGGAATCGATGGCCATCGGGCGAAAACCACCCTCTGCTCGAAGGCGGTGTGATGAAAACCATATGGTTTTGGGAAAACGGCACACGGCTGGCGGGGTCCACGGGGAGATGAATTTCGCACCGTTGGATCTGCAGATCAGATCGACAGAGCGGAGTGGCTGAAAATTCGCGCCGGCGAAAATAATATAAAATAATTAAAAAACCCAAAGTTTCAAATAACATAAGGTTTTTTAATTTTTTTCGGGCGAGATATGTATTATGTGGTTGGGCGCCCGATTGTGGGGCCAAAGGTTGTATGAAGGATAATGTGACTGGGGTTAAAGAGGAGGGGGCTAATCGCATATCGGGAGATCGGGTATGGACTTTTCAATCAACCCATTTGATTTATGCAATGCGATGGGCGTTAGGACTTTAGCTCTTGGTTTTTCTCAAAGAAAGCATGAAATCTGGAGTTTATAACAAAGGAGGCTGATCGCATCGGGTTCTAAAGTACATAGGCTCATCGCATCACAACTTTAGAATATGGCAAGACATGTGCACTTGGATATTTGCGATGCGATAAACACCCTCAGAGTTGGCGCTTGGTCCTAGGGTGTAGGCATATGATCGGAAGTGGTTAAAAACTTAGCCCAAGGGGGCTTAATTTTTATTAATAAAAGGATGATTTTCAATGGTTTTCAAAGGGTAATTGAGGGTTTCGATAGAGTTTTTAAAAGGAGTTTTAAACTCTACAAAGGAAATTTTATGAAGGTGAGATGAGGGAAATGGAAAACAGAGGAAAATGATGGAAAAAGATGAAGGTTAGTTTCTGAGTGCAGGAAGGGGAAAAAGGGGATTTTGCAGGAGTCTTTCTCATGGAATTCAGCAGAATTTTCTGAGCTTGAAATGGGAACATCAATGAACATTGAAACAAGGATATGATGTCTTCTAGAGGCTTCAAGAGATACACTTTTCTATAATGAAACTGTTCCTTGAAGTTTGAACAATGTTTTGGCCACCTTTTGATGGGACAAATTTTATAGGTGGCCAACAGTGGCTCCACTTGAGGATGGTGCCTTCTTGAAGGCATCAAGAACTTCATACTTGCATTCTCTGGGAGGTTGACCTGTGCCTGCTCCATAATGTTCTCTGGGAGGCTGACCTATGCTTGATCCATTGGGCTATCCTTCCTTTGCTTGCATGATATTACTCTGCTCCGAAAACATGTTAGCAGCCATAAAAAACAATGGATCTACATCAACAAGCTTTCTACCTACCCAATACTACTGATCTAACATTTTTTCTCCGTCAGAGTGCACTTGGATTAGCAAACTCTTTCACAACATTTTATTCTTTTGAAAGCAGGCAATCTAATCTATTTATACTCCTTATTTCTCCCTGAACTCAGATTAAACAGTTGAGTTCAGATGTTTCTCTACCTAATCTACCATCTGTTGGGTTTAAACTGTCCAACAGATTTTCATTCTCTAAATTTTAAAACATCAATTTAAAAACAGTCGAGTCAAGATTAATTTGTTTGACTTGCTGTGATCTATGGCATAAAAACAAGCTGCACATAGTCATTTATTTTGCAGAAAATTTTAAAACAAAAATGATGAAGGCTTAAGATCTAAAAGTTCATGCACTTCCTTCACCTTTTTACAGCTCTGTTTTGACTCTTTTTGAGTTGTTCCTTCTTTGTCATCTGGTTCAGATTTTGAGCTAATTAGAACCATATTTACATCATTTTGACTCAGCAAAGAAAACAAATTTGCGTCATCTCTTTTGGGAAACTTAGGTTCAGGTTTTGATCATGTTTGAACCTTTAATTTCTATCCTAAACTATCTACTGATAAACCAAGATTAAACAGTTTGGAAAATCGAATTCACTATCCTATCAGCAGAAAATTTAAAACTAATTAGTCAAGATTAGGCTGTTTGACTAACTAGAAGTTTGTTATGTAGGAGTGGCATTTAAGCTTGCACACTTTCAGAATTTCTTTCTCTTTTTTGGTATGGGGTTGTACCTTTCTTGTTTTCACAATCTGCCCTCTTTTCTTTTCTTTTTATTGTTTTTATACTTTTTCTTTTATGAGACTAAAAAAAGAAAATGGTATTTATAATGGAAATCAAAGCCTTTAAAATCAAACTCAGCAGTAGTAATGCTTAAGGACCCTACCATTGACAGGACCCCCAAACAGATCTGTGCCATCTAACTCTTGTAGAAAAAAGGCATTAGGACCAACGGTGGACTGGATGATGTAAGGACCTTGCCACAAACTGTCAAATTTACCATGTTTACCCTTATCCTCTCTTTTCGAATCCCATTTGAGTACCTTATCTCCAATGTTGAAAATACAAGCCTTTGTTCTTTTGTCAAACAGCTTCTTTATGTTTTCTTGCACCTTCTAAGCCCTATTGTAAACCTCTTCCCTTGCCTGCTGGAGATGTATTGTCTGACTGATCCTCCTAACCATGCTGTCCTCTTCTGACTGTATTTCTTGGATTAATTTTATTACTGGTACACCTAGGCTGGTGGGAAACACTGCATCTGCTCCATAAACAAGCTGGTAAGGAGACATTCCAATGGAATTTTTTGTGGTCAATCTGTCTGCCCACAGAGCATGCACCAACTTGTTATGCCATGATTTTTTATTCTCTTCAAGCAGCTTCTTGATGATGGTTACTAAACTTTTATTTTATGATTCTGCTAGCCCATTACCTTGAGGGTAGTAAGCAGTAGAATGACCAAGTGTAATCTGATACCTGTGACAAAAATCAATCATCTTTTTGGAACAAAAAGCAGCAGCATTATCAGTAATAATCTTCCTAGGGTATCTGAATCTAGACAAGATATTGTCTTCAAGGAATTTTATAATGACAGAATCTGTGGCATTCCTAGAAGGGATGGCTTCAATCCATTTTTTGAAGTAGTCAGTGGCTGTGAGAATCCATTTGTGTTGGGCAGACGAAGCAGGATGGATTTCCCCTATGAAATCTAGGCCCCACTGTTGAAAAGGAGCTTCAACAGTGATAGGTTGTAATGGTAAAGGGAGAAGTTTTCTTTTGCCTTCAAAAATTTGGCATTTGTGACAGGCAACTATCATTTCATGGACATCCTGGAAGAGGGTGGGCCAGTAATAGCCAGCTCCAAGGATTTTATTGGCTGTGGTTTTCCAGTAAAGATGACCTCCACACTCTCCTTCATGGAATTCTTGTTTGATCCTCTCTGCATCAACTTCAGGCAAACATTTAAGCAATAAACCATCAGCGTTTTTCCAGTATAAACATTCATTTAAAATGCAATAGTTCCTAGCTTTCAACTTTAAAAACCTTGCCTTTATTTTTGATAAGTCAGGAGGAGCATTAAGATTTGCAAGCACATACAAGATATTAGTGTACCAAGGTGAGTTTTGAAACTACTTTTCGACAGTGGGAGCAGGTAATTCTTCATGTTCATCCAAGGCATCTACCATGTTAATGTCAAGGGCTTGTAGATTAGATTCAGCCATTAGTTGAGCTAAGCCCTGACCTTTAATAATTTTGGTTGGTCTGATTTCCAAATCATACTCTAATATAGCAGCAATCCATTTACCTCTCTTTCCATCTGGGTCTTGTGACAATATGTCTTTTACCACTATATTAGGTACATAGGCAATGATGTGGGAATGTATAATATACACCCTAAAGTCCTTTAAGGCCTTTACCAAAGCATAGGCCTCTTTTTCCATTATGTTATATTTCAAGGGTGCATCCCTTAAAGCCTTGCTGAAAAAAGCAATGGGTTGTTCCTGTCCCTCTGGGTTTTTCTGCAACAGGACTGCAGCCATAGTATGCTCTGAGGCAAAGGAGAAAATAAGGAACTCTTTTGAAAATTCTGGGCTGATTAGGACTGGTTCCTGGGTGAGTGCATGTTTTACCAATGCGAAGGATTTTTTGGTTTCTACAGTCCACTTTACTCCTACTTCTTTCTTGAGCATATTAGTCATGTTTCTAAGGAGCTCTGCTAAGTTGGGAATAAACCTCCTCGAGAAGTTAATCTTTCCAATAAAGGACTGCAATTATTTTATGTTCCTTGGTTGGTTAATCTGTAGTATTCCCTCAACTCTATTTGGATCTATTTTAATCCATTCTTCTGATATGATATGGCCAAGGATTTTACCTTCCTGAAGGCCAAACACTGTCTTTTTGGGATTTAAATATAACCCAAACCTTCTACACTTTTCAAGGACATTTCTTAAATGTTTTAGATTCTCTTCATCGGATTTGGAATAAATTGTTATGTCATCAAGGTAAATTACAATGAAGAGCCCTATCTCCTCTGAAAATGCAATTTCCATGGCCCTTTGGAAAGTGACCCCAGCATTCATTAATCCAAAAGGCATTTTCACATACATGAAAGTGCCCCAAGGAGTGGTGAAAGTTGTCTTGAGTTGGTCTTCTGGGAGTACTAAAACCTGGTTATACCCTGAAAAACCATCTAACAGAGAAATCCTCTTTGAACCAACTACCCTTTGTAGAATGTGTTCCATTTTGGGTGAAGGGTAATTGTCTTTTAGGGAGGATCTGTTAAGGTTTCTGAAATCAATGCACAATATGATTTCTCCTGTCTTTTTCCTCACGGCTACAAGGTTAGAAACCCAATCTGAAAACCTCACAGGCACAATGATTCCTACCTCATACATTTTCTTGATTTCCTTTTCTACTAGAGGCAGTTGTATTGGATAAATTCTACGCAGTTTTTGTTTAAAGGGTTTTTGGTTTTCTTTTAAAGGGATCTTGTGTTGGATGATTTTTGTATCGTAGGCTTTCAAGTCTTCATAGCTCTAGGAAAACACATCGACAAACTCTTTAAACAGGTCAACGTATTTCCTTTTCATGTCTGGTGGCAAGGACTTGGCCATTTTAATCATTTTTGGCTGATCCTCGGTGCCTATGTTGCATTCCTCAACCTCAGACTCTGTGTATTCTACGGTGGGCTTCTTTTCTACATCTTTAAAATCAAAGAGGTCTTCTAACGGTGCTAGCCCCCTAGGTATGTTCTTGTCTTTTGACGACAATACCTCAATGTCTTTGTTTTCTGTGTCCTTGTATTCTTCAGTATGAGTGTCAAGTTATTTATTTAACATGTTGATTTCTATGGGACCATATGGTTTTTCTTTTAAAGGGGACTTTTTGTTTAGGCAATTTTCATTGGATTTAGAATCCGAATCAGATGACTCAAATTCGTTCCTGCCCAGCAGAAAATCCTCTATATTTTTGTCACCTTCAAAAACCTGCCAATATTTTTCATTATCTAGCACTGCCGGTCTAAACTTAATTTGAGTTTTACAGTCTTTGGTTTCAAATGGCATTAAGCATGTTCTAGCTGCAAAAGCTAAATTGTGTGCGGCAATATTTCTTTTTCTTGGAACAAAAATCAATTTGGACTCTTCAAAAGTTTTTAAAAGGTCCATGACATCGTTTCGATAAGCTCTAAGCCTGGGATGATTTGCGTTATATTCCCCATTGACTTGTTTAATGACTAGTTCTGAATCCCCATACACATTAATTCTTGTGGCTCCTAACTTTTTTAATAGATGTAAGCCTAAGAGAAGGGATTCATATTCTGCTATGTTATTGGAACACTGAAAGTTTAATTTGCAGGAAATGTTTTCTGTGTGGTTGTTTTCAGTGTTGGTAATCCAGACACCTGCACCAGCATTGTTTTTAGTGCATGACCCATCAAAATACATACTCCACAGAGGACTATTTTCGGCTTCGTCTTGGTTATTGTCCCCTTCAACCAACGTGCTCAAGGGTTGTTGTGAAATCTCGGTACTTAGTTGTATTTGTTTCACCTTCTCAGGTTTGTCATGGAGCTGAGCGTGAGGGGCAGTCTGTTGTTTGCCATCTTGGCTTTGTTCACTCTGGTCCGCTGTTTCAAGGCATTGTTCCAAAATTTCTCTCTCATTTTCTTCCATATCTAGAACTGCATTTATTTCTAGATTTGGGGTCTCTAACTGTTTATCTGAGTCACTGTGTTCTGGCTCTGACTGTTTTGTGGATTCATTATTGCAAAAGATAAATGAATCTAGGTCAGTATGGATAGAATAAATGGGAGAATTTTTAGGCTTTTATGGGCTACTGGCCATGAATTTCATGTGTGAATCTCTGTACAGTCTTATGAGCTGGCTAAAAACAGGAATAGTGGCATATGTCCCATCCATCTGTATGGTACCTTGTAGCTTGGCACCCCATGATCTTGACAATAACATGCCATACTTAGGAGGCACATCAGCCACCACAACATCCATCACCATGCACTTGGCTGGGATTTGGGTCAAACTCACACAAAGGTCTTTGATCAGGCCAAGGCACTTTACTCTGTTAGAATCAAAAGAATATAAGTCCTTGTAAGGTCTGGTTATTTCTAATCCTAGCCTTTCCATTATCACCTTTGGCATAAGGTTGTGCGAGGCTCCAGAGTCATGCATAGCATTATGCAGGATCTTTTCATGAACATTAAAACTCACATAAAAGGGAGGTACAGGTCCCTCTTGATATATACCTTCAATCTTAGGACCAAAAATAAGCTCTGGCTGGTCATCATTAAGATTGACTGAGTCATTATTATCCTCAATATTTAAAGCCTTCAAAATTTGGGTCCTATATACATTCTGGGCAGCTAACTCAGTCAGGGGAACAGAGATTCTGATCTTTGAAATTTCCTGCTCTAGGCTGAAAAGAATCTGGTTCTTTGATGAACTTGTCTCAACCTTACTAGCTCCCAGTCTATCAGCAACATCAGCTTGTTGATTTGTTCTACTCGTTTTTGAAAAAATGGTCTTAACAGGAGTACTAGCTGAAGTGGTAGTACTACTAATGTCTGCACTCTGCTTTTCTTTGGTTTGAGTGCCTTTCTCTCTATCTCTATCAGAATTCACAGCTATTGTTTTATCCTTTTGTTGGAAAATTTTAGGCTTGGTTATAGTGTTGTTTTGTGAAGATTTGTCAGAGGTTTTGGTGTTGGGAGTTTGTTGACTGGTTTTGCTTCTAAGGTCATATTATTTTTGAGGCTCTATGATGACATTTTCCATGTCCTGAAAATAACTTGCATTATCATCTTTGTTGTCATCATAAGGGGTATGAAAACCTTTTTCCTTATCAAAATGAATCTCAAAGTCATCATTATCTACTCCCAACATGTTGATATCATCTTCCTCTGTTATCTCCTCTGTTTCCTCAACCTCACTTATATAGTTTTGATGAAAGGGAGGAGTGATCTGTTGATCATCTTCCCTAGGTTTGTTTGGAGGTTGGTTCCTTCTAAAATTATGATTCTGGTTCTGGTTCTTGTTTTGAGGAGCAGTTTGGTTTTGACTTGCTTATGCTCTCTCAAGGATGCTCATTTTCTTCATCATCTCCTCCATCATTCTTTCCATCTTTGAGTTGGAAGTAGAAGGGACATTTTCCTCTCTGAAGGATACTCTCTTTTCAGTTTTCATTCTTGCTTTCTTCTCCATTAGGTTGACTTCCACAGAAAGAGCACCCTTTTACATATCTTCAAGAGTTGCAAAATCTCTCTCCCTCAGTTGATAGGCCATCTCAGGATCAAACCCCTCAGGAAACTTGTTTAAAGCTGAGCCTTGTGGAGGTTTTAGTTCTGGGGAAAGTGCATTATACACACTATTGAATCTAATGCAATAACCTTGCACACTTTCCCCAGTGTCTCTATGCAGATTTTTATCCTCAGAAAGGACTTGGAGAGGATTTTGCTTTACTTCCCATTTGTTTAAGAATGTTTGATGGAAGGCTTGTAGATCACGGATACTATGGGGGGTTAAACCTTTGAACCATTTCCTCACTTCTCCCCCTAAGCTCTGAGCAAATAACCTAAGTTTGACCGAATCATCATCAATTTCATTTCTGCCAAAGTATTCATTCATCTTATCCACATGTTGTGATGCAGTTTTAGCATTGTTAGCATCATATAATGGAATTTCGGACTGATATTCCTATGGAAGATTGACTAGTGGTAGAGGAAGGACTAGGGGAGCATACCATGCGTCCATGGCAGGATGTGGAGGTGGATTTACAAGAGGGACAGTGGGTTAAAGTGGGGTGGTTTGAACAGT
This sequence comes from Pinus albicaulis, assembly GCA_034641835.2. Lineage (NCBI taxonomy): Eukaryota > Viridiplantae > Streptophyta > Pinopsida > Pinales > Pinaceae > Pinus > Pinus albicaulis. Next base: position 295,213,532 of record CM076574.1, read on the forward strand.
GGATGTAGGGTGAGCAGAAGTGGATGGACCAGGAATAGACTGATGAGTTGATCTTGGATGAGGGGCACCTAAGTTGTGAAGAAAATGAAAATCAGGAGGTGTTGTTTCCCTACTACCAAGAGGTTCACTTGTTTGTGGGGATGATAGTGAAGACTCAGAATCTAACTGATCTAAATCACCAATATACCTAGTTCTAAATGGATTTACTGAGTCAACTTGAGATTGTTGTAGAGCTAAAATATTTTCAGGGACAGAATTGGCTCTCAAGGGTGATCTGAAAATGGTTGAAAATTTTATCTTAGGGGACTTCCTAAGGATACTTTCTGGGTTATCAACTATCTCAGGTGGATCATGGTCAGGATAGGCTCTAGTGTGAATCTTTCTATAAGCCACTATGTTGTGTTTTTCAGACCCAAAAATAAACAAGATAAGCTCAACCAGGTATGACAATCTTTAAGAGGTTAACTAGTCTGTTTTGGAAAAATTTCAGTCCTACAGCGTTATGACTGAGTTTAAAAGGTGTTACAATGATAAGGGTTCCTCTTAATGGAGTCTTAAGGTCTGGTAAGGATTGTGGAGTCGCCAAGTGGAATTTTTTAGCTCTTTTTAGAGGTAAAAGGTCTTATGGTCCACCACAATGTTTATTGAATACCAATCTGAAATATTTTCAGGTTTTCTAAGTTATTTTTCAGTTGTGTGGTTTTTTAAGAATATCCTAACTCTGTTTCAAAACTTAGCTACAGTTCTGAGACAAAGAAAGTCTACTCTTATGGCTAAGCCAGCTGATTTTTCAAGGTTAGATAAAGTCTTAAGAGAATCCTAGGGTTTACCTAGATTTTCACTGATTCAAACAAGTTTCATCAGATTACCATTCTTTTGGTAGTGCTTGAAAAGGTTGCTTTTTACTCTCAAGGTTTTATGAATTTTTTCTAGGGAACTCAAACCAGAGATTCTGGGTTTGATCCCCAGTGGAGTCGCCAGAAATGTTAGGAATCTGTAATTTTAGCAGATTGGTAAGACTAAAACTGCAGAAGCAACATCGTTTCAACCAACTTTGGGATTCTAGGATCTAGCCCTCTTGAATCCAGAGAGGGATCTCTCCATGAATGGGTTTAAAGATGGGATCTTTAAAATCTGAAATAGTGATATTAGGCTAGTTATGAAGAGCTTGGGTTTTGGTTTTGTTTGTCTTGGTTGGGCAAGGACATGACGAAGGTGAAGGCAGTTTCAAAATGAAGGGTGGAGGTGTCTGCAGGTGAAGGAATGATTTGGCTGATAGAAAAGGCAAAGACAGTTTTAACCCATTGGGCTATGGAGTCATAGGGGGATTTTAATTGGACAGCAAGGTTCAAGCAAGATCCATGGGGCAAGTCACTTATGTCAAAGGATCTCTTAAGGTGATTTTATGGAATGAAACAGATAGGAAATGAAAAAAAAACAAATGAAGATATAGTGAAACAGCCTGAGATCAAGTAAGTTCTTTTAAACTATGTTGCTTTAGCATGTACTTAAAGAAAAACATAAGAGTATTCTGAGATTAGTTTAATACCTTTAAACTAGCCTTCTTTGAAGTACTTTCAGTTAGAAAACATTGAAAAAGCAGTTGAAACGCTTAAGATCAGGTAAGTTCCTTTAAACTACCCTGCTTTTAGCATATTCAATAAGGAAAAACATTTAATACCTTTAAACTAGCCTGCTTTGAAGTACTTTCAGTTAGAAAAAACATTAAAAAACAGTTGAAAAGCTTAAGATCAGGTAAGTGCCTTTAAACTACCCTGCTTTCAGCATATTCAATAAGAAAACCACAGATATCAGTGACAAAGAGCAATTTAGATCAGGCAAGTGCCTTTAAACCAACCTGCATTAATGTACTCTTCAAAGAGAACTTTCAAATGAAGAAAACATAGACAATAAAGATTTCAGTAAGAGTAGGGTATTGTTGAGAGTAAATCCTAGCTCTATGTTTACTGCTCTTTATCAGAGAAAATGAACAGAATTAAAACATTAAACAAAATAACAATTGACAGTGAGGAACACATCACCATTGACACAAATCAGGATCCCATAAATCAGTAGCTTGTATTTGATGTTCAAACCAATTACAATCAGCAAGCCCGGTGGGTCTTTACAACTTCAAACTTCTCATATCAGCTTATGTATCTTCAAGTTGCAAACAAGGCATCAGTAGCTTCAGAATGACTATTACATACATTCAGATGTCCAGAGACCAACATTTGCTCATCTTCTACAGAAGTATTTATAGAAGAATGAAGAGGTGGGAGGATTTCCCAGGAGTCAAGTATTATTAATTATGTAATCAATGCAATTCTTGGCCTTTGGGAACCAAGCAAGGCATAAGGTGGGAATGTAATCGTTTATAACTATACTTCATAACTTTGTTTGTGTCTTTCGAGGCCTAATGATTGAAAAGATCTGCTTCTGGATTGTTCTTTAACCTTTAAAATAGTGTTGCCGACAATTTGGACATAAGACCCTTGATTAGTATTTATTTGTTCGGCAGCCTTTGATTTTCTGTGAGGCTGTAGGTGCCTAATCAATAAATTCAGCTTTTGATTGAATATTTTGAGGCACAAGTGGCGTCGTGATAACTAAAGGGGTCCATTTGCCTCATTTTGTGGCGGTGGAGGCGTTCCTATTGACAAGACCCTTTAGATCTTCTTTAACTTGTGTTTTAAATCAGGGATTAGGTTTTTAATGATCATCCTTAGCCATAATCCCCCCAAAACAGTCCATTAATCCTCTTCTCTGGTTCATTTTGGTCTTCAGCACTGATACTCTTTGACTGTGCCAATTCATGGCTTTCTTGCTGGTGCGCAGGGTTTATAAGGCATCCATGCCTGAGGAAACACTGAGAAAACATGCATTTCCACCCTGTGGATGATTTCCTTTGACGAATCGAAGACGGGAGGGTCGTCACCCTCCGCCTCTGAATCTTCTTTGAAAATCGCGAGAAAATGATTTAAACCCCTGCAAAATACAAAAACTATTATAGAATCCTGCTTTTATAGGTTAACTGCATCGGAAGGCATGTGAAGAGAGCAAGGCCATTGGATGGCATCATCCAACGGTCAGGATTGCAGGAGAGATCATAGAATGGGCGAAAGAAAAATTAAATCTGAGCCGTCGATCGTGCAGATATCAACGATCGAGATTGAACGAGGAGGCGGAGGAGTAGGATGACTCTGAGCCGTCGATCGCGCAGAGATCGACGGCCGAGATTGGAGGTGTGAAAGTCAAACGGAGAGGTCGGGCGATGAATTGTGGGTCGTCGATCTGCAGATCAAATCAACGGCGGAGATGTCGTTGCCGCATGTACGATAGCCCGGTTATTGAGTGCGCATGTTCGTTAACCATCAGACAGCTTCGGCAAGCGATCACCGTTGGATGAGTGGGCCCAGATCGGACGGCGCACAGCAATATCACTGGGTGTCCTGGTCCGAACGATAATGCGTGATGGACGGTGGTTTCCGGAACAGTGTCTGGGACGCGTGTCACGCGATGTATGGAATCGCTGGCCATCGGGCGAAAACTGCCCTCCACTCGAAGGCGGTGTGATGAAAACCATATGGTTTTGGGAAAACGGCGCACGGCTGGCGGGGTCCACGGGGAGATGAATTCCGCACCGTCGGATCTGCGGATCAAATCGACAGAGCGGAGTGGCTGAAAATTCGCACCGGCGGAAATAATATAAAATAATTAAAAAACCCAAAGTTTCGAATAACATAACGTTTTTTAATATTTTTCGGGCGGGATATGTATTATGTGGCCGGGCGCCCGATTGCGGGGCCAAAGGTTGTATGAAGGATAATGTGATTGGAGGTTAAAGAGGAGGGGGCTAATCGCATATCGGGAGATCGGGTATGGACTTTTCAATCAACCCATTTGATTTATGCAATGCGATGTGCGTTGGGACTTTAGCTCTTGGTTTTTCTCAAAGAAAGCATGAAATCTGGAGTTTATAACAAAGGAGGTTGATCGCATCGGGTTCTAAAGTACATAGGCTCATCGCATCGCAACTTTAGAATATGGCAAGACATGTGCACTTGGATATTTGCGATGCGATAAACACCCTCAGAGTTGGCGCTTGGTCCCAGGGTGTAGGCATATGATCGGAAGTGGTTAAAAACTTAGCCCAAGGGGGCTTAAGTTTTATTAATAAAAAGATGATTTTTTATGGTTTTCAAAGGGTAATTGAGGGTTTCGATAGAGTTTTTAAAAGGAGTTTTAAACTCTACAAAGGCAATTTTATGAAGGGGAGATGAGGGAAATGGAAAACAGAGGAAAATGATGGAAAAAGATGAAGGTTAGTTTCTAAGTGTAGGAAGGGGAAAAAGGGGATTTTGCAGCAGTCTTTCTCATGGAATTCAGCAGAATTTTCTGAGCTTGAAATGGGAACATCAATGAAGATTGAAACAAGGATATGATGTCTTCTAGAGGCTTCAAGAGATACAATTTTCTATAATGAAACTGTTCCTTGAAGGCTGAACAATGTTTTGGCCACCTTTTGATGGGACAAATTTTGTAGGTGGCCAACACTTACAACTCACTCATAGGGAAAGAAGAATATTGTGGCCACAACCTCGAAATAGGGCTCCCCTGCACGGCTGCAGTAGATGGAGAAAGTCATGGAGGAATATGAGGACATTTTCTCCTCACTTAGAGAGGTTCCTCTACACTGTCAGGACAAGCACTCCATTGATCTGACCCCCGACGCATCGCCACCTGATTTTTCCATACCTCCTGCAACTCACATATAGAATCCACATATGCACTGTCTAACGCTGATAAAGAAACCAAATTTACTAAACGCATCCAGCATGTCCGCCCGCAGGTCCATGACATCTTCGACAAATCTAATACCCAGTTCAACAGAATTTTCCTCATCTCATGGAGGATCTCAACGCAATAGGAACCATTGCTTCCTAAGGAGGGAGGAATGATCCAGGTGGATATCGATGTCCACCCACCTATTCCATTTGGACACGCACCATCAACTCTTGCAGCTTTTCACATTCAGCACAACTTACTATTTTTAGCAGGTTTTCGAATCCTGCACTCCCGGAGCCGTTTTGGGGCCTTAATGATCCAGGTGGATATTGGTGGCCACCCACCTATTCCATTCTATCACCCAACATTAGTTCTTTCAATTTGTAAGTTGCAGCACAACTTACTATTTTTAGAAGTTTTTCGAGTCTTGAACTTTCGGAGCCGTTTTGAGGCCCTAAACAACGTTTTTTGGGAAAACCATGGATTAAGTTGCTCACACCAAAATTTTTATTCCTAGAATATATATTTATAACGAGCTATTGAGCACGTCAAACAGAGATTGGATGCCAAAGTTACGTCCCCGGGAAATTGAAACATCAATTTACCCAAACGGGACCCACAGTTTTTGCGCTTCATCTCCTAGGGTTAGGTTTTTGGAAGTTTCAGGTTTTCCATTGTTTCTCAATAATAAACAGGCACTCGAGCCTCATTGTAACACAGTTTAGAGGTCTGTAGCTGCCACATATCTTCTCAAAGATACCCTACCAACACCCTAACTGTTTTTATTTCCATTATTTCTGTAAGCATATTTTAGTCATTTGATTTAAATAAATGAAGTATTGTTTCTGATGCATCTATGTGTTTATGTCTATTTCTGTATTTTATTGCCTTCCTGCATAATTTCGGATCAGTGGTATTAGAGCAGTCTTCTCTTTCTCTGTTTTTCTTTTCATGTCCCCAACGCGGTCAGAGTATAACGAGTTAAGGCTCGATCTGGTTGAACCCTTGCAAGATCAGCCTCACAAACCCCAATGACCTCCCATGGAAGAAGAAAAGAGAGATGAGGGAGTAGGAGATCCTATCAAAATATTTCTTGAGGAAGCCCTCTCGAAACAAAGGAACACGATGATGGATAACTTTGCTTAGATCCTTCTACGACTGCCCACCTACGATGCATCTACATCCGTCAGCCGTTCTGGAGGCACCACTCCCTTCAAGATACAAATAAACTTTGACATTTTTGTATCTGAAGGCTAGATAGATGTAGACACTGTAGATAGATGGTTAAATTTTCTGGAAGGGTATTTTGTAGAAATTTGAATAACTGATATGTTATCCACCGAGATTCTCCTGATCACACACTATTTTAGCTTCATGCATAATACAGAATCTCTTCTACCATTGATCATCACATGCGGAAATAAAATCAATTGCATGCACAACAGGCTGCACCACACATATGAAATATTTCATATGGGAAAAGTTTAAAGTCAAAACTTCAACCATCAGAGATATTATACATGTCATGGAGATCATGTAACAATCATAGTACAAAGCTCTTTGCAAGCTCTCATGCACTACCTCCCTTGCTACACACTATCAAGCTAGATCTAGCAAAACTCATGCTCCAACCTTTAGCCACTTGATAGCCAACCTGAATTGCTCGTTTCAATGCTATGGGATGGCCTCTTTATATAGATAAACCACCTGGATTGAACTGCACAATCCTCATTGATTACTCCACCTATCTATGTGTTGCAAATAGCAACAGTGTAGTCACAACCGATAGTTAACATGCTCTTTCACCTATTTCTACACTGGTCTCCACTGAAATTGTCCATGCACTGAAGTTAAATGATGTATTCTTTAGTTGATTTATGAGTTTATAATTAGTGAATTAATTAATAATTAATTCACACCACTCTCACTAATTGTATCTATTAGTTAACTTGGATACAAAAAGCTCAACTATGTTTAGATTAGTTAAACTGAATACAACTCCACTAACTTCCTCAATCAACTCCACCAAACTCCGTCACATGAGTTCTAACTGAAGTCTTCATGCAATAGCTTCACTTAAACCCTAGGAAAAGCATATTTCTCCGTCGCCTAAAATGTGCCACATCCATCAAACTCAAGTGCTCCAAGAGAATAAGATATTGTTTATAGTCCAAATATTATTAAGAGCTAATAATATTTGACTTCCATATTTTTGCAGAGCAAGGGTCAAAAAATAGCCTTCGACCTCTTCGACTCAAAAAACAGAGTCCATCGTGTTTTACCAACAGACAATATACCCAAGAATCTCATACATGCAATCCTCGAACTACGTCTATAAGGCTAAAAACAGACATAGTTCAAAATAGATTTTTCCGATAAAAATCACATGTGTGGTCCCCACCTAGTTTAGGTGATCACTTTCCAACTAGGATCAGGAAAGATGTTTCAGGAGGCCTCCTTCACTGTTTCTTGTTTCCATTTTCAACACTCCCTCTCAACAAGAAAGGACTGTCTTTGCATGCGACATGCAACTCCATGCATTCGCCCTGCAACCTCCACAAGCGCCATGCAACTTCATGCATGCGACATGCAACTCCATGCATTCGCCATGCACCCTTTGCATGTGCCATGCAAACTCATGCATGCACCATGCAACTCCATGCATATGCCATGCACCCTTTGCATGCACCATGCAAACTCATGCATCTGCTCTGCAACTCCTCTGAAACTGAATAGGCTCCAAACAACTCAATCAGTCTTGATGCATCTAGCATCTATCATCAAAGTCTTCGACTTCTGCTGGTACCAACCGCACATGTCATCAGGAACTACTGCGCTGTTGAACTCTTGCACCCATGCACTCTTGCACTTGCTGTCAACTCTGATCCGCGCTCCAGTATCCGACACTGTCACTTTGATCTGCCTGCATCAATCCAACTGATCTTGCTACTGCTGCGCTGTGGGCACCTCGTAGCCAGGTTCAATCCATGAGATCCACACCATCTCATGAATCTGCCTAGAAATCTCCTCATGGGATTAATCATGCATGTCGCCCCACCTCTCACCTGGTGGTATAGCTGCATGCACTCCCTCTGCCCATCTGGCACGAAGTTTCTCTGCATGAGTGGTTTCTCCCACTCCATGATCCTCTTGTGGCTGCTCCACACCCCGAGGTTCACTTTCACCTGCATGCAAAACTTGCTCCCTCTCAAGCATCAGTTGCATGTCTTCCTTCCGCTTCCCAACAGTAGGAAGCTCCGTAGAAATCCCATCTACATCAAATCTATAAAGATTCTTTTGCATCTCCAGTTGTGGCTGCTCCACAACCTTTTGAGACTGCTTCTCACGCTGCATGTTGAGAGGATCCCTCTCAACCACCAAGTCACTAACCTCTGCTTTGCACCTCAAAGCTTTGCATGCATCTTGTACCTCAGTGCATGTAGATTCTTGGCTCGCGCACATTGCAATTGTCCCGTCGTCGCAAAATTTTCTAACAAAAAGAGCTGATTTTAAATCGATGATATCTCCCTCATCCGAGCTCCGATTCAACCGATTTTTTTTTTCAATTTGGGTATTTTTTCGCAAGGAATCCAAATATGCTATTTGTTTCTGAAAATATTTCACCAAAAATTTTCAGATATTCCCTACAAACTCGCGCACCCAAAAATTCTCGCTCTCATTCCATGTATAAAATTATATACAATATGCATGTATATTTCCGGCGTTCTCCATCTTTATTTTTCTTGAGTTTATCCTAAAACTCAACCACTTCAATGCTTTTCGATTGCTCCAATGATCAATATCGCTCCGATACCATGTAGAAAATCTTTAACACAGCTCCGATACCATGTAGAAATTTGAATAACTGATATGTTATCCACCGAGATTCTCCTGATCACACACTATTTTAGCTTCATGCATAATACAGAATCTCTTCTACCATTGATCATCACATGCGGAAATAAAATCAATTGTATGCACACATTAAAGCCATAAAAATTCACACATATGAACACAGTATTTCATGGGAAAGCTTAAAGCTGAAAACCCCCAACTATCTGTATATTATACATGCCATGGAGATCATGTAACAATCATAGTACAAAGCTCTTTGCAATCTCTCATGCACTACCTCCCTTGCTACACACTATCAAGCTAGATCTAGCAAAACTCATGCTCCAACCTTTAGCCACTTGATAGCCAACCTGAATTGCTCGTTTCAATGCTATGGGATGGCCTCTTTATATAGATAAACCACCTGGATTGAACTGCACAATCCTCATTGATTACTCCACCTATCTGTGTGTTGCAAATAGCAACAGTGTAGTCACAACCGATAGTTAACATGCTCTTTCACCTATTTCTGCACTGGTCTCCACTGAAACTGTCCATGCACTGAAGTTAACTGATGTATTCTTTAGTTGATTTATGAGTTTATAATTAGTGAATTAATTAATAATTAATTCACACCACTCTCACTAATTATATCTATTAGTTAACTTGGATACAAAAAGCTCAACTATGTTTAGATTAGTTAAACTGAATACAACTCCACTAACTTCCTCAATCAACTCCACCAAACTCTGTCACATGAGTTCTAACTGAATTCATCATGCAATAGCTTCACTTAAACACTAGGAAAAGAATATTTCCTTCTGTCAGTTGCATGTGCCACATCCAGGCATCAAACTGAAGTGCTCCAAGAGAATAAGATAATGTTTATAGTCCAAATATTATTAAGAGCTAATAATATTTGACTTCCATATTTTTAGGAGAGGCAGTCTAAAAATAGCCTTTGACCTCTTTGACCTAAAAAATAGAGTCCCATCTATTTTTACCAACATGACACATACTCCAAGAATCTCATACATGCAATCCCTGAACCATGCTCCATATGTCTAAAAATAGACATAGTCTAAAAATAGATTTTTTCGACAAAAATCACGTGTGTGGTCCCCACCTAGTTTAGGTGATCACTTTCCAACTAGGATCAGGAAAGATGTTTCAGGAGGCCTCCTTCACTGTTTCTTGTTGCCATTTTCAACATATTTCTCGGTCCATGATTTCTCCGATCGAGAAAAGATGATTTTTGCACTCCTCAAAGCCACTCCCCATGTCAAAGACTGGTGGGAAACATACTATGAGCAAGAGGACGAAAGGGAACCCTCTCTGTTCTCGGCCACACCCACTTGGAATTCGTTCCAAAATGGCATCAAGGAACAATATTACCCTGTGGGGAGCTATGAGGACAAATACATCCAATGGACCATGCTGCGACAGCAAAGGAATCAAGATGTGCACAAATTGACGAATTTGTTCCATACCCTGTGCACAAAGTTGGGTATTAAAGATTCAGAGAGACATTTAGTGCTCAAGTACCACAGTTTTTTGCACAAACAAATTTAGGATGAAATGGAGTTCCTCGACATTACATCACTTGGCACGGCATATCGCTATGCCGCCAAGATCGAGCATAAATTTAAGCAAAAGAAGCGAGACTTTGGATCTGCGAATCTGAAGCCAGGGAAAGGTGCCCCCGAACTATAGAACAAGGGGAAAGGTCAAAGCGGGGTGACTCAGAACAACACCACAAATCCAAATAATGACACAGGGAAGTGGTGTGAATTCCATAATAGCCCCACTCATAGCACAAACGAGTGTCGGACCAAACAATCGTTGGTGGTCGAACTAAAGGCACTCGAATCAGATGCATTTTCTAATCTTGAGTCAGAACAAGACAATGGTAATGACAAAGGGAAGAAGATCATTGATGCAGATCCTAGTGCCATTATTTCCACCACCAAGATCCAGAGGGAGGATCCTGAGGATCCAAAGGAAGGGGAGCACCTCTTCCATTCACAGATGTGGTTGAAGCAATCTCCACTGCAATTCCTTGTCGATAGTGAAAGCCAAAAGAACCTCATTTCAACAGAGGTCATGAAGTGGCACGGCCTACCAACCATAGCACACATGCAGCCATATACAATTGGGTGGCTTCACCCAAGGAGAGATATCTGAATCTGCCAACAGTGTCACCTTCTATACAATATCAAGCCATTCACTGATGAGGTATTGTGTGATGTTGCTCCTCTTGAAGTAGTATATGTATTATTAGGCCAACCATACTTGTGGAGGCGACATGTTGTGTATGAGTCTAGGCCTCATGCTGTGATTATTACTTTGGGAAATAACTTTCACAGGATACCGAAGGTAGTACTGCCTCCTGTCATCTCTTTGACTACTTCAAAACAACACAGTAAGCTTGTTTCCCAAACCATGAAATTTATTTTCCTTACAACTTGCTCACAGGGAAAGAAGAATATTGTGGCCACAACCTCGAAATAGGGCTCCCCTGCACAGCTGCAGCAAATGGACAAAGTCATGGAGGAATATGAGGACATTTCCTCCTCACTCACAAAGGTTCCTCTACACTATCAGGACAAGCACTTCATTGATCTGACCCCCAACGCACCACCGCCTGAAGGTTTCCATACCTCCTGCAACTACACATACAAAATTCACATATGTACTGTCTGAGGCTGATAAAGAAACCAAATTTACTAAACGCATCAAGTATGTTTGCCCGCAGGTCCATGACATCTTCGACAAATCTTATACCCAGTTCAACAGAATTTGCCTCTTCTCATGGAGGATCTCAACGCAATGGGGACCATTGCTTCCTAAGGAGGGAGGAATGATCCAGGTGGATATCGGTGGCCACCCACCTATTCCATTTGGACTTGCACCATCAATTCTTGCATCTTTTCACATTCAACACAACTTACTAATTTTAGTAGGTTTTCGAGTCCTACACGCATGGAGCCATTTTGTGGCCTTAATGATCCAGGTGGGTATTGGTGGCCACCCACCTATTCCATTTGAACCCCCACCATTAGTTATTTCAGTTTTTAAGTTGCAGCACAACTTACTATTTTTAGTAGCTTTTTGGGTGTTGAACTTCCGGAGCCGTTATGAGGCCCTAAACAACGTTTTTTGGGGAAACTGAGAGATCTTTCTAACGAGCTATTGAGCACGTCAAATGGAGATCGGATGCCAAAGTTACGTCGCTAGGAAGTTGAAACACTAATTTACCCAAACGGGACCCACAGTTTTGGCGCTTCATCTCCTAGGGTTAGGTTTTTGGACGTTTCAAATTTTCCATTGTTTCTCAATAATAAATAGGCCGTCGAGCCTCATTGTAAAAAAATTTAGAGGTCTGTAGCTGCCACATCTCTTCTCAAAGATACGCTACCAGCACCCTAGCTATTTTTATTTCCATTATGTCTGTAAGCATATTTTAGTCATTTGATTTAAATAAAATGAAGTATTGTTTCCGCTACATCTATGTGTTTATGTCTATTTCTATATTTTATTGTGTTCCTACATAAATTCAGATCAGTCATGTAGATTTCGTGGTTGTTCTTTCTAGAGTTGTCGGGAGTTTGTTGCTGAGTGTTGATTGTCCCTTGATGGGGGAAGGGTTCCTGCATGACTGTTGGTTGTTGGACGGATCCCCCTTGCCCGCAGTTACTTTGTAGCTTCTTCAGCTCAGGGAGGTTAGGATAGTGGTGAGTGTAATGGTTGTACTCACCACAGATCGAACAAGAGTGGTTCGTCTGAATAGGTGGCATTTTGTTCTGTCGTTGGGAATTTCTTGGCTCCTGGTTTTGATTTCGGTTGGAGTATCCTCCAACCTGAGATCGTGGAGGGCGTTGTTGATTGTTTCCCCCTGTCCAAGATTTCCTTTAGGATTGTTTTTTCCTTTTTTATTAACCACGTTAGGAGGATAATTCTCCTGGTTATATGGTTGGCGCGTTTGGTTTTTGGAAGGGTGCACAAAGTAAATCTGTGCATTATGATGCATGGGTGGGTCTTGTGCTGGGGACTGAGTAAAATGTGGTCCTCGATTTGCAAATGGTTGTTGGGGGGAGCTCTTCCATCAGTATGTCAATCTGTGTACTAGGTCCTCTGAGCCGAAGGATAGGGTCCTTCGTGCTGATGGTTATACGACGACGCCCTACTGGTCAAATTTTGTGGAGGCATGTGATGAATTTGGTATCCAGGTTGTGGTACGTTCTGGGTAGAATCATACGTGTAACCGGGGTTTTGAACGTTGCTGCCTGGGTAAATCTGGGTCAGTGACCGAATTAAACCGTCTGCAGAGTTTGATGCGTCTGGAAATTCTTTATAAGTTTGTAGGCGCGGGGCGTTCGGCAGGATATTGTAAATATACCCTGACTATGTTTAGATCAGTTCGAGTTGTTGGGCCTTACTAATGGCATCCTCTTCAGATATGACCTTTTGTTGTGCCACATCCTTCGAAATCTCTACGGTGAGAGTTTTCAGGAATAGGTCTAACAGAACTCGATCGTCGAGTTTGGCTTTGCACAAACTACGAAGTCGCCGCCATTCGTGGAGATGGTTTGAGATATGGACGACGGGAGTTTGCCTAAAGTGTGTTAGTAATTCCATTCTAGAATCATGATGGATGGATAACTGAACAAAGGTCAGGAACGTAGTGGCGAGGGTGCTAAAGGTTCCATGTGTAGTAGAGGGTTGCTCCACATACCATTTCGCTGCTACTTCGGTTAAAGTGTGTTGAAATAGTCTTAGTCGAATAGTGTCATCAACGATGTTGTTCGACAAACACCACACGTGGAAAGTCATAACATGATTTTCGAGGTCTTCTGCTTGCTTCCCTTCAAATTGTTGAATGTCTGATGGGAGCTTCGTGGGTATGGGAGGCCATATGGGATTATGCGTAATGGGGTCGTTCGTCAACTTGGTTAAATCTGGTTGATTCAACATAGCTAGAAAATGTGACTGCGTGGTTGTATCCATCGCCACTTGTGAAAACATAATGTTCTGGTTAGGAATAGGGTTTTTCTGCGACGTATCTTATTGTGCATTCAACTGGCTTCCCGAATGGGTATCACTCCTCTGCCCTCTAAGGGTTGTGGGAGGAGTGGTGTGTGGTGTGGCGTTGGGAGACCGACCAAGGTTCCCAACTAAATATTCCCCAATAAAGGATGAACCAATAATGGTGGCAGTGTTCCATCTTTGACGCCTAAATGGCGAAAGACCTGGAACCCCTCCTTGTAATGGAGGGAGGTCCAAAAGACGTCTAGATCAACGAGGCCCCATTGTGTCCATTTTGGCGTCAACTAGGTATGGCTTTGGAAATATTTGAGATGATAGAGATTATAATCAAAGAAAAATTCTGATTGCATACATAAAACAAAACGAAAATAAAATAAATTTTCCCTTTAGATTATTCCTATGTGATCAGTCAAAATATGGTTTTTGTTTGTTTGCGTATGATACTCAAATCCTAGAAGACCTAATCATCCTCACACACTTAAATGTAACTGGGCCTTGAGAAGATATCTTGTGAGTGTTGGCGCAACGTCTCATAAGAGCTGGCGATGCCCCCAATCAGCTGAAGAAAATCCACCAAGGTAAGGGTAGAGGATCTAGTGCTTGCCTGCACCATCACCTATAGGGAAAGGATGCCTTAATTTCGACCACTAAGTACTACCGTCCCATGTGAGCGTTCGAGTCTTGGGCTTCTTGGTAGTTTAGCTAACAGTACTGAGTATCAGTCGAGTCAGGTAGCCCCAACTGGTACCACCTGCACTGCGCCTAAGCCTAACCCCCTCTAAATCGGGTCTTTTCCGCACTCGGTTTTATTTTTCGTGGGCTGATAGGTGGATTTGAAAGCTCCCTAAATAGTCAACTTCTATGTTTCAAGATGAAGAATGATCAAGGCGGTTGATTGGATGCCTACCCCCTGGATCCTAACTTATACTATAAATTCTTTTGTGGCCCCTGTGGGGAGAATTTAGTGAGTTTTGTTAAGTTAGTTTTAGGTGTCTTTTCTTTGCTTAGTGTGTGGATGTGTGTGAGAAAAAAGTGAACAAGCACATAGTTTGAACGTGTGGATATGCGATGATCCTTTTCAAAATACCCTATTAAACTATGTTCTATTGTTCCTTTTCTCAAAAGAAAAACATGCGCGGATATGGGCCGCTTTTAATTTTTCCTAGTTAATCTATGTGATCAACTATAGGGAGATAGTGAGTTGTGAATAGAGAGTGTTCATATGCTTGCCTAGGATCATTGGATGGTGCAAATGCAACAGAGATTACTTGCTCTTCTATCGACAATTCGATCCTGGTCCCGAAATCCTAGTGCAAAAATTGAACTAAACTAATGAATTTTACACTAGAAAAGGAACTAGCTAAGCATGTGTGGACTTGGGCCACTTACTTTGGCTAATTATCTAGGTGTTTTGGTACCTGAATTTTCAAAACATAAATTATTTCGGAAATCAGGTTAATTTGCCTCCTACTTAAACTATGTGTTAACTTTGCAAAAATCAACTTGAAATAAAACTAACACCAAGCTACCAAAAGTAGCTAAGAGTGAGCTTTAGTAAGCTACAGGGCTCCTCAACTAGTGTTGGTAGATGTATTTTGGGCTACCACGCACCTTTACAAGCAGGGAAATATGGAATTATTGGGAAAAATTATCATTTTGTTTTTTGCGCGCAAAAGGCTGAAACAGGCACAATGTCTATGCGCAGGTCAACTCTGAACGCATGCCTTGGGGCGCACCTGCCTGTGAGAAATGCGCACAAATTACTGCAATGTAATTTTTTGGAGATTTTTAGCTTTAGTCTGTCACTAGGGGTGAACCAAGCAATGAAGGAGAGAAAGGGGGCAATTCCAGCCCAACTCTACAACAAAGATAAAGGTCTCTGCAAACAGGCACTACCACATAAACTTGGAAATAAACGTTAATGGAGTCGCCAATCCTGTGTTAGTGTGTTTGGTGCACGTATGTACAAAATCACACCAACTTAAGGGGTGTGGTATTCCCTCTTAAGTTATTGGTCACAGGCAGAAAAATATATGGATTCAAGCGAGTTAGTGGAACATGCTAGTACATAAACATACTAGATAGAGAAATAACATGCATATTCAAACATAAAAAATTAAACTAACACAAAAACAAATAACACAAAAGCTATAAATAGATTCAAACAAATTCAATAATCCAAACGGTGGTGCTTACATCCCCTCTTATTAAGTTATGGTAGGAATAATGATGAAACAATAACCCACTCGCCAAGGGGCCCTTAGAACTTGGGGTTCTAAGTCCCGATGCAAGGATGTCTTTACTTCCAAGCTGCCTTGGAGAAAAGTCTCCCTTTCTCTACTATGGTGGACTGGAGTTGTTATATGGCCAACAACTGAGTCCCCTCTATCTCTGCTCTGAATCACACACTGCTGGTATTGCTTGGGGCAATTATGGCCAGCATAACAATGCGCTCTCTTGTTGCTCATCTCTTGGTGGCCTTTTATAGGAGAATTCAAATCCTCCTTCCCTCTCTTGGTATGTTTCGGATAGTGACCAAAGAGAGGAGGGTAATTCCATTGTGTGCCACATTTATTCCATTGTGTGCTCCCTTAATGTCTTAAGGAGGCTTGGGTGGCTGTCCTTAGGCAGCTTCAAGTGTGGAATCAATGTCATGGAGTGCTTCTTGTGGTCTCGGAAAGTGACTTCCACCACTCCTAGAATTGCACGCTTTTTGGGTCAAAAGGCACGCAAGGGCGCATTTATCGACGGATTTTGCGTGCAAAATCACATTTGACTAGTCCTTCTTGTACGCAATTTGATTTTTCCTCATACCTTAGAGATTTTTAAATACTTTCAGATTCTCTAATGTCTCTCAGCCCTGTAAATCCTTCTGCCTGACATTAAATAATGTCACCTTTGCTTGTACAATTTTCCAGTGATAACAATGGCAATTGATCTTGTAGAATAGCTCCTCCAAGTTTTTCACTTGTCATTTCCTTGTCGGAATATGCACCTCCAGTCACCCTATGCATGAGATTATAACTACTTACTACAGAAACATAAGGGCAAAAATCTCTCTCCAAAGCCAACCATTACCTCTAGTATATGAGAGGGTAAATATATAGGAGAGAGGGGTAAGTTGGGATTTCTTATCCAATTACCATTCTAGGGATTTAGATCTAGCTTTGATGGAGGGATAGGATCAAAGGATAAGCGGTGAAAACTATAAAGTATGGTAGGATACGATCTGAATGTCAATCTAAGGTAATAAGTTGAAAAAAATTCTGGAAACTCCTAGAAGGTGAAGCTTCTAAAATACCGCTCATTCTCCCAAAATTATAGAACCAACACAGGTGCAAAGGAGGGCTACCAGATTGTGACCAACGCTAGCTATAGGGGAGAAACTTTTAGGTGAACACACCCCAGTAGGCTTGCAGGGAGTGTTGGTGCTCAAACTAGCTGAAATAGGGATGTTTAGGGTTGAAATTATGAGGGATGAAAGGTACATGCTTAGGGCTTTGTGAAAGATGATGAAAAGGGGAATAGGATGTTGATTGATCCCATTAGGAGGCTCACTTTGATTGGATGTGAAAAAATGGGCTATAAAAATCACCATGGTGAGAAAGAGCGTGAGAATGACATTTAAAATCATGAAGACTCTTGTCGAGGAAGGTATTCTTGGTTCTAAAGAATCCAATTATACAAGATCTTCTTCCAGTAATCTAGTAGATACATGCTTTCTCCTAGTCCTTTCCTTCCATTCCATTTCTATGCATCTACGTGGTTCATATATGAGTATTGGTAATTCGATGTATGGATTCTAGTGTATTTTTAATTATGAGGCCTTCTCAAGCCCGGGTGCTCTCTCCCCTGAGGCTGCCTCAATTCTCTCCCTTATGTTCAATACTTTGTCGCAAGTTCTACCTTTTAAGGAGCCTCTGTTGTGATTCTTCAAAATCTTAGATTTTCACCCTGATTCTCCTTCTTGGAAGGACCTCTAGATAATGTTTTTGGAGTGGAACATTGGATATTTGTTTATATCAGATAAAGGGGATGATTCTGAAGGTTCGTCAATCCAAGAAGTCAACACAATGTCTTCTCAATTCTTGGGATTGACTGTCACCTCAGATGGACCCATAATTCGGTTCCTTTTCTCTCTAACCTTGGGCTCCTTTGGTGGTCTTGTTCTATGAGTAGCTAATATGGATATATGCTCAAATGTGTTTGTTTCCTATGCCTCAAACATTTGTGATCATTGCATAGAAGATGCTAAAATCTATGATCAGACGGTAAATATGCTTCAATAGTGGACTCATGGAGGATATGTCGGGGAATACATAGTTATCATTCAACATATTGAGGATGAAGTTGAAGCCCTTAGGAGCATCCTTTATGAACTGCATATCAAAGAAGCCAAACCAAACAACACTGAAGCGGTAAACCTTGAAGTGGATCATGCTAGAGACATTGATTTTAATTTCCCAACCTCACCAAATGAATGAACATGTTTTTGAATGTATGGCTTTAAATGTTATTTGGTCTTAGCTCAATTTTATCAAATATGTTTTATCCAACATCTAGTACTTTTGTTGAGAAATGGAAATTTTGATGTATTCGGGTTCTGGGCTAGTAGTGATTCATGGTTAACCCTGATGGTTTTTAGTAGCATGAATTTTAACTCTCCCGAGTATGTGTTGCGACCGGGCGTGGATTTAATAAAATAAGTACTCACTTTTGTACTTATTTTGTTATGAATTTTCTAGTTGAACCACTAACTACCAACAATTATGAGAAAATAATTGGATGGTACAAGAATATCCAAATGAATTGGAAACGTACCATCTGGAGCTTTCCAAATTGACCACAAAATCCTAGAAGGACCTCAAGTTTTGAGGTTGGGTAGATTCTGTGAGAGGGGGCATGCAAATAAAAATAGACTAAAGGGAGCAGTAATTGGAATAGAACAATAAGAAGGAATTACATAGGAGTGTGTGTGTTGTTAGCTCCCTGTAATTAGCAAGATTGGCAAAGTCCAACTGCTGGGAGAAACACTGTTTCAACCACTTTGGGATTCTAGGATCTAGCCCTCCTGAATCTAGAGAGGGATCTCTCTAATAAGTGCAAAGATGGATATATCTTTAAAAGCTTTTGGGTAATGATATTAGGCTAGATATGAAGGCCAAGGGTTTTTGTTTGTTTTGGATGGTTGAGCATGATTATTATTTGAGTGGAAAGTTCTAAATGGAAAGAGTTTCAAAGGTGTGAAGTTGCAAGCAATCAAAACAAGCTTTGGCTAGAAGATGGATATAACGCTGGTTTTTAGTCCATTGGGATATGAAGCCATAACAGGGCTTTAATTGAGACAACAACGTTCAAGAGTGGTCCATGGGTCAATTCATCTATGTCTAAGGATCTCTTTAAATATTATTTTATGGAATGAAATGATACAACAAGAAGGGGAATTAAACAAAATGAAGAACAAAGAGCAACCTAAGATCATGTAAGTACTTTGAAACTATCCTGCTTTCGGCATACACTTAAGAGAGACATAAAAGTAATCTAACATCTGGTAAGTACTTCGAAACTAGCCAACTTTTGATGCACTTTCAATCAAAAAAACATTTTAAACACAAAGGGAAAATTTAAAAGCAACTATTTGGAAGAGAAACTAGAGGACAGGGCTCACCTTAAACTTCCCTAGCTCTGCTTTACTTGGTAAACTTTCAAGACAAACACATAAGATAACAAATAATGGTCTAATATCAGGTAAGGACTTTGAACCTAGCCTGCTTTCAACACACTCTTAGGGAAACTTTCAGACAGTCTTTGGGGATAAAACTAAAGGATAGGGCTCACCATTACTTCCTTAGTTCATCTCTACTTAACATAAATTGAAAATAACATTCAAGAACAACATTCATCTTGGACAGTAGGACGAGGGAACGCCAGCATTCCTAACTGCTTAAATTGAATTAAATCATTCCTAAACAACACAATTTGGAAGAAAACATGTAGATAAAGCTTATCAATCAGAGAAGGGTACTGATATACAGTAAATCCTAACTCTATGATTATTGTTCTTTATCAGAGAAGATGGACAAAGTGAAAACAGAAATAAAATAACAATTTACAATAAGAAATAACATCACATTTGACATAGACCAGGATCCCATAAAGCAACTTGTATTGATGCTTCAAACCAGTTACAATCTTCAAGTCCAATGTTTCAGTTCAACAATCATCTTCACCTCTCAGCCTAACTTATTTAATCAAAAGCAGAGCTTCAAAAGCCAGTGAACACTATTTACAAGTAGAAGTTCGAGCATAAGTATATTTCAAAGTTTTGCAACCAATGTTTACAATGAACTCCTCAATAAGATTTTATAGAAGGATGAGGAGGTCGAAAGAGAAAATATCTGAGGGTTCAATTAATACAGATTTAGTACTTCTCAGCCTTTGAGGGGCTCAATGGAGAAGTGTACAGACATTTCCTCTGTATTAAATGCTTTACATTAAGAATTAAGCTCGGTGGGAACCCTTGTTTACTTTAAGGCTTTGTTTCATGATGTAATAATTCTGCTGATATTTTTTGCATTAAGTTCCTTTGGCTGAATTAACTATTCAGCTGTGTTGAGGAAAATATCTTCTTTTCTGATCATAACTCGGCCTCTGTTGAATGCTTTGAGGCTACAGGTGGCAACCTGGTATCTAAGAGGAATCAATTAGCCTCTGATGTGGCAGTGGAGGCATCCTCTGTTTGATAAATGTTTATGATTTTCTTTAATTGTGTTTAATTTAATGGATTAGGCTTTTGATAATTGATCTTATCCATAATCCATTAAAATGTAGAATTAATCCTCAATCCTTTGTTTTGTTGTGTTTAAGTCTTCAACACTGATACTCTTTTGAATTTCACTGTGTCTTGTTGATGCGCAGGTATGACAGGGGCTCATATGGCATCAGCGTCCATGATACACTAATGAAATGTGGCATGGAACCCCGCTCAATGATTTCTCTCTAATAAGTGAAAACCTGGAGGATCGTCATCCTCGGCTTTCATTTTCTTTAATATAATGGAAAAACCATTAAAACCTACAAAATACAAAAAATGTTATGAAATCTTGCGTTATAGGGTAAGACTGCTTAGGAGGCTTATTTTTGGAGCGTGGTCGTTGGATGACAGCATCTAACAGTGGAGATTCCGCGCAGAAGTCAAATAGAGGTGGTTTGGAAGAAATGGTGGTGAAAATCAAGTCAGATCCGTCAAAATTGCAGATATCGACGATTGGGAGCAACCAAGGAAACATAATGTGGAAAGGCTGCTTTATAATGAAATGGGAGAAAATGCAAAGGAAAAAGGTTTAAAACCTTTGGCGGGGAAAAAATGCATTGAGGAAATTCGGGGTTTCCTGGGTGATTGTGGGTTGTTGGATTAGATCAGCCCAACGAGATCAACGGTGGAGATCGCTTTTGAGAAGCCAACTTTGGAAAAGGCGAAGGGCAATGGTGTAATGAGAGATTAGATCTAAACCGTTGATCTGTAGAGATCAACGGCAGGGGACGCACGTGATACCATATAATAGAAAATGAGGAAAGTGGTTTCGAGAGGGAAAACCACAGGTTTCGCGCGGCAAAAAGGCAAGAAAGCGGTATTAGATTTTTGGACACGATATGCATCAGAGGCTGACACATGGCCTCATAAAACAGCTTATATCACATGATTTTGGGAGATTAACGCTCGTGCTGAAAGTTACATGAAACTACGCATCAGCCGTCAAATTTGGGCCCTCAGATCGAGCAGTGGAGAGTGAGCGTGATAATTATAAGATGCGCGGGTGGAACAAGGTGGGGCAGAGCATAAGTGGTTTTAATTTGGGCCGTTGGATCAAAGGGATGAACGGCGAAGATCAAATCTTGAGGAAGGCAGGACCCACAGGAGGCAGGCCTGTCGCGGTTAATATGAGCCCTTAGATGGAACATATCGATGGCTGAGATGTGATCTGTGGGTTGAATGAAATACTACAAGGGTGGAGAAAGGGTTAATAAGGGTCGTTGATCTGCAGAGATCAACGGCTGAGATTTGGCCTATTGATCATGTCAGCATTCTGTTAAATTCTGATTAAATTCTGACAAGAAATCCCCTTTAAACCCCCTTTGTTTGGCCTCAAAAATCATTTTTCCGCCTATCGTTCCCCTCCTCTAAACTCAAAATTGCATTAAAAAGGGCCAAAAAACCCACATTTGAAAATATATAAGGTTTGGCACCTTTCGACCCTAGCCCCTTAGTATTTTTCTCCACGTAACCTACGTGCTAGACCAAGTTGTAGCCCGGAGAGCGCTTATCGCAAGGGGATATCGAGCGCAGTATTATCCGTCGATCTATACAGATCGGACGGCCTTCATTGATCAACGTCGCGCCCTTGGCCCAACCCGTTTACCGCTCTGATTGCCTGTCCACCGTCCGATCAAACCATAAATCAACGGTCCACAGTTCACCTACCCCGGTGGTCCCCATGCCTGATACTGTGCAGAAACCGGTGGTTTCCATTGCATCGCCTTTGGAGGGTGGGTGGTATTTTCCATTTCGGAGTGATTCCACTCAACGTATGACACGTGGCTCCGTCACTATTTAAAAACTGCCCCCCCATCGCGCGTTATTGTTCGACATTTGACCCAGCGCGATATGCATAATAACCGTTCGATCTGGGGCTATCCATCCAATGGCCATCGCACTCCGAAGATACGCGAAAGTTAACCCAAGGTATCCGTACCCCTGGCCCGCCAATCCGTCGCCCTCCGATATGTTTCCCACCGTTGATCTCCTCCTGAGATCGGACGGTCCAGATTTATTCGCACGCCCGCCGTTGACCAGTCCCGCCACGTCACCATTCCATGTGTTTTGTCACGTTTTCCCCCGTCCCCCTATATTTTTCATTCAAAGGTCAAAATGTTAAGTTTTCTCGTTTGATTTTTTGCATTCCGCCAGCCTTCACTAGAGAATTTCTCTACCATTCCGCTGCGTTTTTCCACCATTTCTCCAAGCTACGCTGTCATCCTCATTATCCCTGTTGCATCCACCTTCCCGTGCATTTGTTTTCTTGACGATTTTGTGTATTTTGCAGGGTACGAATGGCGGTAAACCGCCATGATTCACAGTCTCAATTACAGTAGCAGAGAACACCGGAAAGGGTCTGGGAAGCTGTTACGACATAACTGCCATTCAAGAAGCAGGGTTAAACTCTGTCAAACCCTCCAGAATCATTCAAAGTTCAGATTGCGTGATCGGAGACATTAATATTACAGACAGAGAGTATCAGTGAAAGGCAGAGAGTTAAAGGCGCATAATTGAAGATTTTCAAGCCTTAACCTAACCATTTGAAGGCAGGGTACCAGATCAAAGACCTCGTAGATCACTCAGAAGGTTTATGCACAGAAAACAATACCCTCAAGGTTTCATTTCAGTAGAATTTTCTTTCCAGGGAAGGACAGACTGCCCATGAGGTTTTTATTTCTCTACCGTGTTCCTGAAGAAACTTCCACCCAGTGCATTTATTTTAGAAAGCAGGCCACAAAGTACATACAGCATTACAGAGTCATCAAGCAGTATGGGCGTGCACGTTTCCTCCATCCTGTCTTAAAGAGGCAAATTAAATGTTCATCATCGACTTCCTTTACGAGTTTTCTTTTTCTCCTATAAAACTCCTGAAGAACAGATGATTTAGGGTTCCAGATTTTATCAGAAAATTATGCAGTGAAATAATTTTTGTATGCATTTTGTAAAAACTCTTATATGAATGTACAGAGCCTGTTGGGTTTCATTGAGGAGGAGTTCCGTCTTTAAAGGGGATTTTGGTCTTTGATGTCTCACAGTGTGTGACTTTCTCTTAAATGTGTTATTTTAATTGATCATTTCGTTTCATCCGCCTTTCTTGTATCATGTTTTTGGAATGCGAGTGGCTCACTGGTTTTTGGTATGGATTTATCCTAGATGATAACCATGCTCGAATTAGTCAAGCGCTTTAAATATGGCTCAGGCATGATATACTGTTTCACTATTCACTCAAACCATATTTCTGCTATATTAGTTTCTTTGGGAGGTTATTTTTAAAACGCTATTGTCATGTATGGATTCTTAAATTGGTAAGCCCATTACATGGTAATATTGTGTATCTGGATATCATCTCAATGATAGCTAGTATTCTCTTAATCTTTCATACACAGCCAACACCTTCTGATAATTTATTTCTGTAAGGTATTTCTGAACCAGCCCTCTTTACAGTAAGCTGCCTCTGAATTGTCTAATGCTTTTATATTGGAGTTTTGTACATTGCCTCTGCAGTATTCCTTTCCCTGTGTCAAGTTTCTGAAGGTTTTGGTCCCATTCAAATTAGTATGTCTTGTTTTCAGGAGATAGCATGAGAGCCTTTTGTTGATAACTCCCCCTGTTATACCATATGCTCCTTGCTATATAATATTTCCTAGGCACTGGTCTTTCACAACTCAAGGTTGTCTCTAGGAACGACAACATCTTTTTGGCACCGTTGCCAGGGACGAAGTTGAGAATTTAAATCCCTAGGCCTCGAAAAAACCTAATTCACTCTTCAAGTAGGTGAGTATGGAGAGTTGAGAGTTATAGATCCCTCACCTTGGCGACTCCACATTTGTTTATTAGATAAATTCACTTGCAGTCCTGGCTCCTCATATGCCACACCTGAGATCACATACGTCACAGCCAAAGACACCTTCAGTGTATGACCTATAGAAGATCATACATAAGAGGAATTGGAGGGAAAGGAAATCAGTCCACACTGAAATCCCTAAATTGTCTATAGAAAACTTCCCATCCTATTCTTCTCAAGTATCCCAGGTGCTAGGTCCTGACTCCACTGTGGGAGATACTGATTACTCTTCAGATAGTTCACCCCGAGGAGGTGTCCAATTTAAAGATAATTTTCACCCTACTCCTGAGGTCGAAGAGGTCAAGGAAGTCACTGAAGTATCTACTATTAACATACTGTTGTTCCCCTCAACACCTCAAGTTGTTTTTCATTACATTCCTATTGTTATTCATACTCCACTTCCACCTCCTCCTCCTCCTTTTACTAATCAAACTATTTCACTACCTCCACCCCCTCCAATGGCCAATGTTCCAGGCTTCTTGTTAAATAAATATGCCCCCCTGGCATTACCTAAAGTGTTGAATGATATGCCACAGGATTATCTGAAGATTTTACCCCGATTAAATGGGGAAAATGAGATTGATGCTCAA
Organism: Pinus albicaulis; assembly: GCA_034641835.2. NCBI lineage: Eukaryota > Viridiplantae > Streptophyta > Pinopsida > Pinales > Pinaceae > Pinus > Pinus albicaulis. The sequence goes on from CM076574.1 coordinate 295,238,451, forward strand.
ACACATCTTGAGGTCTTCTGTTCTTTTGCAGAGAATTTTAATGTGGAACGTTTAGATGTAGTCTTAAGGCTGTTTGTCCAATCAATTGATGGTGAAGCTCGAAAATGGTTTAATACATTGGCAAATCGTTCTGTTACCACTTGGGAAATAATGGAAGATACTTTTCTCAGGAAATGGGGAGAGAAGAAATATCATGGACATTGTCTTACTGAGTTTAACACACTCAAGAAAAGACATAATGAAGGGGTGTCAGAATTTATCAAGAGATTTAATAAATTGTATCTGAGCCTTCCAACTAATATGAAACCTCATCAAACTGCTGCTAAAGTTGTTTTCGTAGTAGCCTTTGACTCAGAATTTGGTTTCTCTTTGAGAGAAAGAAAGCCTGCTACTCTGGATGATGCTCAGACATATGCACTAGAGTTGGAGGCAAATTTCGCCTCCACTGGAAAATCAAAGGGAAAATATGAACAAGATACTAGAAGAAGGGGAAAAAAGGAGGTATCTACTTCTAACCAAGATAGAGACTCAGCTAATGACAGAATTGAAGAAATGAACAAAATGATTAAGAAACTTTCTGGTAAGCTGGTCAAGTTTGAATTGGAGGCCAAGAATTCAGCCTCCAAGAATTTCCAGAATGCTCCAAACAGAGGTTACAATCCTCAGTATAGGAAACCACCTCTGCAAATATTGCAAAGGGAACCAAGGGAACAACAAGATCAGGTACCACACCCATTGTACTTGGAAGGTCTAGCAGATGATCCTACTGAAGACACTACCTATGGACTGGAGGATGCAAATCTTGCTTTCTCGAATAGTGATGGAGAAGAATACCCTTTGCAAGGAAATGATGGAACCAAGTGCTCATTGCAAGAAGAAGAAAAGGCTAGAGACACATAAGACTCAGAAATTGATCGCTATTGTAAGCAATTTGTTGATTTCATGCAAGCACAGTTCAATAGAAGATATGATCTCAGATCTTCTAGGAAGAGGACTCGTACTCAGGATCAAGAAGAAGAGCCACCCCAGAAAGAAGAACCTGCTCAGAAGGAGTCAACAATGCAGAAATTCACAAACAAAGGTAAGGGGCCTCTAAACAAACCTTTGCAGTCTAATGATAAAATTCCCTCCTCTTCAAAAGTAGTCATTCCCCCTAATACCAAGCCTGTGTCAAAAGAAGTCAAACCCTCAGCTGAAAATAAAGAATTAAAAGAGGTTGTAATAGAGAAGTCCTCTCCTACTTTCAGTTTGCAAAAAGAACTTGAGAAGGTCAAAATCCCAGTTCCCTTGAATGAACTGTTGAAGCAACCTGCATATCAATGCCAAGTCACCTCTTTTATGATCCCTCCAGAAGTAGCACTCATCCCAGATAGTCTCAACCTTCAAGAAGAAAGACCCATGGTTGTACTTGGCCCACATGTTGAGGAATTAGATGCTTCTACTCCTCCCTTCTATGTGTCTCTAGTGATCCATGACCTGTTATTACATAACTTTATGTTAGATTCTGGAGCTTCCCGTAATATTTTTCCCCTGTCAGTCATGGAACAACTAGGATCACAAATCACCCGTCCATACAAGGACCTCTATTCATTTTACTCCAAAAGAGTTAAATGCGTGGGGATGATCAAGGATTTGGTGGTCAATTTGGCCCAAATCCCAGCAAAAAGTGTGGTAATGGACATCATGGTGGCTGACATCCCAGCTCGCTTTGGCATGTTGCTGTCAAGGTCCTAGGGGACAAAAATTGGTGGGTCAATCAAGTTGGACTTAACATATGCCACTATCCCAGTTTTTGGTGGCCAGGAGAGGAGATTGTACAGGGAAACTATATTTGTCAAGATGGTTACTAAGGCTGACAGCGCTGTTAATTCACCAGTCTACAGTAAAGAAGGAGATTTATCATGCTTGATGCTGGAAGAAGATCAAGGTTATGCTCATGAACCATCCTTCTACCAGATCAAGACTAAGAAACCCTTAGAGAGCCTTGAAGCAGGAATCTGGACACTTCATTTTGATGGAGCAAATTTAAGAGAAGGTAATGGAGCTGGAATACTATTGATTTCTCTTACAGGAAAATGCGTCCCATTGTCTTTCAAGCTAGAATATGAAGCCACTAATAATGTGGCTAAATATGAAGCACTTCTGTTAGGTTTGCAGACAACCAAGAGCATGAATATACAAAGTTTAAAATTTTTGGGAGATTCAGAATTGGTGGTTAGACAGGTCAGGAATCAGTGTCAAACCAAACATCCTCGGCTGAGGGCTTATAGGAATGAAGTTTGGGACATGGTAGAGAATTTTTTCTTGGAATTTAATATCCAGTTCATGCCCCGGGAACAGAATAGGATGGTCGATTCCCTTGCTGTGGCTGTTAGTACATTTCGTCCACCTCAAAACCCTTTCTTAAGGTATGAAATTGAGGTACGTTATCAACCATCAATCCCAAATAACATCAAGCACTGGCAGGTATTTGAGGATGAAGAACAGGTGAAGAGATTCGTGGAAACAGTAGGAGAATTCTCCAACATGGAGATTGATGCTTGTGAAGAAGAAGGGACTGAAGATACTTTAGAAATCAAGTGGGAGGAGAAAATGGCAGGTAATAAAGTGTTGCAATTAAATGGAAATGTTATACCCAGAGGGCTGGTGCCTCTAGAAATATTGTTTGACAAGAATGATGTCCCACTGCAGCCAAACAAAGTCACAGAATAAAATCAGGTAGAAGACCTGAATCTTGGTACTAATGCTGACCCTAAAATTGTGAAACTATCTAAGAAGACCCCAAAAGAATATAAAAATCTATACCATAAGTTATTTCAGTCTTACAATGATGTGTTTGCATGGTCTTATCAGGACCTAAAAGCTTTTGAAATCAGTATAATGCAGCATAAAATTCCACTAAAGGGAGATGTGAAACCTCATAAGCAGAAGCTCAGACAGATAAATCCCCTGCTTCTTCCCTCCATTGAGAAGGAAATTAAGAAGTTGTTAAAGGCCAAAATAATTATGCCATTGAGGTAATCTGAATGGGTGGCAAACCTAGTCCCTGTCCGAAAGAAGAATGGAGAAATAAGGCTATGTGTTGATTTCCGAAATTTAAATAGAGCATCCTTAAAGGATAATTACCCACTGCCTAAGATGAATCACATCCTGTAGAAAGTGGTTGGAGCTTCTAGGATGTCAATGATGGATGGATTTTCTGGTTATAATCAGGTGGCTGTACTTCCAGAAGATCAAAAGAAGACTGCTTTCACCACACCATGGGGTACATTTATGTATGCCAGGATGCTTTTTGGGTTGATTAATGCAGGGGCCACTTTTCAAATGGCCATGGACATTGCTTTTGTTGGGGAGCAAGATAAGTTTTTGGTAGTCTACCTCGATGATATCACTTTATTTTCAAAGGATGATATTGAGCACATTGAGCATTTACGTAGAAATTTTGAGAAATGCAGAAGGTATGGTCTTTCTTTCAATCCACAAAAGTATTTATTTGCATTAGAAGAAGGCAATATTTTGGGACATATTGTGACTAAAGATGGGGTAAAAATATACCCCAAGAGGGTAGAGGTTATAAATGGTATTTCTCTTCCCAGAAATAAGAAGGAGGTGCAGGTATTCCTAGGGCGCATTAATTTTCTGAGAAGGTTTATTCCTAACTATGCTGAAATAGTTAGACATATAACTAACATGCTGAAGAAAGATAATGAGGTTAAGTGGTCCCAGGAATCACGAGAGGCCTTTCCAGGATAAAAAATGCTTTTGCAGAAGCCCCTGTGCTAGCTGGACCGGATTATGCTAAACCATTCATGATCTTTTCTTTTGCATCACCTCATACAATAGCAGGAGTTTTATTGCAGAAAAATGAAGAAGGGTACGAGCAGCCCATCGCCTTCTTCATTCAGGTGCTCCGTGATGTAGAATTAAAATATAACATATTAGAAAAGCAAGCATATGCCCTAGTGAAATCCCTTAAAGCATTCTGCATGTATGTCCTACAATCCCACATCATTGCATTTGTGCCTACAGCTGCTATAAAAGATATTCTTATCCAAGGGGATAGTGAAGGAAAAAGGGGGAAGTGGATTGCCAAAATACAAGAGTATGAGCTAGACATCTGCCCTACCAAGCTTATTAAAGGACAAGGGCTTGCCAAAATATTATCTGAATCAAACTATCAGGCTCTAGGTATAAATTTGTCAATAATAGCAAGTGAGGAATCTGAGGAGAAAGAAGAGTGATGGGGAGTAGAGATAACTACTCCGGAAACACATATAAAGTACCTCACCAGTCAGTGGTACAAAGAGATAGTAGAATATCTCCTCATACTCAGCTTCCCTCCAAGCTGTGATAAAGCTAAATACAGAATGCTAAGGTTGAGATCACAGAAGTACATAGTCGCCAATGGACGGTTATACTGGCGATATCCCTCAGGTATCCTACTCGTGTGTCTCACAAAGGATGAGGTAGAGAGTATAATGGTCGAATTTCATGAAGGAATCTGTGGGGGTCATTACAGCTGGAGGGCCACTGCTCACAAAATCCTGAAGGCTGGCTTCTATTGGCCCAAGATTTTTCGAGATGTTTTCACCTGGGTTAGAGCTTGTGAGAAATGTCAGAGATTTGCTGAAACACATAAGTTGGCACCTCTGCCCATGATTTCCGTTCACGTGGATGAACCATTCAGGAAATGGGGAATTGATTTTATAGGTGAAATACATCCTCCATCGAATGGTCAGCATAAGTGGATATTAACTGCCACTGATTATTTCACAAAATGGGTGGAAGCCATGCCTGTGAGGAACGCAACAGATACTGTGATAATAAAGTTCATTGAAGAAAAAATCATATCCAGGTTTGGCTGCCCTGCCAGAATAGTAACTGATAACGCCCAGGCCTTCAAGTCTGCAGAGTTTGTGAGCTTCTGTCAGTAGTATAAAATCACACTAAGCCACTCTACAGCCTATTATCCACAAGGAAATGGCTTGGCAGAGTCTTCCAATAAAACCCTGGTGAGGGCACTGAAGAAGGCTATCAACGAAAATCAGAAAAATTGGGATTCCCAGTTGAAATTCACCCTGTGGGCCAATAGAATTACCAGCAAGAGAGCAACTGGGAAATCCCCATATGAATTAATATATGGGAAGGCAGCAATATTCCCTATACAGTTAGCCCAACCAGTAGCCTGATTCATGCAAGAAAGTCAGGAAGAGCCCGATGATGTGACCAGGAGAATAAATCAGCTGGTGGAGTTGGAGGAAACATGAAACCAGATAATTCAAAAGCTGAATGAATATCAAGAGAAGGTGAAGTGCCTTTTTTATTGGCATTCCAAGGACAGGAAGTTGTAGATTGGTGATTTAGTGTTCAGATGGGATGTCTGAAGAGCTGAAAAAGGGAAACATGGTAAATTCGACCCACTCTGGTTCAGTCCTTTTAAAATCATGGAACAAGGGGGCAACAACACTTTCAGGTTGGAAAATTTACAGGGAGACTTGCTTGACGCCCCTGTAAATGGTCAGTTCCTCAAACCCTACTTCCAGTTCTGATTCAGGCATAGATAGCCTGGTGTATCATACTGTACATTAGTTTCCTGTTTTCATCCTTGTTTGAATAATGTGGGTGTCATGATGAATTATGAAAAGAAAAGTGGAAGTGCTGAAGAGCAGTGTCCGCATAGAAGATTTACCTGTGGTCTGCGAAGTTCTGGACACACCCAGGGATGAGCGTGCCATCCCTAGGTGGAGCCAATGTTGATCATGTCAGCATTCTGTTAAATTATGATTAAATTCTAACAAGCAATCCACTTTAAACCCCCTCTGTTTGGCCTAAAAAATCATTTTTCCACCTATCATTCCCCTCCTCTAAACTCAAAATTGCAATAAAAAGGGCCAAAAAACCCACATTTGAAAATATATAAGGTTTCGCACCTTTCGGCCCTAGCCCCTCAGTATTTTTCTCCACGTAACCTGGGTGCTAGACCAAGCTGTAGCCCGGAGAGTGCTTATCGCAAAGGGATATTGGGCGCAGTATTATCCGTCGATCTGTACAGATCGGACAGCCTTCATTGATCAATGTCGCGCCCATGGCCCAACCCGTTTACCGCTCCGATCGCCTGTCCACCGTCCGATCAAACCATAAATCAACGGTCCACAGTTCACCCACCCCGGTGGTCCCCGCGCCTGAGTACTGTGCAGAAACCGACGGTTTCCATCGCACCGCCTTTGGAGGGCGGGCGGTATTTTCCATTTCGAAGCGATTCCACTCAGCGTATGACACGTGGCTCCATCACTATTTCAAAACTGCCCCCCCCATCACGCGTTATTGTTAGGCATTTGAACCGGTGTGATATGCATAATAACCATCTGATCTGGGGCTCTCCATCCAATGGCCATCGCACTCCGAAGATGCGTGGAAGTTAACCCAAGGTATCCGTACCCCTGGCTCGCCAATCTGTCGCCCTATGATATGTTTCCCACCGTCGATCTCCTCCTGAGATCGGAAGATCCAGATTTATTCGCACGCCCACCGTTGACCGGTCCCGCCACGTCACCATTCCACGTGTTTTGTCACGTTTTCCCCCGTCCCCCTATATTTTTCATTCAAAGGTCAAAATGTTAAGTTTTCGCGTTTAATTTTCTGCATTCCACCAACCTTCACCAGAGCATTTCTCCACCATTCTCTTGCGTTTTTCCACCATTTCTCCAAGCTGCACTGTCATCTTCATTATCCCTGTTGCATCCACCTTCCCATGCATTTCTTTTCTTAACGATTTTGTGTATTTTGCAGGGTATGAACGGCGGTAAACTGCCGTGATTCACAGTTTCAATTACAGTAGCAGAGAACACCGGAAAGGGTCTGGGAAGTTGTTACGACATGACCGCCATTAAAGAAGCAGGGTTAAACTCTTTCAAACTCTCCAGAATCATTCAAAGCACAGATTGCGTGATCGAAGACATTAATATTGCAGACAGAGAGTATCAATGAAAGGCAGAGAGTTAAAGGCGCATAATTGAAGATTTTCAAGCCTTAACCTAACCATTTGAAGGCAGAGTACCAGATTGAAGACCCCGTAGATCACTCAGAAGGTCTATGCACAGAAAACAATACCCTCAAGGTTTCATTTCAGCAGAATTTTCTTTCCAGGGAAGGACAGACTGCCCATGAGGTTTTTATTTCTCTACCGTGTTCCTGAAGAAACTTCCACCCAGTGCATTTATTTCAGAAAGCAGGCCACAAAGTACATACAGCATTACAGAGTCATCAAGCAGTATGGGCATGCATGTTTCCTTCATCCTGTCTTAAAGAGGCAAATTAAATGTTCATCATCGACTTCCTTTACGAGTTTTCTTTTTCTCCTATAAAACTCATGAAGAACAGATGATTTAGGGTTCCAGATTTTATCAGAAAATTATGCAGTGAAAGAATTTTTGTATGCATTTTGTAAAAACTCTTATATGAATGTATAGAGCCCGTTGGGCTTCAGTGAGGAGGAGTTATGTCTTTAAAGAGGATTCTGGTCTTTGATGTCTCACAGTGTGTGACTTTCTCTTATATGTGCTATTTTAATTGATCATTTCGTTTCATCCGCCTTTCTTGTATCATGTTTCTAGAATGCGAGTGGCTCACTGGCTTTTGGTATGGATTTATCCTAGATGATACCCATGCTCGAATTAGTCAAGCGCTTTAAATATGGCTCAGGCATGATATACTGTTTCACTATTCACTCAAACCATATTTCTGCTATATTATTTTCTTTGGGAGGTTATTTTTAAAACGCTATTATCATGTATGGATTCTTAAATTGGTAAGCCCATTACATGGTAATATTGTGTATATGGATATCATCTCAATGATAGCTAGTATTCTCTTAATCTTTCATACACAGCCAACACCTTCTGATAATTTATTTCTGTAAGGTATTTCAGAACCAGCCCTCTTTACAGTAAGCTGCCTCTGAATTGTTTGATGCTTTTATATTGGAGTTTTGCACATTGCCTCTGCAGTATTCCTTTCCCTGTGTCAAGTTTCTGAAGTTTTTGGTCCCATTCAAATTAATATGTCTTGTTTTCAGGAGATAGCATGAGAGCCTTTTGTTGATAACTCCCCCTGTTATACCATATGCTCCTTGCTATATAAGATGTCCTAGGCACTGGACTTTCACAACTCAAGGTTGTCTCTAGGAACGACAACATGGCCAAAAACATTATGAAGAGGGTATATGATTTTAAACCAAAGTCAGAATATGCAATCTGGACCGTCCGAACTGGACACATGGACGGTCCAGATGCAATCGAAGGCATGCAATCGACGTGGAAGAACTTTGAATGGCACCAATGCGATTGAGCGTTGGCCGTCGATTTGAGGATCAGATCGACGGTGGGGAGTGAATCGGAGGAGCGACCAATCAGAAGGGTAAAAAATGTGCTCGATAAAATCTGTGATGCGATGTTGCGCTGGTCGTTGATCGGCTTTAGATCAACGGTGGAGATTCCTTCAAATAATGAACCAGCGGAAACCCTTTATAGTACATGAAAACCAAAAATTAATGAAAATAAAAGGTTTTTACGGTGTCAGGCGGGTTATATATATGAAATGGCTTGGCGCCCGTCTGCGAGGCCGTTGGTCTATATGGAAATTAATAGGCCCAGGGCTTATATGTATAAGGGCCAATCACATCGGAACTTCGGTGTTGGTCTTTCAATCTACCTATTTTAATTCTCCGATGCGATTAGCACTTCAGGACTTTAACTCTTGGTCCCGAGCGTAGGTTTATATGGAGGGAAGCAGATGGTGGAGGTTTATACAACGAGGCTCAATCGCATCGGAACAATAGTGCGGGGCTTTTCAATCTACATATTTACATTACAAAACATTGCTCTGGCAGGTTTAGACCAAAACTTAGAAAAAGTGGGTTTATGAAATTACAAAGGGAAATATGCATCAGGAAAGGGTTTATACAATGTTTTAGCGCCCGATTGCGGACCCAAGGGTTACATGAAGTGGTAATAAGATCGGGGGTTATAAAACAAAGGGCTCATCGCATCAGAGGCTTTTAACATGGCAAATAGACTTGTGCGCTGTGATTTCTCCGATGCGATAAGCACCAAAAGGGCTTAGCGCTTGGTTCTAGCACCAAGGCATATGGTGGGGAAGTGGTTAGGACTTAGCCCAAAGGGGCTTAAGCCTGAAATTTTCAGAGTTTTCTGATGGATTTGGGGGTTTTGGCAGAGTTTAAAAGTGAGTTTTAAACTTTTTAAAGAGGATCTTATGAAGGGAAAATGGGGGGAAATGGAAAATAGAGGGAATCCATGGGGAATAAAAGGGGTAAAAATGAAGGTTAGTTTGAAGTGAAAGGAAGGGATAAATGGTGTTTTGCAGCAGTATTTCCTCTATGAAATCAGCATAATTCCAGAGTTTGAAATGGAAACAGCAGTGAAGATACAAAGGGCATGATGTCTTCATGAGTCTTCAAGAGATAACATTTTTGCAATAAAACTTGTTTCTTGAAGGCTCCAAAATGATTTAGCCACCATTTGATATAACAAAATTTATAGGTGGCTAACAATGGCTCCACTTGGGGATGGTGCCTTCTTGAAGGCATCAAGAACTTCAGACTTGCATTCTCTGGGAGGCTGATCATTGCCTTATTCATTGGACTGTCTTTTATTTATTTGAATGATCTTCTTTTGCTCTGAAAATATTAGCAGCCATGAAAAATAATGGATTTTCATCAATACAAGCTTTCTACCTACCCACTCCTACTGATCTAACATATTTTATTTTTTAGAGTGCACTTGGATTGGAAAACTCTTTACAACATTTTATTCTTTTGAAAGCATAAAACTAATCTAATTCTACTCCTTATTTCTCCATGAACTCAGATTAAACAGTTGAGTCCATATGCTTCTCTACCTAATCTACCAATCTGTTAGGATTAAACAGTCTAATAGATTTTTATTCTCTAATTACTAAAACGGAAATTTAAAAGCATACAAGTCAGGATTGAACAGTCTAACTTGATGCTGATCTATGGCATAAAAAACAATCTGCACATAGATATTATTTTGCAGAAAATTAAATCAAAATGGAAGGCTTTAGATCTGAAAGTTTAAGCACTTCCTTCATCTTTTTAAAGATCTGTTTTTGTTTTTGTTTGAGTTGTTCATTCCTTATAATCTGGTTTAGATTTTGCACTGATTAGAACCAGTTTTACATTTGTTTTGACTCAGAAATTTAAACAGCTTAGAGTCATTCTTGTTTGGAAACTTAGGTTCAGATTTTGAGCATGTTTGAACCTTTAATTTCTAGCCTAATCTACCTCCTGATAAGCCAAGATTAAACTGTTTGGCCAATCGAATTCACTATCCTCTCAGTAGTAAATTTAAAACTAATTATTCAAGACTAGGTTGTATGACTAACTAGAAGTGTGTTTTTCAGGAGTGGCATTTAAGATTGCACACTTTCAAATTTGTTTCTCTTTTTGGTATGGGGTTGTACCTTTATTGTTTTTAAAATCTGCCCTCTTTTCTTTCTTTCATTGTTTTTGTATTTTTTATTTTTCTAAATTTGAATGCAATGGTGGATGAAATATTTATAATGAAAAAAGATTAAAAAAAAAGGATTTCAAAACATAATAGGGTCAAGAGAAGTAATGCTTAAGCATCCTGCCATTGACAGGACCCCCAAACAGTTCTTCTCCATTCAACTCCTGTAAAAAATAAGCATTATTACCAATAGCAAAATGAATGAGAAAATGGCCAAGCCATAAGTTGTCAAATTTTCCATGCTTTCCCTTGTCTTCTCTCCTTGAGTCCCACTTTAAAACTTTGTCCCCAACATTGAAATTGTTGGCCTTTGTTCTTTTGTCAAAAAGCTTTTTGATGTTGTCTTGCTTTTGTAATGCTTTTTTATAAACCTCCTCTCTAGTTTGCTGAAGATGAATAGTCTAATTTATCCTTCTGATCATGTCATTATCTTCAGTTTGCAACTCCTGAATCAACTTCATAACTGGTACACCAAGGCTGGTTGGAAAAATTGCATAGTACCATACACAAGCTGGTGGGGTGACATACCAATAGATTTCTTCAATGTCAATCTGTCAGCCCAAAGTGCATGCACAAGCTTTGTGTGCCAGGACTTCTTGTTGTCCTCCAATAGCTTCTTGATTATGTTCACCAAACTCTTGTTTGAGGATTCTGCAAGTCCATTACCTTGAAGGTAATAGGTCGTGGAATGACCCAATGTTATCTGATATTTGTGACAGAACTCAACCATATTTTTTAATCCAAATGCTGTTGCATTATCAGTGATGATCTTGGTAGGACAGCCAAATCTAGAGAGAATATTAGTCTCCAAAATTTTTATAATGACAGAATCATTGGCTTGCCTACAAGGGATGGCTTCTATCCATTTGGTGAATTAATCTGTGGCAATGAGAATCCATCTATGCTGGGCAGAGGATGGTGGATGGATTTCTCCTATGAATTCAAGTCCCCACTGTTTAAAAGGAGTCTCAACAGTGATTGGATGCAGAGGTAAGGGTAGTAGCTTCCTTTTGCCTTCAAAAAGTTGACATTTATGATAGGTAATTATCATCTTGTGTACATCAAGAAAGAGAGTAGGCCAATAGTAACCACCCCTTAAAATTTTGTTGGTTGTTGTCTTCCAGTATAAGTGGCCTCCACATTCTCCTTCATGGAACTCATGCTTAACCTTCTCTACATCATACTCAGGCAAACATTTAAGCAATATCCCACTTGCATTTTTCCAATAGAGACATTTATCTATAATGCAATAGTTTACAGCCTTTAACTTTAGAAACCTTGCCTTTGTTTTTGTAAAACCTGGAGGTGTGTTTAAATTAAGCAAAACATAAATAATATCAGCATACCAAGAGGAATTCATAAAATGTTCTTCAAAAATGGGAGTTGTGATTTCCTCTTGTTCATCCAAAGCATTAATCATATTGATATCAAGAACTTCAAAATTTGATTCAGCCATTAATCTAGCTAGACCTTGGCCTTTGATGAGTTTAGTGGGCTTTATCTCTAAATCATATTCAAGAATAACAGCTATACACTTACCTCTCTTACCATCTAGGTCCTGGGTTAGAATGTCTTTCACAACTAAATTTGGGACAAAAACAATGATGTGCGAGTGTAAGATGTATACTCTGAAGTCTTTTAAAGCCTTAACCAAAGCAAAAGCTTGCTTTTCCATAATGTTATACTTCAGAGGGGCATCCCTTAAAGCCTTGCTAAAGAATGCAATAGGCTGCTCTTGTCCTTGTGGATTTTTTTGTAAAAGGACAACAACTATTGTATGTTCTGATGCAAATGAAAAAATATAAAAATATTTTGAAAAATCAAGACTGATTAGAACCGGTGTTTTGGTTAACGCTTGTTTCACCAGCTCAAAGGAATTCTTTGCTTCCAATGTCCATTTTACCCCTTGCTCATTTTTCAGCATGTTTGTAATGTTTCTAAGGAGCTCAGCCAAGTTGGGGATGAACCTTCTCAAGAAATTAATCTTTCCAATGAAAGATTGCAGTTCCTTGATGTTTCGAGGATGAGAGATTTGCAATATGGCCTCAATCCTCTTTGGATCTATCTTAATACCCTCTTCTGAAATAATGTGCCCAAGGATTTTACCTTCTTGAAGCCCAAATAGTGTTTTCTTAGGGTTTAAAGATATCCAAAACTTTCTGCATTTCTCGAAAACTTTTCTCAAATATTCCAAGTGCTCTTAATTTGTCTTTGAAAAAACAGTAACATCATCGAGGTATATAATGATGAAGTAGCCCAGTTCTTCCGAGAATTCTATGTCCATGGCTCTTTGGAATGTTGCACCAGCATTCATTAGACCAAAGGGCATTTTCACATACATGAAAGTGCCCCCAAGGTGGACTAAAATTTGATTGTATCCTGAATAGCCATCAAGCAAAGAAATTATTTTAGACCCCACCACCCTTTGTAAAATATGGTCCATCTTAGGTAAAGGGTAGTTGTCTTTCAATGAAGCTTTGTTTAAGTCTCTAAAGTCTATACAAAGCCTAATCTCTCATGTTTTCTTCCTAACTGACACCAGATTAGGCACCCACTCAGAATATCTAATAGGGACAATAATACCCGCTTAACACATTTTCTTGATCTCTTTCTCAACCAAAGGCAACTAAACAGGGTTGATTCTGCGCAGTTTTTGTTTGAATGGCTTTAGTTTTCCTTGAGGGGGATTTTGTGCTGGATTATTTCAGTGTCATAGGATTTCAGATCTTCATAACTCCATGCAAAAACATCAGAGAATTATTTAAACAGCTCTATGTATTTGAGTTTAATGTGAGCTGGTAAAGTTTTAGACAGTTTGATCATCATTGGTTTTAGTTTACTACCTATATTGCACTCTTCAACTTCAGTCTCTACAGGTTCCAGTTTTGGTTTCTTGGCCACATCTTTAAAATCAAACAACTCTTCTAAAGGGGCCAGACCCTTTGGCAAACTCTGATCTTTTGGCTGCGGAGTTTCTAACTCCTCTGTTTCTAACTCTGCATTCATTTGTGTTTTTTTGTCAAGTTTGCTTGACAACAGATTTATATCAGCAAGCTCAAGAGACGGTTCTTCTTCACCAAGAAAATTTTCTTCACTGTTGCAGTATGTTTCATACTCTGAATCCGAACTGTGTAGTTCAAATTCATTTTTGAATTGCATGAAGTCTTCTATTTGTTTGTCTCCGTCGAACACTTGCTAATACTTCTTGTTATCAGGAACAGCTGGTCTGAATTTAATCTGAGTTGTGAATTCTTTAGTTTCATATGGTGTTAAACATGTTCTAGCTGCAAAATCTAAGCTGTTGGCCGTGTTATTTCTTTTCCTTGGGACAAAAATCAATTTGGACTCCTCGAAAGTTTTTAAAAGATCCACGACATCGTTTCGATAGGCCCTAAGTCTGGGGTGATTAGCATTGTATTCCTCGTTGACCTGCCTAATGATTAATTATGAATCCCCATGGACTTTATTTTTTTTGGCTCCTAACTTTTTTAACAAATGTAAGCCTAAAAGTAGGAATTCATATTCCGCTATTTTATTGGAACATTGGAAGTTTAATCTACAGGAAATTCTTTCTGTGCAGTTGTTCTCAGTGTTGCGAATCCAGACCCCTGCACCAGCATTGCTCCTAGTGCAAGACCCATAAAAGTACATACTCCACAGAGGACTAGTTTCAAGTTCTTTCATTTGATTATTGTCCTCTTCAACAAAAGTGCTTTTGGTCTGTTGTTGCATATCAGCGCTTGGTTGAATTTGTTTTGATTCCTCATTTTTCCCGTCACGTTGAGGGATGATTTCTTGACTGTCAAGGTTAAAAAGCGATGGAGGCATGACTTGTATTTCAGGACCTGTGTCTGGTTTGTTAAAGTTTTCAAATACAGCAAATTGTTTTGACACTTTTGTGGTGTTTACCTCTTCCTCTCTATTGGCCATTAATTCGGATAAAGTCACATGTTCAGTGAATGTTTCATTGTTAAATAGGATAAAATAATCAAGGCCTGTATTTACAGAATACAGAGGAGACTTTTGAGGTTTGTCTTGACTAGTCACCATGTACTGCATATGGGACTCTCTGTAAAGTTTTCTTGTCTGATTAAACACAAGGATGGTCGCATAGGTCATGTCCATCTGCATAGTCCCTTGTAACTTAGCCCCCCAAGACCTAGATAACAACATTCCATACTTCGGGGGCACATCAGCCATAGCAATGTCCATTACCAAACATTTGGCTGGGATCTGGGCTAATTTAACGCAGAGATATTTGATTAAACCTAAACATTTTACTCTGCTTGAGTCAAAGGAGTAAAGGTCTTTATAAGGTCTGGTGATTTCTAGACCCAGGCTCTCTAATACAGCTTTGGGCATTAAATTATGAGAGGCCTCGGAATCATGCATAGCGTTATGCAAAATCTTGTCATGAACGTTTAAACTTACATAAAAGGGAGGAACAGGTCCCTCTTGATATCTACCTTCAATCTTTGGACCAAAAATAAGCTCTGGTTGGTCATCATTAAGATTTACTATGTCATTATTATCCTCTATGTTTAAAGCCTTCAAAATTTGGGTCCTATATACATTTTGGGCAGCTAGTTCAGAGAGAGGAACAGATATTTTAATTTTGGAGATTTCCTGCTCCAGGCTGAAAGGAATCTGATTCTTTAAAGTGCTTGTTTCAGCCTTGTTAACTGCCACTCTATCAGCAAAATCTGTTTGCTGATTTGTTCTATTTACATTTGACAAAATTGTTTTAACAAGAGTATTAGTTGAGATGCTAACACTACTAAGGTCTGCACTCTGTTTTGTATTGTTTTGAGTGTCTTTGTCTTTACCTTTATCAGAATTTCCAGCCAATGTTTTGTCCTTCTATTTGACAATTTTGGGTTTGTTTACAGTGCTGTTTTGTGAATATTTGTCAAAGGTTTTGGTGTTAGGATTCTGTTGATTGATTTTACTTCTAAGGTCATATTTCCTTCGAGATTCTATGATGACATTCTCCATGTCTTGATAATAACTTTCATCATCATCTCTTTTGTCATCATAAGGTGAGTAAAGACCTTGTTTTCTATCATAATGAACTTCAAAGTCATCATTATCTACTCCCAGCATGTTGATGTCATCTTCCTCTATTTTCTTATCTGCTTCTTCAACCTCACTTACATAGTTTTGATGGAAGGGAGGAGTGATCTGTTGATCATCTTCCCTTAGCCTATTTTGGGGTTGAGTTCTTCTGAAATTCTGATTCTGGTTCTGGTTTCTATTTTGAGGAGCAGTTTGGTTTTGACTTGCTTGTTCTCTCTCAAGGATGCTCATTTTTTTCATCATCTCCGCCATCATTCTTTCCATCTTTGAGGTGGAAGTAGAAGGTGTGTATTCCTCTCTGAAGGACACTCTCTTCTCATTCTTCATTCTTGCTCTCTTCTCCATTAAGTTAACTTCCACCGCAAGAGCCCCTTTTTGCATATATTCAAGGGTTAGAGGATCTCTTTCTCTCAGTTGATAGGCCATCTCATTGTCAAACCCTTCAGGAAACTTGTTTAACGCTATGCCTTGTGGAGGTTTTAAATATGGGGGAAGTGCATTATACACACTATTAAATCTAGTGCAGTAAGCTTGTACACTTTCCACAGTGTTCCTGTGGAGGTTTTTGTAATCGTAAAGTATTTGGAGAGGATTCTTCTTCACTTCCCATTTGTTTAAGAATTTCTGATGGAAGGCTTGGAGATCATTGATACTATGGGGGGCTAAGCCTTTAAACCATTTTCTTACTTCTCCCCCCAGAGTTTGAGCAAATAATCTTAGTTTGACAGATTCATCATCAATTTCATTTCTGTCAAAGTAGTCATTCATCTTATCCATATGTTGTGATGCAGTTGTAGCATTGCCAGCATCATATAATGGGATTTTGGACTGATAGTCCTGTGGAAGATTGACCAAGGGTATAGGAAGGACTAAGGGAGCATACCATGCTGCCATGATATGTGGTGCGGGTGGATTAACAAGAAGGAAAGTGGGTTGGAGTGGAGTGGTTTGGATAGTGGATGTATGAGGAACAGAAGTGGATGGACCAACAAGAGTTTGCTGAGCAGATCTAGGATGAGAGAAACCAAACTTATGTAGGAAATGTAAATCTGGTGGTGTAGTTTCTCTGCTACTAGGATACTCAGTTCTGTCTTGGGATGAAACTGGAGATTCAGAGTCTATCTGAATTATATCATCAAGTGACCTAGTTCTAAATGGGTTTACTAAGTCAACTTGTGATTGTCGTAGAGCTGAAAGATTTTCAGGAACTGAATTAGCTCTCAAGGGTGATCTGAAAACAGTTGAAAATTCAATCTTAGTAGACTTCCTAAGGATACTTTCTGGGTTATCAACTATCTCAGGTGGGTTAGGGTCAGGGTAGGCTCTAGTATGAATCTTCCTAGGAGCCACTATGCTGTGTTTTTCAAACCCTACTGAACAAGAAAATTTCAACCCGATATGACAATCTTTAAGAGGTTAACTGATCTATTTTATACAAATTTTAATCCTACAGTCCTTTAACTGAGTTTGAATGATGTTACAAAGATTATGGGTCTTCCCAGTGGAGTCTTAAGGTCTGTTTTACGATTGTGGAGTTTCCAAGTGGAAGTTTTTAGCTCGTTTGGAGGTAAAAGGTTCTATGGTCCACCACCATGTTTATTGAATACCAATCTGAAATATTTTTGGGTTTTATAAGTTATTTTTCAGTCCTATTGGCTCTTAAGAGTGTCCTAAATTTGTTTCAAAACATAGCTACGGTTATGAGACAAAGACAGTCTACTCTTATGGCTAAGCTAGCTTATCTTTCAAGGTTAGATAAACTCTTATGAAAATCCTAGGGTTTGCCTAGTTTGTCACTGATTCAAACAAGTTTTACCATGGTTACCATTATTTGGTAGTGCTTGAAAAGGGCTGCTTCTACTCACAAGGTTTTATGAAGTGTTTAAGGGAACCTAAGATGAAAATTTGACTCGATTCCCCAGCAGAGTCGCCAAAGATGTTAGCTCCCTATAATTAGCAAGATTGGAAAAGTCCAACTGCGGGGAGAAACACTGTTTCAACCACTTTGGGATTCTAGGATCTAGCCCTCCTGAATCCGGAGAGGGATCTCTCCAATAAGTGCAAAGATGGATTTATCTTTAAAAGCTTTTGGGTAATGATATTAGGCTACTTATGAAGGCCAAGGGTTTTTGTTTTTTTTGGATGGTTGAGCATGATTATTATTTGAGTGGAAAGTTCTAAATGGAAATAGTTTCAAAGGTGTGAAGTTGAAAGCAATAAGAACAAGCTTTGGCAAGAAGATGGATATAACGCTGGCTTTTAGTCCATTGGGCTATGGAGTCATAACAGGGCTTTAATTGAGACAACAAGGTTCAAGAGTGGTCCATGGGGCAAGTCATATATGTCTAAGGATCTCTTTAAAGTTGATTTTATGGAATGAAATGATACAACAAGAAGGGAAATTAAACAAATGAAGAACAAAGAGTAGCCTAAGATCAAGTAAGTACTTTGAAACTATCATGCTTTCTGCATACACTTAAGAGATACATAAAAGTAATCTAAGATCTGATAAGTACTTCGAAACTAGCCAGCTTTTGATGCACTTTCAATTAGAAAAACATTTTAAACACAAAGGGAAACTTTAAAAGCAACTGTTTGGAGGAGAAACTAGAGGACAGGGCTCACCATAAACTTCCCTAGCTCTGCTTTACATGGTAAACTTTCAAGACAAACACAATAGATAACAAATAATGGTCTAAGATCAGGTAAGGACTTTGAACCTTGCCTGCTTTCAACACACTCTTAGGGAAACTTTCAAACAGTCTTTGGGGATAAAAATAAAGGACAAGGCTCACCATTACTTCCTTAGTTCATCTCTACTTAACATAAACTAAAAATAACATTCAAGAACAACATTCATCTTGGACAGTAGGACGAGGGAACGCCAACATTCCTAACTGCTTAAATTGAATTAAATCATTCCTAAACAACACAATTTGGAAGAAAACATGTAGATAAATCTTATCAGTCAGAGAAGGGTACTGATATACAGTAAATCCTAACTCTATGCTTGTTTTTATTTATCAGAGAAGATGGACAAAGCGAAAATAGAAATAAAATAACAATTTACAATAAGAAATAACATCACCGTTGACATAGACCAGGATCCCATAAATCAACTTGTTTTGATGCTTCAAACTAGTTAAAATCTTCAAGTCCAATGTTTCAATTCAGCAATCATCTTCACCTCACAGCCTAACTTATTTAATCACAAGAAGAGCTTCAAGATCTCGTGAACACTGTTTACAATTATAAGTTCGAGCACAAGTATATTTCAAAGTTCTGCAACAAACGTTTACAATGAACTCCTCAATAAGATTTTATAGAAGGATGAGGAGGTCGAAACAGAAAAGATCTAAGGGTTCAATTAATACAGATTTATTTCTTCTTGGCCTTTGAGGGGCTCAATGGAGAAGTGTACAGACATGTCCTCTGTATTAAATGCTTTACATTAAGAATTAAGCTCGGTGGGAGCCCTTGTTGACTTTAAGGCTCTGTTTCATGATGTAATAACTCTGCTGATATTTTTTGCATTAAGTTCCTTTGGTTGAATTAACTATTCGGCTGCGTTGAGGCAAATATCTTCTTTTCTGATCATAACTCGGCCTTTGTTGAATGCTTTGAGGTTACAAGTGGCAACCTGGTAGCTGAGAGGAATCAATTAGCCTCTGATGTGGCAGTGGAGGCATCCTCTGTCTGATAAATGTTTATGATTTTCTTTAATTGTGTTTAATTTAATGGATTAGGCTTTTGATAATCGATCTTAGCTGTAATCCATTAAACTGTAGAATCAATCCTCAATCCTCTGTCTGCTGTGTTTAAGTCTTCAACATTGATACTCTTTTGAATTTCATTGTGTCTTGTTAATGTGCAGGTATGACAGGGGCTCATATGGCATCAGCGTCCATGATACACTGATGAAACGTGGCATGGAACCCCGCTCAATGATTTCTCTGTGATAAGTGAAAACCTGGAGGATCATCATCCTCGGCTTTCACTTTCTTTAATATAATGGAAAAACCATTAAAACCTACAAAATACAAAATATATTATGAAATCCTGCGTTATTGGGTAAGACTGTTTAGGAGGCTTAGTTTTGGAGCGTGGTCGTTGGACGACAGCATCCAACGGTGGAGATTGCGCACAGAAGTCAAATGGAGGCAGTTTGGAAGAAATGGTGGTGAAAATCAAGTCAGATCCGTCGATCTTGCAGAGATCGACGATTGGGAGCAACCGAGGAAACATAATGTGGAAAGGCCGCTTTATAATGAAACGGGAGAAAACGCAAAGGAAAAAGGTTTAAAACCTTTGTCAGGGGAAAAATGCATTGAGGAAATTCGGGGTTTATTAGGTGATCGTGGGCCGTTGGATTAGATCAACCCAACGATATCAACGGTGGAGATCGCTTTTGAGAATCCCCCTTTGGAAAAGGCGGAGGGCGATGGTGTAATGAGAGATTAGATCTAAACCATTGATCTGTAGAGATCAACGGCGGGGGGTGCACGTGATACCATATAATAGAAAATGAGGAAAGTGGTTTCGGGAGGTAAAACCATGGGTTTCGCGTGGAAAAAGGGCAAGAAAGCAGTATTAGATTTTTTGACACGATATGCGTCAAAGGCCGACACGTGCCCTCAGAAAACAACTTATATCGCGTGATTTTGGGAGATTAACGCTTGTGCTGAAAGTTACGCGAAACTACGCGTCAGCCGTCAAATCTGGGCCCTCAGATCGAGTGGTGGAGAGTGAGCGCGATATTGATAAGATGCGTGGGCAGAACGAGGTGGGGCAGAGAATAATTGGTTTTAATCTGGGCCGTTGGATCAAAGGGATGAACGTCAAAGATCAAATCTTGAGGAAGGCAGGACCCACAGGAGGCAGGCCTGTTGGGGTTAATATGATCCATTAGATTGAACAGATCGACGGCTGAGATGTGATCTGTGGGTTGAATGAAATAATACAAGGGCGGAGAAAGGGTTAATAAGGGTCGTTGATCTGCAGAGATCAGCGGCTGAGATTTGGCCAAAAACATTATGAAGCGGGTATATGATTTTAAACCAAAGTTGGAAGACATAATCTGGACCGTCCGATCTGGACACATGGACGGTCCAGATGCAATCGGCGGGGAAGAACTTTGAATGGCGCCGATGCAATTGAGCTCTAGCCATCGATTTGAGGATCAGATCGACGGTGGGGAGTGAATCGGAGGAGCGACCAATTGGAAGGGGGAAAAAATGCGCTCGATAAAATCTGTGATGCAATGTTGCGCTGATCGTTGATCGGATTTAGATCAACGGCGGAGATTCCTTCAAATAATGAACCAGCGGAAACCCTTTATAATACATGAAAACCAAAAATTAATGAAAAGAAAAGGTTTTTATGGTGTCGGGCGAGTTATATATATATGAAATGGCTTGGCGCCCGTATGCGGGGCCGTTGGTCTATATGGAAAGTAATAGGCCCAGGGCTTATATGTACAAGGGCCAATCGCATCGGAACTTTGGTGCTGGTCTTTCAATCTACCCATTTTAATTCTCTGATGCAATTAGCGCTTCAGGACTTTAACTCTTGGTCCCGAGCGTAGGTTTATATGGAGGGAAGCGGATGGCGGAGGTTTATACAACGGGGCTCAATCGCATCAGAACAATGGTGCGGGGCTTTTCAATCTACCCATTTACATTACAAAACATTGCTCTGGCGGGTTTAGACCAAAACTTAGAAAAAGTGGGTTTATGAAATTACAAAGGAAAATATGCATCGGGAAATGGTTTATACAATTTTTTAGCGCCCGATTGCGGACCCAAGGGTTACATGAAGTGGTAATAAGATCGGGGGTAATAAAACGAAGTGCTCATCGCATCGGAGGCTTTTAACATGGCAAATAGACTTATGCACTACGATTTCTCCAATGTGATAAGCGCCGAAAGGGCTTAGCGCTTGGTTCTAGCACCAAGGCATATGGTGGGGAAGTGGTTAGGACTTAGCCCAAAGGGGCTTAAGCCTGTAATACAAAAAACATCTTTTTTATGAAATTTTCAGAGTTTTCTAATGGATTTGGGGGTTTCGGCAGAGTTTAAAAGTGAGTTTTAAACTTTTTAAAGAGGATCTTATGAAGGGAAAATGGGGAAAAATGGAAAACAGAGGGAATCCATGGGGAATAAAAGGGGTAAAAATGAAGGTTAGTTTGAAGTGAAAGGAAGGGAGAAATGGTGTTTTGCAGCAGTCTTTCCTCTATGAAATCAACAGAATTCCAGAGTTTGAAATGGAAACAGTAGTGAAGATACAAAGGGCATGATTTCTTCATGAGTCTTCAAGAGATAACATTTTTGCAGTAAATCTTTTTTTTTGAAGGCTCCAAAATGATTTAGCCACCATTCGATATAACAAATTTTATACATGGCTAACATGTGTAACCAAATGGCCTTTGAGTTAAACCAGAAAGTCGCACATGGATTTTAAGATTTTGGCTTTAAACAGAAAGCGAGAGAATATCATTCTAATACGAAATAACCCTTGTGGAGTTGTGGCTGCTTGATTGTTTGAAAATTTGGTGTCATAACTTCCATTTAGAGATAGAAGCCCTGAATGAATTTTCTAAGAAAATTTTGTTCGATCCATGCATAATAAGCATCGAGAAAGGGGAAGTACCAAGGGATTGTTGGATCAAAGAAGGAATCACTTTGTGATGTCCAGACCTATTGTGGTGGCATTGTGAAAAATAAAAGGCCCCGACTCGGTGGTTGGAAGGAAACATACCGAATTATTTTATATGAAGGAGAATACCTTCATGTTCTCTATGCTATTGAATCCCTGAGATTACCTAAGTGAGTCTTCCCCTTAAGGCTTCAAATATAGCTTAGGGGTGACTAGTTGCAAAAAACCTACAATGTAGTTGATCCTATCATTGGGTGGAGAGTGGCTCTCCCTTATCAATTTCCAACAAACTTGAGTAAACAAATAAGTGTATTTCTATTCTATGTTAATAGAATTAAATTTTTGTTTAATTTCTCATAAATATTGCTATGCTATATTTTGAATATGTTCTAGTGATGAGATGGGTCAATGTGTGAATATGCATGTGTTGGAAATATGATGCAGGATGTTGTCCTTGATGGCAACCCACTGAATGAAGATGAAGACATTTGACGGTTGACATGTGTTGTCCTTGATGGCAATCCACCTGATGAAGTTATGCTTGACTTGATGGACTTAGTAAATGATGTAAATCTGATGTGATATAATGTTTGTTGACAATATGATGCTGAGTGTTGTCCTTGAAAGGCAACCTATCTGATAAAGATGAGGACAACTTACTTGATGAAGTTGTGCTTGATAGAATATGTTCTTGATGAAGGAAATCTGATGTATCTACAGTGAGTACAGAAGGCAATGAAGAAAGGATTTCAGCATGTGCTAGATTCTATGATGAAAAAGAGTATGTCTCTAGGTATACGCGGATTGGCCTAGGGGAAGTCGCGTATGCACGCGAAAAAGAACGTGCCAAGTCGCGTATGGGCTAAAGCGCTCAAAAAGTGCAAAACCAAGGGTAACCACCATGGTATTGACCCATTGTATTGGGTAATGATCCGCCTAGTTGACCCCGTCCAAGTAGTTTTGGGCTCATGGTATTGTTTTGGCCCATGGTATTGAAAAAGGGGCTCATGGTATTGAAAAAGGATAAACCTATATAAGGAGAACAAATTCATTGTGCATATGACAAGTGTGGGTGCAAGATGTCTGAGCTTGAATGAATACTTCTCTCTGAAGTATATCTGAATGGAAAGGGTTACACTTGAATGATAAATCTGAATGTATGATGCACCAATGATGAAGAAGGGGATCTAGATCTGAATTGCTCTTGTATTTGCTAGATCTGATTATGGAAGGCTTAGATCTGTGATGAGGCGAGCATCTAGGCGAACATCTGTCCGAAGCAAAAGGGTAGATCTGAACTGAATATCTGATCTGATGAAGTATGCTGCTCTGTAATGATTGAAGATCTATACGCTACTTCGCCGTGGAGGAAGCGCGTATATACGCGGCTTCAGCGAAGAGAAAGCGCGTATGCGCAATAAAATATACACTGAGGTATACGCTGGTTTGTGTGGACGGAAGCGCGTATATACGCGACATCAGTGAAGTGAAAGCGCGTATGCAAACTAAGGTTTGCTGAAGCAAAGGGTATGAAATATCTGATCTGTTCTGCTGTGTTTCTGCTATCTGATCTGTGTTGTTAAGTATCTGTTGGTGATGTATGTTTGTGCCTAAAAGTTTGGAAAGGGTCCAGTCTGGAAATATGATGAAATGTGGCCTGCAAGTGGTGTTCTATTGAAGTTGTTGGATCCAGTGTGAAAATTGATGAAACGTGGTCCAAGGTGGTGTTGAAGGTTGTAGCCTTCAGTCAGGGGGTTGTAGCTCCCTTCCAGGTGAGGCTGGTAAACGAGATCGGGGGGTCGTAGCTCCCTTCCAGGAGAGGCTGGTAAACGAGTCAGGGGGTTGGAGCTCCCTTCCAGGAGAGGCCGGTAAACGAGCGCAGGTGGGTGCCTGCGTGCTGGTCAAGTCTGCGCCAGCACATATGTTGTAAGATGTTTTCTCTATAATAAAATATTGAAGGCTGAGCAACTGCAGCGGTGGTTTTCTCCCGACTTGGGTTTCCACCTAAAATCCCGGTGTTCATGTGTGATGCTTATGTGTGATGGTTTATTCTATTCTTACTGCACATGGTTACTGTTTATAGAACATCTAATGAATGAATGATGGATAATTTAATGAGTCAGACCTCCAGATCTCTCGTGTATACGCTAGTTTCATAAAGGGGATCCGCGTATATACGCTAGCTTATCAAGGAAAGTAGTGTGGGTTTAAGGAATGAAAAAGTAAAAAGATTTGATTATATGTGCAAATACCGATTCACCTCCCGCATTTTTCCCAACAGCATGTTTTATAGATATGATTTTATTTATGTGTGTGTTGGACAGATAAGTTGTTCTTGCGGACAAGACAGACCTCCCAAGTGTCCTACGGACATCTAGCAACAAATGGACAATTAAATCTATCTCTCTAGATATATCGCGATTCATAATTAAATGTTATGAAGGTTTTACGATCTTACCTTTGATCCAACGCTTGTTTGTAGTAGTCGTCCTTCAGTCGCCCGAAAGAGTTGCCTCCAAAGATCTGTAGTCACAAAAAAATAAACATCAAATAGCACTAGCATAGGATATATTCATAAATCATATCTATTATGGTGATCAAGGAATCCATAAAATAAACCAATCAATTGACAGATTATTGAGAAAAACAGACTTATTTGTATTAACTTAAATAAGAAGAGCCTTACAACCGTGTCCGCCTTGATGTCATTGTTGAGCTCCAAAGATGTTCTTTCTTCCACCACATTCCACTCCATTTCCTTTGTCCATTATTAATTACATGCTCAAATGATCAATGGAATTAATTAAAATTTCTTTAAGAATGTATATCATGACTAACTTGCTATGTTTTTATGATTTTGTCATTGTAGTACTTTTGAACTAGATCTAGCTACAGAATGTAGACATTATGTAGCTAGTTGCCGATTCTGCAGCTGTCTTCATGTCTACGCAGGTTCCAGGTGTCATCTCAGAGAAAAACACATATGGTCATATTCCACATCATTCCCTCATCATTTGTTGCTCTCCATGAAGTTTGAACGGAATTCTGTAGGTGGTTATGCACGTGGGAACTCAAACTAGGAGATAGACTCCTAATAGGATAAGGACAGTCCAGATGTCCTTAATCATATTACGAGACCACCACTAGAGTCCTAGTTTGATTTTTATTTGGAAAGACAATTTTCCCTAGGTTATCTCAAGAGAGTTATGTAATTTTGTTATAAATATGGCTCGGGAAACCGAGGGACAGGGTTAGATTTTGTGTTTGATTGCTAGATTTCAGAAGTTCGAAAACACTCTGTTTTGAAGTAATTTCTCTTTTAATGAAAGAAGCATCACTTTATTGAAAGCGTTGAGTGAATCTTGAAGTAGATTTTGCGTGCTACTCCAGTGGTAGAGGGCCCCTGCTACCTGTGCAGCTTTGTTTATACGGCTTAGATAAGTATTTTAGTCTCGTTTTTCATTTCTAGATTAAGCAGGTTTATGAAGTTTATGTTTCATACTTGTTTACATTAATCATCACAGCTGGACTTACTCTTATAAACTCTTCCAAAATATCATCACGATGAATAAGGCATAGCTGTGGTGTTGTAGATTTTAGTTGCATTTCCTTTCAAATTTTATGATTTATGCTTGTTTACACTAAGTGTCATAGCCAGTCTTACTCCTACAAACTCTTCCAAAACATCATTAACAATGAATAAGAAACAGCTGTGGTATCTTAGATCCTAGTTGTATTTGCTTTCAAATCTTATGTTTATGTTCAATTGCATTGAATAATACAGCCAAACTTGTTTTTACAAACTCTTCCAAAATATCATTCATATTGAACGAGATGGGTTGTAGAATTCCATAGACTAGCTGCATGTTAATTTAGTTACAACACTCCGGAGGTTGATTGCATTTAGTTCAGCTCTGTCACTACATTTCAAGTTTGATAATGGCATTCTAGTTTAACTATGTTCACTGTACTTCAAATATATTAGTAGCAATCTAGTTCAGTCTCAATTCATTTTGTTTCAAGAAATGATTAATGGCTTAGTTGTAGTCACTGTATTTTAAGATTGATAGACCGCGTTCTAGCCTAGTATCATCCATTGTATTTTAAGTAGTACTAGTTGTCAAAATTAGTCTCTCGGCCTTCATTATTTACAACTTACTTTTGTTTTGAATTTATATTGATAAATCATCACATGAATAGGGGTCAGTAATATCAGTTTAAGGCTTTGATTATTCTGCAAATATTTTACAAATTCACCTATAGCCTTTTTCCCAAACATTATTCTAGAAAATATCTAAACTTCTGAATAAGGCCTAGTAGTGATAAGTCAAGTTGCAGAATAGGATAACTTTAGCATCATAGGTTAATCTAGAATAGAAACCTTACTGTGTTACAAATAATCATTTTTTTTGTAATATTGTGAGTTGATTGTTTATTTAGGAGAACTTCATTTACACTTAACTTGTCCATTTCTCAAGCTCTTCCAACACATATTTAATGAATGAATTGGATAAGTTCAAGCTCATGTTGTGATTTATTTCCTTGCAATGAAGTCATTATCAAGCTTTGCATTTGTTGTTTGTCATCCATAGTTTAGGCTTTGTTTTGTTTTAATATAACCAATAGCTTCTTTTCACCAGCACTTAGTTCTTTCCCTTTTCAAACATAAAACCATAAAACCAAAAACATCATAAAACACTAAACACAACGTAGTGAGAAACAACTACCTAGGCACATATAGTGCACCACACTTCAGCAGTTTACTAGCCCTGGTTGACAATTAATGAACTCAATTTAGAAACACTAAGTTGGGCACAAACATTTTGGCACCGTTGCCGGGGAAGTGTAACTAGGTAGCCTTGTTTCTTAACTCCCAAAAACAATGATATGCGTAGAGAGAGAGAGACTCAAGGGGTAGATTCATGAAGCAGAAGCAGAAGTTTGATTCCTAGAACACCTCTTGTTTCACCTAGACCAAGAGCCAGCACACCTCCAACTCATACCCACATTCCATCCTTTACTGATCATAGACTTCCAGAAGACTTAAGATCATATATTCCATTAGAAAGACCTTCCACTTCATCCACTGAGCCTGTCTTAGAAGAAGATTCAAGGACCCCTGCTAGAGACACAAACTTTTCCACTTCCACAGAAGAACCAACTATGGCAGAAGAAGGGGGAGGAGGAGTCTTTAACGGAGAACAGACATTATTTGGAGGGGGTAGAGGTAGAGGTAGAGGAGAAGGAGGTAGAGGAAGAGGTAGAAGAGAAATGGGAATCTCTTTTGGGTTTCCTATAGTAGATGAAGAAACCAATACAACTATGAAAAACATTTCACCCTCTGTCCTTCCAAACTTCTATGGACTTAAAACTGAAGATCCTGAAACCTTCCTATTTGAATTTGAAGTCCTATGTAGAACTTTTGACTACTTACAAGATGCTCAAAAACTTAAACTATTTCCTTCAACAATGAAAGGAGCAGCATTGAAGTGGTTTATGAGTTTGATCAACAGTTCTATTAGTACATGGGAAGATATGAAACAAGCATTTCTAGAGAGGTATTTGGATTATTGTATACCAGTCAATCATAAGGAGGAAGTGTTCAAGATGATACAAAAAGAAGATGAACACCTGGAAGATTTGTTGGAGAGATTTCATTACAACATCAAAAGAGCAAAAATGGAAAACTTAGATCAAGACACCTTAAAAGCTCTCTTGTTGAAGACAATTAGGGATGAATGGTTGGATATCCTTAACATGATGGGAAAAGGGGATATATCTCAGCTCACATTACCTGAAATATCTGAGTTATGTATCAATCTTTCAAGAGGGAAATCAAAAACTGTAAAAGGTCCAAGAGACCCTGCTCTTGCAAGGGTAAGTAAGTCTGCTTCTGGGACAGTAAGTAGGGAAGAGATAGGGCATATGCTTGATGAATTCAAATCTAACATCTTATGGAGTCTTAGTGAACAAATAGACACCCTTAAGTTACAAAACAAGCAAAAAGCCGAATCTGATGCCTTAGCCATGTTTTGTCCCAAATGTAGAAAGAAGCATGCCTTGAGAGAATGTCCTTTGGATGAAAAATTTGTAGAGACTTGTGTAATTTGTTCAGAAAAACATGAAACCAAGAGATGTCCTTCACTTCCTGGTCTTAAAGCTGTCTTTCAAGAGGAAACTCCTACAAATTCCACAGAATCTCTCAATTTTGTCTCTAGAAGGCCTTGGCAAGGACCTCAAACACAAGGATTTCATGATCAAATGTATAATCAACCTCCACCAAATTGGAATTCTTGGCAGCAACCTTGGCCCCAATTTCAAAATCAATCTCAAGCTTGGGCACAAGGAGCACAAAATCCCTATGAAAGATACTCTCAGTACTATCAGTATCCACCATCCTATCCACCATACCCACATTTTTCTCCTCAAAATCCTCAACAAAATCCTCAACAGAATCCTCAGAACCCACAACATCAAAATCAACCACTCCCATTACCATTTCCTCATAAATCAAATCAGTTGCCTGCTCAACCCATACCAAACCCCAACAATAAAAATCCTCAGAATACATACATGATAGAAGGCCAACAGTTTCCAACTTATTTAATTACTCCTCTAGACCTTAGTGATGTTCAACTTAGGTTTGGAAGAATACTTGAAAAGAGGAAACCTTCTGTGATCATACAAGAACAAGACAACTCTGAGGAAGATTCTCTACGGGAAAATAAAAGTCTTGAAGAAGAAACATCTTTTCAGGACCCAAACATTGAAAAACCAAAACAAAAAGAACCAATAATTTCAACTCCTGTATTAGAGCAGCCATCAACATCCACTCCTACACCTCCCTTTCCAGAAATATTACAAATTGATAGAGGTGTAGAAAAACAAATTATGGTGCCTAATTATGATTTCCTAGATGAGCTAAGAAATGTCTGTATTAAGATTCCATTATTACAAGCTATCAAGGAAATTCCAATTTTATCAAAGACAATAAAGGAGTTGAGCATGAAGAAAACAAGAAAAATAATAAGAGAGACAAATAAAATTCAACTGGCAAGAAAAATAGCAGATATCATGATGGGTAAGATTATTATTCCAAAGTATCTAGACCTAGGAAATCCAGTTGTTAAAATTCAAATCCATGGAATTGAGATCCAAAACACACTCATTGATTTAGGAGCAGCAATCAATATTATGAGTAGACAAATCATGGATAAACTGAAACTTCCTAATCTTCTCTTTACACCCACATTATTACAATTAGCAGACAGATCTGTGATCAAACCTGATGGGGTAATAGAAGACATTCCAGTGTCCCTAGATTCTTGGGAGTACCCTGTGGATTTTATGATCCCAACTCCTAAGAATAATCTAGGAGGACATCCTATTATATTAGGGAGACCTTGGTTAGCTACAGCTGATGCTTTCATTAGTTGTAGATCTGGTGATATGTACATCTCTGATGGTAGTTCAACTAAGAAATTCACTTTGTATCCTCCAGCAAGGAAAATTACAGATTTAGATGATACTCAATGGATAGAGGATGAAGAAGACTTACAACCTCTCTTCACAATTTCATAAATTAGTGAAGATAGTCAAATTCTGAATACTTTAGAAAAATTTGAATCCTCTTCGGAACATAAACATGACCAATTTCAAGAAGAATCCAACATTGAGTTTTTGTCATCAAGACAGATGTCTCTTCATTCCATGGATAAATTTGGCAGCTCTACAAGTGAGATATTTCCAGGCAAAACTTTAAACATAAACAAGAACCTAGAAAAATCTCAACAAGAAGAGTTAGTCAAGATCTTACAGAGACATTCTTCTGCATATGCATGGGAGTACACTGATATGGAAGGGATAAGCCCCGAGACTTGCACTCATCACATCTACATAGAGGAAAATTGTAAACCAATCAGACAACCTCAAAGACGGATGAATCCAAATCTTAGGGAGATTGTTAAAGAAGAATTGCAGAAATTGTTGAATGTCAACTTTATCTATCCTATTTCCGATAGTCAGTGGGTTTCTCCTTTGGTAATTGTGCCAAAGAAAAATGGTAAATGGAGGGTATGTATTGACTACCGAGAATTAAACAAAGCTACTCTTAAAGATCATTTTTCCCTACCTTTCATAGATCAGGTGTTAGATACCTTAGCTGGAAAAAAGTACTTCTCATTTCTAGATGGGTTTAGTGGTTATAATCAAATTCAAGTAGCACTTGAGGATCAAGACAAAACCACATTTACCTGTCCTTGGGGTACCTATGCTTACCGAGTATTTCCATTTGGATTATGCAATGCACCTGCAACATTTCAAAGGGCAGTATTAGGAATCTTTTCGGATCTAATACATGATTGTGTAGAGGTATATATGGATGATTTCACAATTTATGGAAACACATTTGAAGAATCCTTATCAAACTTGGAAAAAGTTTTAAAAATATGTAAAGAAGCAAATCTTTCACTTAGTCATGAGAAGTGTTTTATGATGTTTACTGAAGGAATTGTTTTAGGACATCACATTTCAGGGGATGGGATTAGAGTTGATGAGTCAAAAGTTGAAGTCATCTCTAACTTATCTATTCCAAGTTTTCAAAAAGATGTTAGGAGTTTTCTAAGATTTATAGAATATTATCGAAGATTTATAGAAAACTTCACCAAGATAGCATCTCCACTCTTCAAATTACTTACCAAAGACTGTGAATTATGATTGCCAGTTAGCCTTTGAGACCCTGAAAACAAAAATTTCTGAAGCACCTATTTTAAGGGGACCTAACTGGAAGTTACCTTTTCATATTTCAACAGATGCCTCAGATACAGCTCTAGGAGAAGTATTGGGACAAAAAGACCCGATTCCTTATGCCATCTACTATACCAGTAAAAATTTGACTCCTTCAGAGTTAAACTATACTGTAACTGAAAAAGAGTTTTTAGCTGTTGTTCATGCCATAAACAAATTCAGACACTATATAACAGGCTATGAAACTTTTGTTCACATAGATCATTCTGCAATTAGATACCTAATGAACAAATCAATTACTAATGGCAGAGTTATAAGATGGTTATTGCTTTTACAAGAATTCAATATTACCATTCTAGATAGGCCTGGAAAACAAAACACAGTAGCTGATTTCCTATCTAGACTCCAAAACATCAAATATGACACTCCAGTTGAAGATCAATTTCCTGATGAATATCTTTTTGCAATTTCTACTCAGACTCCTTGGTTTGCTGACATTGCTAACTATTTAGTTTCAGGGAAATTTCCTTCAATAATGAATGCAAGAGATAAAATAAAAATCATTTATGACAGTGCAAAATATTCATGGGTTGCTAATGAGTTGTACAAGACAGGTCCAGATTTTATCATTAGGAGATGTGTTCGGGAAGATGAGATGCCTGAAATTCTCAAAGCATGTCATGATGAACCTTGTGGCGGACACTTTGCTGATAAGAGGATAGCTTATAAGGTCCTTCATTTAGGATACTATTGGCCATCCCTTTTTAAAGATGCTAAAGAGTATGTCAAAAGGTGTGACAGTTACCAAAGGGTAGGGAAACCTTCTCCTTCACGTGAGATGCCATTATAGCCTCAGGTACATATTGAACCTTTTGAAAAATGGGCTTTGGATTTTGTAGGACCTATTAGTCCTCCATAAAGCAAAAGAAATATATATTAGTTTGCACTGATTATGTTACCAAATGGGTAGAGGCCAAGCCATTACTTTTTGCTACTGAAGCATCTGTAGTTAATTTTCTTTTTGAGGATATTTTTACTCGTTTTGGTGTCCCAAGGGAAATTGTTACAGATCAAGGAGCTCAATTCACATCAAGACTAGTGGAACAAATGATGGAGAGGTACAGAATCAAACACAGAAAATCTACTCCCTATCATCCACAAGCAAATGGTCAAGTGGAATCTACTAATAAGGTCATTAAAGGGATCCTAACAAAGACTGTTCATTTACATAGAAGAGATTGGGCAGATAGGCTTCCTGAAGCCTTGTGGGCCTATAGAACTACATGGAGAAGCACAACAGGTCATACTCCTTATGAACTTGTTTATGGAAAGCAATTTTTGTTTCCCATAGAGTTCCGGATTCAAACTTTCAAAATGGCGGTTCAGCTAGGACTTGATCTAACAGTGGCACAAAAGCACAGATTGGAGCAGATTAATGAATTGGATGAGATCAGAAAAGATGCAATTCAGAAAACAAGTATAGTCCAACAACAAAGGACTAGATGGCATGATAAGTACATCAAGGAAAAGAAGTTCAAAAAAGGTGACTGGGCTCTCTTGTTTGATTCAAAGTTCAAAGATTTTCAAGGTAAATTCCAAACACATTGGCTTGGGCCATATGAAATTGTGAAATTTTTTGACAATGGAGCAATAAAAATCAGGACAATAAATGAAGAAGAGGTCACTTTTCTTGTGAATGGTCATAGATTGAAGCTATATCATAAGC
Organism: Pinus albicaulis; assembly: GCA_034641835.2. Classification (NCBI taxonomy): domain Eukaryota; kingdom Viridiplantae; phylum Streptophyta; class Pinopsida; order Pinales; family Pinaceae; genus Pinus; species Pinus albicaulis. The sequence continues at coordinate 295,271,199 of CM076574.1, forward strand.
CACTTTCAAGAGAAGAATTTGTCAAGAAGTTCCAGGAAAACAGTGATGTGAAGTTAATGAAGAAGAATATTTCTTCTTCATCAACTTAATTGAATTTTCTGAAGTCACTTTATTTAAAAAATTAAAAATTAAAAAATAAAAATAAAGTATAAACATGAAAACTAATCACTGATTAGCATGTTTATACAGAAAAGGTAGAGTGAAAATCAGAATTTTTCTGACACTTTAGCTTTTCAAATTTGTTCTTTTTCTGCAAGTCACCAGTTGTTACAAAAGCATAAGTGCAGGTCCATTTCACTTATGATCCATCTCATTTCATCCATCCATATTCTGTTTCATTCATACATACATACTCCATTTCATTCATTCATCCACACTTCATTCATTTCACCCCATGGTCCACCTCATTTCCATCCCAGATTTTTAAGTTTGATGTTTTTCTGCAATTGAATAATACATATCATGAATTGCAGGCCACTTCTCATACTTCACTCCATTTCATAAGTTGTGATCCATTCCACTCCATTATTCACTTCATTCATATTCCATTACACCATATTTTATTATCCATCTTCACTCATTCCATACAACATTCCATTTCATGTTTCAAGTCTTCTACAGATACATTCTGCAATCAGTTAGACATTCTACAGCCAGTCAGACATTCTGCAGCCAGACAGACATTCTGCAACCAGAGATCCTGAAAGCACTGTCTCGTAATCACCTGATCTGAAATAAAAAGATCATGCATATCCATGACAACAAGCAAAATCAAGGGAGTTATGAAGACTCAAAAAGTAATGATTTTCAGGGGAGAACAAAGCATATAAAGATCACAAAAATCAGAGGAAAGACAAAGGTAAAAGTTCTGATTATAATGACATATCATGAAAAAATTTAGTATAGTTAAGTTATGAATAATTCAAAAAGTTGTTTTAATTGATTTTGTTGATCATGCCTAACAAACCCCCCGTAGAAACTTTGGATAAAACTCCTATTCCACCATTTCAAATCCCATATCCAATCATCATTTAAAAATCTAAACGGTTAAAGTGCTGAAGTGATCGGATTAGTCACGTCACTAGGCCAAAGCATTTAATGATGATTTTGAATTCATTACAAAATATATCCGCGGTTTCTTTTCTTCTGTGATATCTTTCAACTCATATACATCATCCTCACCTCATTATATTCATTCCGTAATCACTCCATATCATTCTTTCCCGTAGCCAACTCTTAACCATTTCAGCCTGTAAAACAGAGGAAACATCTGTGGGGAAAAAACATCTTTGTAACATCCATTGTCACCATGAACAGAGAAGCAACAATTTGAAAGTTGGAAAGAGAAGTTATGGGTCTCATAGTGAGGACCGAACCGGTTGGAACTAAGTACTTGGAAGGTTATCCTCAAATCAGAGAAATGTTACAACAAGCAGGGTGGTTGCAATTCTTTGAAAAATTCAGTGGTTTTCACAAAGAGGTGACTAAAACGTTTGCACGGTCCTTCAATGGAGTTGAGGTCGAGATAGGAGATATTAAATTCACCATTACATAAGCCTCCATTGCAGAAGCAACAGAATTTCCCAGGCAAGGAGAAAGGTGGTTCAAGAATAGAGAATTTCATAACGAGGCATGGAAGCAGATACTCAAGTCACCGGGTATTGATGTTTCCATTTTTAAAAAGGGTATCCCTAGCTCCGCACTAAAGAAAAAATGGAGGAACATGGTGCTTATCTTGCAAAAATTCATCACTTGTGAAGGAAGATATGGTACCTTCTATGTTTATCATATTCGGTTGATAATGCATTTCTTAGAAGAAGAACTCAATTTTCCCTTTTTCTTGCTTCATAGTTTAAAGAAAATGGCCTGAAGTGTTCAAAAGAGAGTTCAATTTCTAGAAACAACCTTATACCACCATGGTTTAGTCAAAATTTTGATTGAACATCATTTGAGAAAAATGGGAGATAATTGGGAAGAGTTCTTAGTGATAAATCACTTTGAAGAACCCAAGGAATATCCACCTGATGACAAACCTACAAAAAGAAGCAGAAGATGGAAAAACTCCAAAACTGAAACTGGTAAAACAATACAAGAAGGCAGTGAAGAAATGATTTCTGAGAAATTCGCTCAGATTAGGAAGCAGCTTAAAAAAGAGAGGATAATAAGAAAATTTGCCAGAGAGAAAGGAGAAGGACCATCTCAACCAAGAAGGAGCCACAGACTTAGAGGGATACTAAAGAAAACAAAGGTTAATCAAACTGGATTCATAAACATAGAGGATGAAGAAACACCTACTGAGGAGGATTTTGATGAAGAAGCTCCTGAAATAGACCCAACACAGCAAGAAATTTACAACTATGTTGAGACATTAGAGAAAAGAGCTTCAGAAGGTAGAGACAGAACTCCTAGTCCACGAAAATTTGTAGTTGATATCCTAAGGAGAGATAAATATGAGTTAGAAATACTCAACAAGCATATCAAGAATGAGAATGAAATTCTGAGAGAGCAGGTTAAACTGAAAACTGATATGAATTCAACTCTGTCTCTACAAATGCAAAAGTTGCACAAGGCCAGTGAAAAATTGAAGAAGAGAAATAAAAAGTTAACCAGGGCACTCACAAATTTGAGATTCAAGTTAGTCATAAGGAAGCCCAGAAGGCCTTTGACTGCCAGGCAAAGCAGAATAAGAGGGTTTGATGTCCTTGCAGAGGTCCCAGAGTTCATGGAATAGTTGCATGAGGACATGCAAGAACCTAGCAGTGGGGCTATGTTGAGCTCCAAAGATGTTCTTTCTTCCACCACATTCCACTCCATTTCCTTTGTCCATTATTAATTACAGGCTCAAATGAACAATGGAATTAATTAAAATTGCTTTAAGAATTTATATCATGACTAACTTGCTATGTTTTTATGATTTTGTCATTGTAGTACTTTTGAACTAGATCTAGCTACAGAATGCAGACATTATGTAGCTAGTTGCCGATTATGCAGCTGTCTTCATGTCTACGCAGGTTCCAGGTGTCATCTCAGAGAAAAACACATATGGTCGTATTCCACATCATTCCCTCATCATTTGTTGCTCTCCACGAAGTTTGAACGGAATTCTGTAGGTGGTTATGCACGTGGGAACTCAAACTAGGAGATAGACTCCTAATAGGATAAGGACAGTCCAGATGTCCTTAATCATATTACGAGACCACCATCAGAGTCTTAGTTTGATTTTTATTTGGAAAGACAATTATCCCTAGGTTATCTCAAGAGAGTTATGTAAATTTTTTATAAATATGGCTCGGGAAACCGAGGGATAGGGTTAGCTTTTGTGTTTGATTGCTAGATTTTAGAAGTCCGAAAACACTCTTTTTTGAAGTAATTTCTCTTTTAATGAAAGAAGCATCACTTTATTGAAAGCGCTGAGTCAATCTTGAAGTAGATTTTGTGTGCTACTCCGGTGGTAGAGGGCCCCTACTACCTGAGCAGCTTTGTTTATACGGCTTAGATAAGTATTTTAGTCTCGTTTTTCATTTCTAGCTTAAGCAGGTTTCTGAAGTTTATGTTTCATACTTGTTTACATTAATCATCACTGTTGGACTTACTCTTATAAACTCTTCCAAAATATCATCACAATGAATAAGGCATAGCTGTGGTGTTGTAGATTTTAGTTGCATTTCCTTTCGAATTTTATGATTTATGCTTGTTTACACTAAGTGTCATAGCCGGTCTTACTCCTACAAACTCTTCCAAAACATCATTAACAATGAATAAGAAACAGTTGTGGTATCTTAGATCCTATTTGTATTTTCTTTCAAATCTTATGTTTATGTTCAATTGCATTGAATAATACAGCCATACTTGTTTTTACAAACTCTTCCAAAATATCATTCATATTGAACGAGATGGGCTGTAGAATTCCATAGACTAGCTGCATGTTAATTTAGTTACAACACTCCGAAGGTTGATTGCATTTAGTTCAGCTCTGTCACTACATTTCAAGTTTGATAATGGCATTCTAGTTTAACTCTGTTCACTGTACTTCAAATAGATTAGTAGCACTCTAGTTCAGTCTCAGTTCATTTTGTTTCAAGAAAAGATTAATGGCTTAGTTGTAGTCACTGTATTTTAAGATTGATAGACCGCGTTCTAGCCTAGTGTTATCCATTGTATTTCAAGTAGTACTAGTTGTCAAAATTAGTCTCTCGACCTTCATTATTTACAACTTACTTTTGTTCTGAATTTATATTGATACATCATCACATGAACAGGGGTCAGTAATATCAGTTTAAGGCTTTGATTATTCTGCAAATCTTTTACAAATTCACCTATAGCCTTTTTCCCAAACATTATTCTAGAAAATCTCTAAACTTATGAATAAGGCCTAGTAGTGATAAGTCAAGTTGCAGAATAGGGTAACTTCAGCATCATAGGTTAATCTAGAATAGAAACCTTACTGTGTTACAAATAATCATTTTTTTTGTAATATTGCGAGTTGATTGTTTATTTAGGAGAACTTCATTTACACTTAACTTGTCCATTTCTCAAGCTCTTCCAACACATCTTTAATGAATGAATTGGATAAGTTCAAGCTCATGTTGTGATTTATTTCCTTGCAATGAAGTCATTATCAAGCTTTGCATTTGTTGTTTTCCATCCATAGTTTAGGCTTTGTTCAGTTTTAATATAACCAATAGCTTCTTTTCACCAGCACTTAGTTCTTTCCCTTTTCAAACATAAAACCATAAAACCAAAAACATCATAAAACACTAAACACAACATAGTGAGAAACAAATATCTAGGCACATATAGTGCACCACACTTCAGCAGTTTACTAGCCCTGGTTGACAATTAATGAACTCAATTTAGGAACACTAAGCTGAGCACAAACAGTCATACAGGCCTTCCTGGGGTCCAGAACAGGCGTTTCCTTTACTCTTACAACCCTTGAACTCTTCCAACCGAGATACATACAGGTATGTAATCTTTCCCACATAAAATCTCAGCTAAAAGGGTCTGAGTTTCAACAGCATTTCACCTCCAACAATACTAAAGCTTCAACTCATCAATTGTAACCCTTTGAGGCTACACTATGCCTCTTTTTATAGTGAAAGAGAGGAGGTTATGGTTCCAAACGAGGGATAAGATCCTACTTCAAAGGGATTAGCTCCTTACATCAAGGGGTTAGCTCCTTACATCAAGGGGTTAGCTCCTTAATAGATGGGATGCATGAACCTGAAAGGAGCGGACTTTCCACCGCATGAATGTTTCTAGAAACTTCCAAAAATGACTCAAACTAACCTTCTAGATTTTACTTGTGCCTTTTCTTATCTTTTACAGGGGTTTGCACCTTTAATAAATAGAAAGTGTGTTTAGCTCTACATGATTTAGAGCAATAAAGTGCGGCACCGCAGGCAATACTAAGAGAAAGTGCAGTACAAGAGTTTTTAAGACTTTTATGAGCTTTTCTCTTAATTTCAAGGCTTGACTTTAGGAACTTTGATGTTGTGGACTTCTAAGGGAGTACTAAAATGTCATGATGACAAATTTTAGTGTAAAAAATTGCCCCCTAAAGTGCGAAGTCTGAGAGCATTCGAAGAGTGATGTCCTTTATCATTTCAAGGATTAACCTGTGGACACCCCAGTCAGAACCCTGTAAAAACATTCAACGTAACACACACACACACACACATAGATATATATATATCATCTCTGAGGTAGGCATTCCCATACTCAGATCAAAACTAACTAAACTTGTTCTGATACAAAAATGATTTTAATATTACATCAATAGTGTAGACACAGCATGGGCGCAGCCATCTGTAATGAATAGTTTACTGCATAATGAATAATAAAAATCCTCACAGCCTGGATGGTGGAAACTAGATCCAGGGTTTTGATTTCTGCTTCCCGAACTAGTACGATTTTATCCATGCGATTAAATGTGTTGAAGTCGAATATGGTAGGAACCACTTGATTACCAGTGAATGATGTGAACTGTTAACAAGTGTGAGAGAAACCACCAATAATGAAAATGGCTCTCGAAGTACTCAGTACAATCCATGAAATGTGAATAAGTGATATTAAGTCGAACATTTCACGGAATCATTCGATCGAAGGTCAATGATGCAACATGTCTTCGAATGTGAGAAACCTGCCATTAAGGAATGCAGATTCCAAGGTACTGATAGATTCTAGATCAACTTCCTAGATGATGAGCTGTCGTCGATAGAAAGTGATCCGTCGTAAGAAAGCTCACGACACGAAACCATAGATCAAGTTTTGAAGAAATTTTTTGCAAGGACTGACTCAGGGATGGTCAATGCGAATGGAGACAAATGTTTGCAAATGAATGGTTTGTTTGACTGTCCTCTTGAACACATAACGACACTACAGATGGTTTGGTGATAGTTTCCCTAAGCTAATACCCAGAAACCGGCTAAAGACCTTCAATGTGGTTTGATTAACTAATAGGCAAAGAATTTCCCAACCCAGGTGGAAGTGTGACAAAAAGTGTCGTGTTCAAGAGTGGTATAATGCTTTCATAAATCAAATTGTAACAAATGAATCTGTTTTCTCTCTTTTCCCCCACCATTTCTGGAAAGTACCTCTTTATTTTTGACAAGCTTGAGGAGGATAACATTTGCTTGTTTATAAGCTCATCCTTCGGATGAGTCCAACTTAGTTTAATATCAAACCCTAAGAAGGAGTGGTTCGTTCCTGTTTGTAATCGACAGGTCCTTTACTATTAAATTTTAATGAGTCCAGTATAGGAGAAACTCGGTGTTTTTCATTTTTAGGTAGTCAGAAGAAAAAACTTAAGAAAACTCCATGGATGTACTTTTTTGTAAATTTAGTCTCTTAGACCCGAAAAAGGATAAAATGATGCAAGGGAGAACTCTATTGACCATGATTAGTCAACGTATACATTTTTCATAAATAGTCCATTTCAGTCCAGAAAAGGGGTAAACGTATACTGAAGGGACGACCGTTCATTTACTTTAACGAGTTCGAATAGTCAAGTACATGGCAATTTTTTCATTTTTAGAGAGTCTAAAAAGGGCTTAAAAGAGAACTCCATGGTTTCATTTTTTCGTAAATTTTAAAGAGCCTGAAAAAGTGATAAAAGTATACTCTTCGTCAAAAATGATCTTTTTGCCTAAAAAATATGGTATTCTGCACAAAAACTCAAAAATTAAACATACATGTTTCAATAATAAAAATATTTTGAAAAAACCATATTTTTAAAGTGAAAAAATAAACAAATTTAAAATTCATTTATTCGAAAAAACTTATAAAAATGAGTTTTTCAAGTTCATCTTCCCCATTTGAGTTTGGAGTGAAGATTTTAGAGCTTTTTGCAAAAAACGCTTCGGAGAATATTCTGGACAAACCTACCATTGGAATCGAAAATCGTCTGCTCCAGGTAATCCACAACCTCTTTCTCTTGCTTTTCATCCGTTCAATTTTTTAAATTAGGGTCAAATTTTCATTTTTGGGAGGAAAATAGATTAAAAAAACCGCCCTCGGGGTTCCGCAGGTAAGACATTAGGTACCTGCGGACCCTGACATTTTCTTACAAAGGAAAATGTCGGGGCCCCGCACTTTTAACACATAGCCCATGCGGAGCTACGCACTGTCTTTGAGCGTAAAGTGCGGGGGCGCCGTAACGAATTTAAAAACATATTTTCCTCCTAAATTACCCAAATTTTTTATTTCAAAATGATTCTAATCCTTCATTTTACTTATTGTAGGATATCTACAATTCTCATTTAGCGAGAACGGGAATATGAGGAGGTAGATGAAGCAGCAATGATCCATCAACCTACTTTGCAAGTTTTAAGAGCATGCGGGCTTTTCAAATTTTGGGCTATCAGTGGCATGAGAGCTCAAGTAGATCTTCTTACTTGGTTGGTAAGCAAATGGGACGTTCAGGACCAGTGTTTCGTGATCAGAGGTCACCGGCTCGAAATTGAGCTGGAGGACATATATTTTTTGACTGGTTTGTCTAGGAGAGGCAAACCACTATCTCTTTTTGGGGCTAGGCCAGGTGGCCAGTCTGTTTCCAGCCTGCAATTAGATTTTTGTAATGATGAAGCCAATCCCCGAGACAAACAGATTGACATTAAAACTATCATCCGTCCCGAGTTAAAAGTGATTGCTTTTACCATTGTCAAGTTGTGCGGAAGTGCAGCTTTGAATGTAGCTACTGGATCTCAGATGCAGATTGTAGTAAATTGTTTCCGAGGCACCATATTCAACTGGTGCGAGGTAGTGTTGGCAAATGTGAAAGGCCAACTTACCAGAGCAAAGAATGAGAAGTTAAACAACTTCGGATATGGGTCAATCGTAGTCACCTTTGCTCTAGAGAGGATTCCTATGTTAGCCCCGCAGCATATTCCTGTTAATTTTGGTGGACCTCGAGAGCCTCGGATGGTTCGATGGGTTGCTTTGATGGCCCGCCACAGCGAGGGTGGGGAGATTGTTTGATTTCCCTCGACTTATTTTCGTTGGCTAGAATGCCAACTTTTTGTGATAGAGGATTTTCCTTATGCAAGCATGGATTTCCACGGTGACCGGGATATGCCCCTTCCTCCTGGAGCTTAGTGGGATGAGTCAGGTAAAAAATCTCTTTTGACATGTTCTAATTTCTAATTTTTATTTTGTTTTTAAATCATCCAAAACTGATAACAAAAATTTCAAATGCAGATGTGGGTCCGAGTCAACCAGCCATTCTCTGCCCCTTTGACTGGAGGCAAAGGGATGCAGCAGCAGTAGCACCACCCCCACAGGATCAGACTGCAGAGATCCTGACTGATTTAGAACACCATTTGGAGCGGCTCACTATGGATATTCCTGAGACTACCATAGATGACATCCCACTCCGTCTACAGAGATACGTCATTGGTGTTCCTGGACCATTCAGGAGATTTTTGACTAGGGTGGCACGAGCAGTAGTGTATTATCGTGATCATCACCACGGATAGTGGATGATTGACTTGTAGACTCATTTTTTATATCACTTGTTTCCGTTCATAAGGCGTTTTGAAGATATGATCGAAGACGATGTACTATTTTTTGAACACTACATCTATACTATGATATACTATTATTTCCAATTACTTGTTCAATCATGTTATCGAATGTTAATTTATTACTTTGTTATTGCAAATGTCTATTTATAACAATAGAAGCAATTTCATCTACTAATGTATTTAAATTTCTTGGAATGTGTTGATACTCAATATAATCGAACTCTCGTTCCAAGAGACGAACCCTTAAAAATAATCTTAATAATACTGGGTTTCTAATGGCATATACTCGGTTTAACTGTAATACAATGAGTTCATAATCTAACCTAACGATCAAATTCCGAATTCCAAATGAAATGGATTCCAACAATAATTCAATAACTGCAGTATATTCAGAAATATTTTTCGTTGTTTGATCGAGGCTTACCCCATGCATTGATACTAACTCGTCAGTGGGTGAATAAATAACCCAAGCTGCAGAAGAGATGTTTCGTGTACTACGACAAGCGCCATCAGCAAAACCAATATATGTTTGAAAGGACGTTGACATCTGCGATATCAAAGTATCCAGATAAGCAGGAATAGTAGTAAGAGCACACTTAATCTAGGCACATGTTTCTAATCTATAACACACCAGCTAGAAAGTAACTAATACACAGAGAAGATCTCCACACAAAAATCAAGCGTAATATCTCTTCAGATAAAGTCCATTTCTGGGTTTACTTAAAGAGACCCCGTCAAAATCAATCAATTCATAGGCCCCTTTTGCAAGTTGTCGCTTGACAATATAAGGACCATGCCACATGGGTTCAAATTTCCCAGTCCCTAGTTTATTGTTGTCTTGATCATAAATCAAAACTAGGTCTCCTTCTGAAAAATTACGAGGGGTAACACTTCCATCATACTAAGCTTTCATTCTTTTCGCATGAGTCTCGGTAGCTAATGCAGCGGTGCGCCAATTCTCATCTAATTGAGCCAAGTATAAAAAAACGTTTCTCCTCTTCAGAAGTGGCTGGTAGTAATTCTATGGCTAGTTGGAGTGACGGTATCTCACATTCAATGGGTAATACCGCTTCTAAACCATAAACTAGTTGAAAAGTGGTAAATCCTGTCGATGTTTTTGCTAAGGTTTGATATTCCCAAAATGTTGAAAAGAGCATAGTATGCCAATTCGACTTATGAATTCCAATGATTCATTTGATCATGGTGACTAAAAATTTATTAATCGATTCAACTAAACCATTAGCTTGCAAATAATATGGTGTAGAAATGTCATGGCGCAGGCCAAGTTGGTCTGTTAACTCGGTCATCATGATATTCCGAAAATGGCTCTCGTGATCAGTAATTATTGCTTGGGGTACACTGAAGAAATCACATGATTGAATACGAAAGTAGCTACAGTTTTGCCATCTGCCGCAAATGTAGGCATCGCCTCGGCCCATTTGGTAAAATAATCTACTGCTAGAATAATATACCCATGCCCCCTGACCGAGTGAGGGTTACATGTAATGAAGTCAATGCCCTATTTTGCAAAATTACCAACAACAATTATAGGGTGAAGAGGAGTAGGTGGTGCACGCATTTTTCGATCAAAAATTTGGAAATTATGACATTTTCAGACCGCATAAATACAATATTTAAACAAGGACTGCCAGAAATAACCTGCGCGCAATATCTTTTCGGTTGTGGCGTACCCAGACATATGACCGCCACATGCTCAAAAGTGACAGTCATTTAAAACTTTTTCGGCTTCTTCATGGGTTAGACAACGTCGAAAAACTGAGTCCGCACCACAACGGTATAGTGTGTCGCCAACAATATGATATTGTTGAGACTAGAAACGTATTTTTCGTCGTTGCAACTGTGAAAGCTCAGGCCGAAAAGATTGGGTCTAAAGATAAATAATAATATCTCCATACCAAGGATCAATGGCACTAATAAGAAACAAGGATTCATCCGCGATTGGTTGTTCCACCACAGTTTCTGTATCAGTACGTGGGAAATCACACATAAGTTCAGCAAATATCAATGATTTCTTGGATTTGGATTTTTCAAACTCCAAATCAAACTCCTTCAGGATAACAATCCATTTGGAGTATTTGCCCCCTAGCAATTGTTTGGTCAAAATGTACATCATAGGGTTACAATCAGAGATCACTGTTGTTTTGTGTAAAAGTATGCAATGACGAAAATGTTGGACAGCTTGAACAGCTGCCAAGGTTAATTTCTCCACGTGTGAATATTTGATCTCAGTCGGATGCAAATTTTGACTAAGATATTAAATCACATGTTCACCATGGAATTAATCTTCTTGAACTAGAACCATCCTTATCGTGGAATCAAAAGCGGCGAGGTACAAAACGTAATCTTGGTTGTAGTTGGGAGGATGCAGTAACGGTGCATGGGTCAATGCGTTTTTCAGAGTATCAAAAGATCTATCAGCAACCTCGTCCCAAAAGAAAGGAATATTCTAGTTCAACAACCTAGTGAAACCTTTCGTTAACTCGGCGTAGTTAGGAATGAATCGACGTACAAAATTTTGCTTTCCCTTGCAAACTTTGGAGTTGGCGAAGAGTAGAAGGAGGAGGTAAAGTGATGATTGCCTCAACCTTCGATGGATCAACATGAATGCCTGCCTTTGAGACAATAAATCCCAGCAATCGTCCGGATTTTACGCAGAAAACACATTTGTGAGGATTCAGACGAATCTTATAATGCCTACATCGTATAAAAATGGCTCATAAATGAGTAATATGATCTGCTCTGTGTGAAGAATGAGCAGGAAAAATCATCGAGGTAGGGTTTCACAATGTGTTTAATGTCATGAAATGCATAAGACGTGGCCCTTTGAAAAGTGGCGCCAGCATTCTTAAGGCCAAAAGGTAGTTTGCGATAAGAAAAAGTCCCCCATGGACAAATGAAAGTTGTTTTAGGTTGATCTGCAGAGAGTATGTTTATTTGATTGTAGCCAGAGAATCCATCCATGAAAGAGAACATTTCACTTCCAGCACAATCGTCAATAATTTTATCGATGTAAGGGGTTGGATAATTGTCTTTTGGACAAGCTCGATTTATATCCCTATAGTCGATACATACTCATATTGTTCCTTGTTTTTTATTGACCAGAACAATATTAGATACCCATTCCGTTAAAGGGATCGGATAAATAAAACCTGCATGAAGTAATTTTTCAACTTCTGCTTTGATAGCAGCAGCTTTTCTCGGATGTATCTGACGTAATCTCTGTCTAACGGGTTTAGCATCCAGGTATGTCTTAATTTCATAAACAACAATTAACGGATCAATTCCTGGCATTTCTTCATATGAATAGGAAAAAATGTCGTGGAATTCCTAAAATAGGGCTTTATATGCTTGGATTTCATCTGGCGTACAAGAAGCACCTATATGAATGTTTTCAACAATTCCAAGTTTTACTGAAATTTCAAGAGGAACCGTTGAAAAAATATTTTCTAAATTCAAATCAGAATCGATATGTGAGAAAGGATTTTGAGGTTCTTTGACGTAATCAGTGGTAAAAATGGAGGAAAAATCATTCTAAAAAATGATCGAGATCCAGTAAAAACGAAGACCTATGATGAAGATCTTCCCATGGTAACTCATCTACCGACAAGAATTCAAGAATATGTTCATCAGTATTGAGTACTTGAGCAGGATCCAGAATTGGTGTCAAAGCTAAGCTCGATATTGAAAATGACTCCTGATTGATCACATTCACTGAATCAGACTTAGTTGAAGGAGTATCATAAAATGACTGTACATTTTGATATGCTAACTCAAAAGGACTCAAAGGCATCGGGCCATCAAAAGAATCCAATTCTGATTCTGAAGGTACTATCCAAGGATCATCAAAGGACATAGTACTTGACGAAATAATATTGATATTACCAATAGGAAGTTGTACGTTGGGAGCAGGCAGGGAAAAAGTTCCCAATAAAGTTGAATCTTTAAGTAAACCTACTCTGACATCCTTATAAGGGATAGTTGATTTTCCGATATGTTGGATGCTATCAGTAGAGGTTGGGTCAGATGAATAATATGAGAGCTGATCTATTTTAACGATCTTTCCTTTATGAGGAAACATGATGAGATGAAAGATCGATGATACAATAGCAGTCATGGTGTAAGACCAACTGCGACCCAAGAGAAGGTTGTAATCCAGAAGGGCATCAACCACCTCCACATCTAGATTAACCATTTTGCCTTCAACCTCTATTGGTAGATCTTGTAAGATACCATATGGCTGAAAACCTCTTCTGTCAAAAGCTTTGAGAATAGTTGGTGATTGGTTAATGGTCGGAGAACCAAGTGATTTCCAACATTTTAACAGCATAATATACATAGAAGCCCCTTCATCAAAAACAGTACGAAACATACGTTTGTTTTTTACTATTACCGGAATTTGAAAATCCATTTGATGGGGTAGGCGGGGTGTAAAATTCTCTAAATAGAATATCATGAGGTTCGAATCCTGGAGATCTACGGCTCCTAAGGCTGACAAAAGCAATTTTATTTGGGCTGGGCATGATTGCAATACTTCCAAAGCCGACATTGCTGAAGGGGAAATTGCCAAATCTTCAACAATATTGTCATTCGGAGCAACTCTCGCATGTGGATTGAAAGCTGATTTATGAAGTACACTTTTTGCAGGCGGTTTAATCACTAAGTCAAGATTTTATTTCTCGATCTATAATGGATCAAAAACTAAGGGAGATGTATTCGATGCAGAATTGGATGTTTCTGCTTCTTTACTAGTATTTTTACTACCATAATCTTGCGATCGTGTTGCAACCATAAAGATATCCTCAACCATATTGGAGGAAGATCCAACCATGTTACTATCTTGAGCGGGAAAGGGATCCTTCAAGACAGTAAGTATAGGCGAACCCTTAACGAATTTTGATACCTTGGCTCTATGCGGGCACTCTTTTGTAAAATGATCCTGGTCACAGATGAGACAAGGATATCGAGGTTTGCGTTTTTCGTCAGTTGGTTTAGTTGTATCGTTTTTCTCTTTTGAAGATTTTCTCTTTTTATTCTTACCTTTCTTCTTACCACCAATTTTAGATTTGGTTGTAGATGACTCTACAATGTGAATATTGGCGGAAGCTTCTTGGGAAGAATCTCCTTTGGGTGAATCGGGTAAAGTGATAATAGGAGAAGTAGTCTTGGAAGACTTCTTCTTACTTTTACCAGTGCTAACAGAACTAATTACACCATCAGCGGCATGAAAGCCAGAAGGAGTTGCAGTTAATTGACCAGGTCTTGGTAAATAGGGGATTTTATCATACAGAGTACCTGACTGAGTATATACAAGGTCAAGGTACTGCGCTTGAGCAATGACTTGCTCTTCCGTAACAAAGCCTCCTTTGGCCACATCTTCAGTAATTTTGGGCAATAACGATTTAATAAACCATTCAGCCAAAATTTGATCAGGAATAAAGACTTTCACTAAACGCCTTCTACGTCTCCACTCATGAATGTGATCAGATATGTACGTAGAAGTAGACTGTTTTAATGAAATAAGAAATTCTGTGTCGTTGTCGTATCTAACAGGCAACTGAAAATGGGTTAAGAAAGCAGTGGCTAGTGCGTTAAAATTATTAAAAGAGCCGCGTGGTAAATCAATGTACCATTTGGCAGCTAGACCAACGAGAGTTCTTTGAAAAAGACGTAATTGAATCGAATCATGGACTAGTGAATTGGATGCGCACCAGAGGTGATAAGTCATAATGTGATTAGATGGGTCCTCTCCTGACTTACCTTCAAATTTCGGAATATCATTGGGCAACTTGTTAGGCATCGGCGGCCAATATGGAAGATAAAAAATGGGATCGTCTGTAAGGCGCGATAGATCTGGTAAATCTAAAGTTGCTATGAATGGTAACCGATGGCTAGGGTCTTGATAACCTTGTGTGATCAAACCAGTGCCATGAGGAGGATATTCAGGATACCCTGGAATTGGATGTGCATTTTGAATCGTGAAACCTCCTGGGTAACCAGGATTAACCGGACCATACTGGGGTTGTTGAGGTATTTGATAAGTATACCCAGGGTACGGATGATACTGATATGCTGGATTTTGTGTAGTCTGACCAAATTGATACTATCCCTAGTACAGTTGATAAGTAAACTTTGGTTGACTAGATACAATCGTACTGGTACCAGTTTGTCCTGTAGGCATCTGAACCGTAGTCTGAATTGTAGGTCCTGACTGTGGCACAGAGGCTTGAGGAATTTGTATTGATGCAGGGATAGAAGAAACCGAAGCTACAGATACTCCAGAAACAGGTGTTGTAGGTTGAACAAAAGTTGCAGTAGCTGCAACAATTTG
The DNA here is from genome assembly GCA_034641835.2 of Pinus albicaulis. Taxonomy (NCBI): domain Eukaryota; kingdom Viridiplantae; phylum Streptophyta; class Pinopsida; order Pinales; family Pinaceae; genus Pinus; species Pinus albicaulis. The sequence goes on from CM076574.1 coordinate 295,286,571, forward strand.
AGGCGGAGTCTGGGCTGCTGAACAGAACTAGGTGTAGGGACTTGAACAGTAGGTTGGACAGGTTGCTGGGTTGAACCAGAAACTAAAGGTTGTTCGAGTTGATTAGGTAACTGCACATTAGGTTGCATAGTCTGTTGAATTTGAGATGGATTCCACACCACGTTCATTCCAGGGTATTGACCCGTAGAAGGTTGTGCATATGAAGGACCATAACCTGTTTGAATGTAGGGTTCATAATTAAGTGGTAAATTTCCAACTCCTTGTAAAAATGATTGACCGGAAGGAGGTTGGAAACCTTGAGTTGGGTATTGATCTTGAGGTTGATAACCTTGAGGCATGTACTGAATCTAGGGTTGATAAGGACCCTGAGGAATATATTGAGTCTGGGGTTGACCTTGGGGTATGTGTTGTCCTTAAGGTTAATAACCTTGAGGTATGTACTATCCTTGAGGTTTTTTTCTAGGTAAATAATATTGTCCTACAGTTTTTCTTGGTAAAAAATTGCCTTGAGGTTGCCCCCCAGGCGGTAACTGGCTACCTTCAGGTTGCCCCCTAGGCGGTAACTGACTACCTTGAGGTTGTCGCCCAGGCGGTAACTGATTACCTTGTGGTTTCCCCCCAGGCGGTAACTGACTACCTTGAGGTTGAGGATTTGAAATATTACCATACATCATAAAAATTTTCTCTGCATTCAATGTTTCAGTTTTAGCTCCATTTGTACCAGTTGATAACACTTGTTCAGTTGGTCGAGGAGTTGCTCCTGAAAAAGTACCAGAGAGTGACTGGTACCTTGAAGGAACAGAAAGACCACCATATAAAAATGTTTCTGGTGATTGGGAAAACATAGATGACTCACTTGACATAATTGATGAAGGATAATAACCTCTTGGTGTAGGATGAAAAGGAATTCGGGGTGGTGAAAAACTAAGACTCGAGTTTTCTAAAAAAAAATTCAATGATAAATACCAAGCGTCACTTCTAAAAGGACTGTAGAATATTGATTCACGCTCCCTAAGATTCAAATTCTATGGGGTTTCGGGAAGAGTTACGTCTTTGTCTGGACCAACAAGTTCTTCAATAGATATGAGGTCAGAAGGAAGATTTTCAGTAATGCGATATCTTACCCTTGGTGAACCAGGATCACTAGAAGTTGGAGTAACAAATCCTGAAGATGGTTCCAATACAGCAGGTTCAGTGTCAGGTTTAGAAATTTTAGGTTCTTCAGCTAATTCACTGGAAGGAGAAATACTACCAGTAACTTTGGAAACTGAAATCAGCTCTTGAATATGCTATGTTGTTTGTAATTGATAATCAAGATGAACAACTATAGATGACTCTCCTGCTTCTGTTGATATAATTCTACTGTCACTAGGCGATACTAGAGCTCGCAGCCCTTCAAGTTGGCTTGGTGTATACTCAGGGGGCTTCCCCAGGAGTCTACGCGATTTTCTTGGTAATTCAGCCACAATTAAAAATTATTAATCACATGCAATCAAATAAAATTTCAATGAAAACACCTAGAGTTGCTAAGAGAACAAACAAATGAATCACATGCCTAAAAATCTAGGAGATCAAACCACACACAAACAATAACTTCCCACACTAAAAACACTAGTTGGTGATGAAATCCAACATCGTAGTATTTAATGTAGAAAGGGCAGTTGGAACAGTTACCCCGATAACCTGCTTAATGAAACAGACCGGTGCAAGTTTCTCCACTTAAACCATCTCGAGTGAAGATAACCCTCCGGAGAGTCCAAGTGAGTCTAGTCGACGTCTGCTCCAGGTACAGTGGGATCTTTCCTCCACCGTCACCTTAGGAAAAAATCGTAAAGATTATGGTCACTATGGTTACCAGCAGGAACTAATATACCTGGGGGAACAGTCTACGGTCCGACATACGCGCAAGGGTAGAGTAACAAAGCTCAATCCCCTTGAAGGCTCCTTAACATAATCCGAGGTATACCGACAAGTGACCCCAGGCTCCTCGACAATGTTCTATCCGAGGTTTACCGTTGTTAATACACGCATATCTTCTATCGTTCCCAATGAGATAGAATTGATTATCCCACTGGTTCAGATATGACCTTGTGCTTGACTCCTTTAAGAGGAGCTTCCTAGAGCATACAAGAGACTATTGGATTTTTTCCTACCGCAAGATCAACTACTTGTTTGTTTTAATTGTCTTGGAGAGTTAATTACTCCCTACTCCAAGACACTAGCCTAAGCTATATTGGTGAAAAGAGCCCTAGAAATATAAAAATTACTAGATTGATTTTAATTTAAGTGTTGATTTTAAAAAGTTGTTTCTTAGGACAATAGGTGCGAAAGTGAAACTGATGATATGTAGTGACCCGACTCAAAACACACTAAAAATGCATCTATTATGAGAAACAATCTGTTTTCTTTCAATGAATTCTATCTAAAGGAATAGTTGAGAAATGCAATCTTTAAAAAAAAAATCTTTCCTTCAAACAAGAATAAATGAAAAGAAATATAATTTCAATGAGAACTCAAAATGATCTAATGCTCAATAAGAAATCCCTTTTATTCAAGATCGAAACTGCAAACCAAGTTTTTCTTCAAAAGAACACTACAATTTCTAGAAATAACACTCAAAGCTAAAAACACTATTTTTGAGATCTAAAAATTCCAAGACTAAATCTGAATTAAAACTTCAAATATTTTGAGGATGTCTTACTTAGGTTGTAATCTAACTAAGAAATTCTTTGCTTGGATCAGCAAGAACTCGAAAAACATCCAATTTTGGTTTTTTAAGTGAAATTCCAAACTTATCAACAATTTTTTTTTAAAGATTTACAAATGAGAAAAATGGGATCTAAATCTTCAAAAAATAATTTCTGCTATGATGTCAGACTCAGCAAGAAAACAAGGGAATACCAGTAATCTAAAGGTATACCAAGGTTTCTTATCTTTGAGCGGGATAAAGACAAAGCAAAAATCCTTATAACATGCAGATCTTTCAGAAAATCATTCAAAACTAAAAATGATGAAATAAACTCTTAACCAAGGCTTTCTGATAGAAGATACAAGTCTGGGTATTCACTGAGAATCTAACAAACTAATATAGAAAAGAGGATTTTAAGATTTTTTCAAAAATTTTCATAGGGTCCGTAGGATTCAGTGCAAACCAGTGCAGTCCCGCACTGTGGGTACAGGAAAAGTGCGGAACTACCCGCACTGTCTATAAAAGAAAAGAGCGGACACAAGAAAACTAAAGAAAAAATAAAAAACTCTCAATCATTTCTCAGGGATTCTACAGGGATAAATTACCCAAGCCAGTATCAATCAATCAAAATCAGAAAAAATAAATTCACAAGTCAAAAATAAAAGAAATCAAAGTTCAAGATCCCTTCCCCAGCAGAGTCGCAATTTTGTTGGGCGGATAAGTCGTTCTTGCGAACAAGACAAACCTCCCAAGTGTCCTACGGACATCTAGCAACAAACGGACAATTAAATCTATCTTTCTCTAGATATATCGTGATTCATAATTAAATGTTATGAAGGTTTTACGATCTTACCTTTCATCCAATGCTTGTTTGCAGTAGTCGTTCTTCAGTCGCCCGAAATTGTTGCCGCCGAAGATCTGTAGTCACAAAAAAACAAACATCAAATAGCACCTGCATAGGATATATTCATAAATCATATATATTATGGTGATCAAGGAATCCATAAAATAAACCAATCAATTGACAGCTTATTGAGAAAAACAGACTTATTTGTATTAACTTAAATAAGAAGAGCCTTGCAACCGTGTCCGCCTTGATGTCATACAGGCCTTCCTGGGGTCCGGAACAGGCGTTTCCTTTACTCTGACAAGCCTGGAACTCTTCCAACCAAGATACATACAGGTATGTAATCTTTCCCACATAAAATATCAGCTAAAAGGGTCTGAGTTTCAACAGCATTTCACCTCCAACAATACTAAAGCTTCAACTCATAAATTGTAACCCTTTGAGGCTGCCCTATGCCTCTTTTTATAGTGAAAGATAAGAGGTTATGGTTCCAAACAAGAAGGGATAGGATCCTCCTTCAAAGGGATTAGCTCCCTACATCAAGGGGTTAGCTCCTTAATAGATGGGATGCATGAACCTGAAAGGAGCGGACTTTCCACCGCAGGAATGTTTCTAGAAGCTTCCAAAAATGACTCAAACTGAGCTTCTAGATTTTACTTGTGCCTTTTCTTATCTTTTACAGGGGTCCGCACCTTTAATAAACAGAAAGTGCGTTTAGCTCCGCATGATTTAGAGCAATAAAGTGCGGCACCGCAAGCAATACTAAGAGAAAGTGCGGTACAAGAGTTTTTAAGACTTTTATGAGCTTTTCTCTTAATTTCAAGGCTTGAATTTAGGAACTTTGATGTTGTGGACTTCTAAGGGAGTACTAAAATGTCATGGTGACAAATTTTAGTGTAACAGTGTGACCTTTGAATACATAAGTATTTCCTTGAAATATGTTTCTTGAGATAGAAAATTTGTGACATGGAATTTATATATTGGCTTGAGCTCCAGGGTTCTTCAAGTGATAAGTTGTGTCGCTGGCCCTTGCTAGGCTATCTATGGAAGGGAACAAATGGGTTGTATCCTATTATGGTGATAATAAGACTTGGAGGTTTTCCCTTAATTAAATATCTTTAAGAAGGGTGGTTAAGACATGTTGTAATAACTATAAGTGGAAGTTGTAGATCTATGTTGAGTTATGAGGACCTTGTTTCCTCATGTGTTAAGCTATATTGCTAGCTATGCTATTTGTAAGTCTTGACGGTAGAATTTTAAGGCTTGCAACCTAAAGGGGTGAGAATTATATCCATGATTTGGATATATCCATGATTTGGATATATCCATCTCCATGTTTTTCTTGTGAATATTCCAAGTTGAAGGTAGTGCTTTAGAGGCCTTCAAAGGTTGGAGAAGACCTCTAAAATTCTCATATGTCTTTTGGGAATGTGGCTACCGTATTAAGATATTGTTTTATCCTTTGAATAGGCTAAAAGCTTATTAAGAATTCAAATTTTTGGGGATGGTTTTCCCTACTCTCATGTTTATTTGGAGACTTGATTATTGGAGACTCATCCCAAAACCTAGTCATATGGGCCAATAGGTGGTTCTGACCATACATTAAGTTGTGGAAGGAGCTTAAGTGTAATATATATAGACATCTAGAACATTTGATAAACAAGCTCATTCCCATTGATCCATATGTTGAATGTCAATTCAAAAGGTCATCAATTGCAATAGATGGAGATCAACACCAAGTTTCATTAATCGTGGTGAAGTGGGGGTTATCTAGGTATCTAACCATCTAGGGATTCACAAAAATGATTCCTCTCAAAGGGACTAGATGTCGCATTTCCTAGATGGTGGAATCCTAATGTGAGGGAACTTGGAGGAGGAAAATCAAGAAACATTGAAGTATTTGAGTATCTAGAGCACTAGCATGTGTAACTTATGACAAAGTCTCAGATCTCGAATGTCAGATGTTAGAACCCATGTGATGGAACTGGGAGGTGATAGAGTGATATTTTTTTAGGTATCTGAAACAAATTTAAGTGTGACCCTTAATTAAATCCTATATGTGGGATGTCAAGTACCAAATCAAATATCCACATGGTACTTATGCGGATCCCATGTGAGAAAATCCTAAACCCTAAAGTGATCCAAGTGGATATCGGTGGCCACCCACCTATTCCATTTGGACTCGCAGCATCAATTCTTTCAGTTTTTCAGCTTCAACACAGCTTACTATTTTTAGCAGGTTTTTAAGTCCTGCACTCCCGAAGCCGTTTTGGGGGCTTAATGATCCAGGTGGATATTGGTGGCCACCCACTGAATCCGTTTGAACCCCCACAATCAGTTATTTCAGTTTGTAAGTTTCAGCACAACTTACTATTTATAGCAATTTTTCGGGTCCTGAACTTCTGGAGTCGTTTTGAGGCGCTTAAAAGTTGTAGTCCTCGGATAGATCTTTCTAATGAGCTATAAAGTGCGTCAAATAGCTTGTTTGACGCGCTTAATAGCTCGTTAGAAACATCTATCTGAGGACTACAACTTTTGAGTGAACAACAATGGTCTACGACCCATGTTGCTCCCCGTTTTCCCAAAAAGCGTCGTTTAGGGCCTCAAAACGGCTCCAGAAGTTCAGGACCCGAAAAACTGCTATAAATAGTAAGTTGTGCTGAAACTTAAAAATTGAAATACATTATTGTGGGGGTTCAAATGAACTCGGTGGGTGGCCACCAATATCCACCTGGATCATTAAGTACCCAAAACGGCTCCGGGAGTGCAGGACATGAAAAAAATGCAAAAAATAGTAAGTTGTGTTGAAGCTGAAAAACTGAAAGAATTGATGTTGCGGGTCCAAATGGAATAGGTGGGTGGCCACCGATATCCACCTGGATCATAAAGGTAGTAGGCTCTGACATGGCATGACCACATTTCATATGGTTTTGGCACAAAGGGTGGGATTAAGTTGACATGGAATGTCAATGTGGCAAGGTGATGTGGAGAATTTTGCTCGAAATGGTTGACATGGCAGTCGATTTGTCGCTCATGCGGTGGGTGGTGTGGAGTCCAGATGGATCAAATATATCTAATATTCCAAGTTTCGAAATATTTGACTTAAAGGTAAGAGGGACACTAGTATTGTCCCACAAATCCAAATGTTGTTGATTTCATTGATGTATTAAAAGTTAGTAGATATGAAACTACTTATATTAGGGGCTTAAGGAAGGACATATATCCAAATGCAAGAGAGAGAGCGATTGATGTTTATAGACGCTAGAGTATCTAAATGAATCTAGAGATTTGGAAACCCTTAACAAGGATCACTTAAGGAAAGTCCCAAAGGTGGATGAGGTTGTAGCTGATGTTTTGGGTAATGACGTGGCCCCAACAGTTGAGATGTGTGTTTAGGGCTGCCACATGTCACTTACATATAAACAATGTGGAATTATACAATGGATACAAGTGAGCAAAAAGGGATGTCACTTTTCTATCACATGGCAATGATATGGATGCTAATGTAGCACTTGGAAAGAAAATATTCAAAAGGGAATAATTTTGTGTCCAATACTCAAATTTTGATAAAGTATCTATCGTTGGAAAGATCTCGATGAGCACGAGATGTAGGTGAAGTTATAAAGTAGTTTCAAGGTAAGTAGAGGAAATCAAAAGTTTCTAACTCCACCTCCTCAAAAGGATTTATGGGGTTGAGTATATTACACTATACATGGGGTACCTAGCGTGAAGTAGTCCATGTAGACTATTGTACATTGACATGGAAGATACATCAAGTTAGGTCCACATATATAGTTAAGACAACTTGGGGAATTAACCCCAATAGCTCCTACTTCCTATTCACGACTTTCAACCACTAAAGCTAACCCACGAGGTTGACACCCACCACCCACCCTATTTCCATACATCACCCTTCTCTTATATATTATTTGTTAGAATATTTTAAAAGGTCATTCTCTTCCTAAATGTTGATCTCTTCAAAATAATATCGATTGGGCCATTTCAAAACAAGGCTATCAAATTGTTTCAAAATAACTTCTTTGGACCACTTTTTAATATCATCCCACAACCCATTTCAAAATTAACACTCTATGGCCAATTCATAGTATCATCTTGTGGATAATATTTAGAATAATACTCACTTAAAGCTGATTAAAAAGTATACTTCAAGTGAATTCAAAATATCTTGCTTTGGGACACTTTTGAAGAAGTCACTTCGACCACTTTCGAAAAATATCATTAGGGTATTTTGAACAAAAATTGTCACAAAAAGAAGAGAAAAAATCCTTGATGCATGTAAGCTTAACCCATAATCATCAACTTAATCCATACTATAAATATACCCATCAAGTTGCTTTCAAAGAAGGCACTTGGGCTTATATAAAACCGGGGCCATCAACCCTCTTCAAATATTTATAACACTTCTCAACTTTGAATACATTTTGAAATTTGGGGAATTTCAGAATATTGACCCATTTGAAGCTTCAAGCATTTCTCCAACTTCAAGTTCCTTCACACTTCGAACTCTTGTAAAAAATTAAGGAAATATGAAACTTTGTGGCTAACTGAAATATCAAACCCATTTCAAACTTTAGGGAATTTTGGAATATTGGCCTATTTGAGACTTTAATTACTTTTCCAACATCCAACTTCATAACTTTGGGGCAAATATGGATATCTACCCCTTCTTAAAGTTCAAGGATCTTCAAAACTTAAGCCCATCCTCAATCATCACAAAATTTAACAGGGGGGGGGGGGGGTGCACTTAATTGTACAAATTCAAAGCAAATCCATTGACTAGTTCAAATGATTAGCCCCTTTACCCTCTATCCTTAACAAGTTCTACTAGGTATCACTATGATCTTAATGGAAAGTGGCCCACACCCATGATATTTATTCTCCCATGGTATTGTAAGTGACATCTATCCATGGTATTCATTCACCCATGGTATTCTTCCACACATGGAATTAACGCAATGGTATTGTAAATGACATCCACCCATGGTATTGTAAGTGACATCTGCCCATGGTATTCACTCACCCATAATATTCATTCACCCATGGTATTTACCCACCCATATAATTTACCTGTGGGTATTGTAACTAAAAAAATGTTAAGTAACAAATCACATCTTGTAAAAGGAAAGATTGTCCACCACAATGTAGCTTCTACAATTATGCTTTGTTTTAATAATAAAAAAAATGTGGTTTTATTTACTGTGTGTTCTCTCATTTTGTTGGCATTTCAATTTTCCAGATCTTGGGGGACTCTCCCTAAGATCTAGATCAGTGGTATTAGATTTAGGTTACGAATCCATGGGAATAAGGGTTTGAAGCATATTTTAGTTTCAAAATTTTGCAGCCATCGTTAGCAAACTCAATGCAAGTTCCACCACCTCCACAAAGCACTTTCTTGGGAAAAGAAGGAAGATTTTTTTTTTTTTAGGATTTTTTTGGGCATTGAGTTTGTAGAGAAGATATGAAAATATAGGTGAAAATTTGTCAAAAAAAAAATAGCATATATGTATTCATTGTGAAACAATATCCAATTTCAAAAAAAAAAATCAGTCGAATCGAAGTCTGGATGAGGGAGATATCACTAATTTAACATCAGCAATGTTGCAGAATTTTTTCTGACGACAATTCATGGACGACGACTCTCTTGACATTTTTTGCATTTTTTGTGCAAAATTTTAGAGAAATTATTATATATCTGAGCTTCCCTTGAAAAATCACCCAATTAAAAAAAAATCGGTCGAATCAGAGTCCGGACGAGGGAGTTATCGTTGATTTAAAATCAGCTATTTTTTCAAAAAATTTGTGACGGCAAGACAGTTACAGCACGAATATGAGTTTCCAGAGCCTCCAGATAGCGATTTCAAACACATTTGGAGATGAAAAATGATCATTATGTTGCCAAAAACAGGTTATAATAAATATTTTGAGTTATATTGACCGAGTTATGCCCATTTTAAATTTGGAGCATCATTCGAAGCGGGTTCCCTTTGGAGACGTGCCCTCCCAGCCCACTTTAGTAGGCACCTGCTTCACATTCATCAGTTTCAGCATAGCAACGTTCAACTTGGGTTCTTTGGAGATGTGTCCTCCCACCCCATATATGTAGGCACCTACTACTTCATCAACAATGAGCATCATGGTTATGGGTCAACTGCACAAAATCCTTCTCATTGAAGTCCATTTGTTAGGTCACACACTGTTAACATCACAGTTGGTCACAAGCATTACAAGGTATCTTAACTTCGAATCTTCGTTTTTCATGGTTATGGGTCATCCACAAATCCACACATCATCGAAGTCCATTTTCTAGGCCGCACACTGTCAGTATCATAGTTGGTCACAAGCATTACAAGGTATCTCTATCCTCATATATTCGTTCATAATGGTTATGGGTTAACCACATAAAATCATTCTCTTTGGTGACTCTTCATGTTCAACAAAGGCTTCTTAGGAGGGAAATTTGTGCAATGGGTACCATTGCTTCTTAAGGAGGGAGGCATGATATGAATGGAAAGTGGCCTACACCCATGATATTTATCTGCCCATGGTATTGTGAATGACATATATCCATCGTATTCATTCACCCGTGGTATTTATCCACCCATGTATTCATCCACACATGGAATTTACCCACGGTATTGTAAATGAAATCCACCCATGGTATTCATTCACCCATAGTATTCATTCACCCATGGAATTTACCTGTGGTATTGTAACTAAAAAAATGTTATAAGTAACAAGTCGCATCTTGTAAAAGGACAAATTTTCCACCACAATGTAGCTTCTACAGTTATTCTATGTTTTAATAAAAAAGTTCTTTGTGGTTTTATTTACTGTGTGTTCTCTCATTTTGTTGGCATTTCAATTTTTCATATCTTGTGGGCCTCCCCCCAAGATATGTATCACACTATTAACCATCACATAACCTTCAAATCATGAACTCTATTCAAATTCCATATCTCTATGCACATTCTATTAGTTTTAAACCATGATCTCATTAGAGCTGCAAGCACCCATACTGCTCTCAATCCATTAAACCTTGAAACTCAAATATCCATCCAAAATTCACACAAATAGGGTGCATTAGATTCAATTTATTTTTGAGGCATCAACCTTCCTAATGCAATTTCCTCCTATATCCCATGGGATAAAAACAATTCCGCTTGGAACCATACTAGCCTCACTTTCTCAAACTAAACAAAGGTTTTAATATTAGTCTAACTTTGAACATTAGTCATTAGCTCATCATTGTTAGCTTTCAAATTTGCAAGTAATTAACACATTTTCGTCAAGGTATATGTCAACAATTGGTATGTAACTCCCATAGATGGGGTGGTAGGGATGATATCAACCCATAGCCTCAATCCTATATCATTGTTCCCACTTCACTTGAGTCTCGAAGAGAGAAGTGGAAGTGCATATGCCCTTTTATAACATACACACTCTTTATGAATATGGAGGTGAAAGCTTAGGTAGGTATTGCCATTATGGTTTCTGGTCATGGGAAGGAAACTTGCCTTGTACCTGGGTTCTAAATTATTTAATGTTCATTCTCTATTTTTCTCAGTTCGTGTATAGATGAGCTCAAAGAATGAACTATATTAACATGTTTCCTATATCATTGTTTCCTTCCACCTAGTGCTTGTTTAAGATTAGCTTGAAGGCATCTAAATAACATTCTATTTCATATGTGGGTGATATGTTTGAGGGCTTTCTGCTTGGGCTCTTAGTTACAAGCTTTGTTTCCTTGGAAGTAACTTAAAGTCATTAGATTGTTTGTTATGGATATTTATAGAGGGTCTACTGAGAAGGAAAATTACCTTTCAAAACTTTTCCATTTTGACTTTATTTTATACAATCTTGAAGAGATGATTCAAACTAGTCAAGGTTGTTGAGTTGACATGGTAAATGGGGACAACCTATCTCTTGAGAACAACAAAATGTTGAGTTGTCAACGAAAATATTCTAGGCATAGATTCGTATTGAAGCTTGAGCTAAAATCGAGTTAACATAATATATGTGTGCATATAATGAAGTTTAATTCTAGATGTTGAAATGGACAAATATGTGGTGCAATAGGTTCAAGATACGAGCAACATTAGAAGAAAAAATACCAAGTGTGTGTAAATAGTAGACTTATATTAGCAAACTAATACTATAATGGGAAAAGTCTTAGTGGAGAGACATGATGCTAATTGGAGATTTTTCTTCTACTAGACACGTTGCAACTTCATATCAAAGAGTTCAACCTCTAACTCATAGCTCTAGCCAAGAAGACTTCAAGTATGGGGTGTGATGAGCCTGAGGATGCTGATGGGAAAATAACTAGCGTTGTTATCAATTCACCCTTTACTTAATCTTGAATATTCCTAGCTCTTTGGTATTTATATTTATGTCTTATATATGTAGATTTATAATTGAGACTTCATTGCTTGGCATTAGTTATACCAAAAGTCTTAATCTTAGACACAATCTCTTTTTAAATGCTTTCTTAGACTTGTGTTAACTTTTAGACAATTTGGACAAAGAACTTGTTGTTTCACTATTGGTTTAATTTCTCTAATGGAAACCCAACAGTTACTGGTAATGCATATATTTTCTTTAATTTAATAAAAAAATGTAGGCTAGCTTACAAAAAAAGAAATTGATATGCAACAATAAATTCTTCACACAAATCACATGAACTACTCATATTGGCACAATACTTAAAACCGGCCTTTGATATCATTTTTTCATGTACATAGATCCCTCCCTTAGTCATCAAGGCACTCCATATGAAAACCTTTCCTTTATTAACCATTAATAATCCAAATTAAAATTTATAATATCAATGTACAAATAATTCATATACAAATATGATAACAATATAAATAACCATACATATTTTGAATTCATACAACAATCAATTAAATTAATGGGATCATATACATACATAATCATTCTACAAATAGACATATATGAGTACTTATGTCTAATTAAGTTCAAATCCACCAAATTGATTGATATGGAGTGATTTATTGCCTATTTGGAGGAGCTAGATATGGATTCCATCCCAAGGATAGACCATGATACCACTAATGTGAAGGAATTATGAAGCTCCCAAATGGCTCTATTTTCACTAATCATAACCCATTTCTCTCTCAATTCAACCCAATTTGGTTGGTCCTTGGCACTGTAGGCCCTTATCCAACCATTTGTCCACCATGTCACTCCCTTATCCTTCACAACATAAGGAATATCTTCCCTTTCTTCGCTCCATAATGCCTTGGGGATATTCTTCTAATATGGCCCCAAAGGTAGCATATATCAAATTAAATGTTTATATACTTGGGTAAATGCATATTTATAGAGGTTATCCCAATCAAGAGCCTACATGTGAAATGGGTCAATATAGGTATATGGTCAACATGGAGAGATGCTCTGATTGGAAAATATTAATGTATTGGGGTTTTTTGGTGGGGGTGTTTACTCCATAATGAGTTATTGTGCAATTCATCTTTTTTATCTCTTTGGGAGCTATGCTCCATGTTCACATTTGGTTTACATATCATGTACTCTAGTTTTTTATGTTATTTTAAGGATTTGGTACATATCATTTGGTATCAAAGCATCCTCTAAATATCCCCAACATATTCATATTTTAATCACATGTTCATGTCTCCATAATGATTATATTAGCCTTTATATAGACTTGTCTCACTCACTGTACATGTGGGGATTTTATTAGGCCAAGTACCCCTATTACATATACATTTAACCTCATATACCCCCCTTGGGGCCATATCATATTTCCTTCCAATGTAGCTAGAAAATTCCATGGCTAGTGGTTCACTACTTTGAATGACCTCGAAGAGAAACACTTGGCTAAAATAGTGCACGAGAAACACTAACAAGGTTGCAGGTTTGTGGTGTTTTCTTCATCTATTATGGACATTCCAAATATTATTTACCCTCAAAACGATCACATTTCCTCTCCAGATTTTCATATAAAGTCCCCAAACTCCACAAATTATTACAAAACATAATTTCATGGGGTTATCTTACCATTTATTAGAAATAATAGCCATGATTCCCCATCGGTTAGTTTATATTGTGCTCAATTGATGAGAACGATAGATTGTGAGTAAGCCACACAAAGTAACATAAAAGAGGCAGTGATATAAACTTACATAATGAAAAAATTTGATTAATAATTCAAGAAAGAGAGCAACTTTCATGAGCCTCTTTGAGGGGCCAACCTCTAATTAAGTAGAGATCCAATACAACAAGAATATAAGGGAATACATTACATGATCTTCTAGGTCTATAAATAGTTTTTTCGCTAGAAAAACCTTAACTACTTACCGTCCCTTCCTTATTAAGTACCAACCACCTAGTGGGCCTTATTCAAATAAGATGGTCTCATCCATCAATTGATTAAATCCTAAGTAGCTCAAAGTTGGGAGATATGCCCTTCCCCTTCTAAAGTTTAGTTGTGCACAATGTTGGAGGTATGGAAACTGATACAAAATTCATACTAGTTCCCAAGTGATATATGCCTCTGGGCTACATATCGTTCCATTATAAAGACATCCCAAATAATGCTCTAGCATAGTCAATGGTTGCTTATAGCTAATATCACCTCTGAATGTAGACAAATGGAATCCTCTTCATTAAGCTTAGGAAGGTTGGTATAAACTTGATAATTTAACCTCACTGGATTCTTCAAATAAGACACATGGAATATTGGGTGGATCTTGGAATGGGTAGAAAGAGAAATGTTGATTAGCCTCCTGATTCATTTTAGTTCAACCAGAGCAATATTGTCTTTAAGTGTGTCGAGAGAATGGAAACTCTATAATTAAGTGTCTCGTCAACTTTCTAAAACTTGGAGGTGCTCGATAAATATGAAGCCACCAAAGGATGAGTAGTAAAATACTATGGTAAATATGAATTCACCAAATGATAAGTGTAAAGTACCATGGTAATTATGAAGCCACAAATGGATAAGAAATAAAAATATTAGCAGTGCCATGATAAGTAGTATTGTACCACCATTCAACAAGGGAAACCATTGAACATATTGATGTTGTCAATCTAATGTATAATATCACAAAAATATTTCTACACACTTATTGATCACCTCTATTTGGCCATCTACTTAGGGATGAAAAGTTGTGTTAATTTTCAAGTGTGTGCCTTGTACTTTATATATCTCCTACCATAATTTGTTGTTGAAGGTGGGATCATTGTTTGACAAAATTGAAGTAGGAAAGTCATAGTTTCAAAGTTTGATCCATGAATACTTGCCAATCAATTGTGAGTAGAATAAATAGGTACCACGAGGCACAAAATAAGCATATTTGAAAAGGAGGTAAACTACCACCATGATGACAAATTTGCTATCAATATTCGGGAGGCCTACTATAAAATCCATGGAAAGGTTAGCCTAGGTAATGGTAGGGATTGATAATAGTTGCAATTCCTTGTGATTATTTATTGTCTTACATTTTTTACCTTTGAAATGCTTCACTTTCAGGTACAAAAGTATGGATTTCCATTCATGTTTTCCCAAATGAAGGAGTGCTTTTCTCATTTGTGTGTTTCAAATCTTGAGTGACTAGCCACAGGAGATGAAATGTATTTATGTTAATACCCTTTCTTTTAAAACATAGTTCTATATTAAAAACTATGCCATTTATGACAAGGTATCCATCTATCAAGTATAGCTAGCAACGAGGATGGGTTCCTCCTTATATTTCAAAGACAAATCCTTAACCACCACATTCTCATTACCCTTATTGTATATCATCTCGTAGCCATAATGTAACATCTTAGTGACTCATTTTTGTTTCTTTAGTGACAATAACAACTATTTCAAAGGTACTTTGGGCTACGATGGTCCATCTTGATTTGGAAGTGTGACAAACCTTTTTGATAAAGATCCCTCTTGTGAATATTTATGAAGGATAAACTTGTAATGATATTGTGAAATGAAATGGACATGATTAGAATTGGGACATAGGTTTAGAGTTGTAAAGGAGGAGGTTGCTTGGGGAATTGGGAAATTTTCTTATTAATGGCAACTAAGGCCTGGTTGGTAAGAATTGAATGCAGATGACGGTTAATTTGAGGAAGAGTAGGCTTCCTCAATGGAGGATAAGCCCATACTCCTCTGTCTTATCTCGTACATTGTGTGGGAAAGTTTGTCAAGCCTGGACTAGCGATGATTGATAGGAGAGGATGGAGAGCACTAATGCATAAACAATACTGGAAAGGGGAACATGCAAGAGAATGTTGAGGAGGCATAACGGAGAGAGAGTAGAGGAGGGGGGATCATATTTTCACAGGGATGGAAAAAGAGTAATGAAAATGCACTGGCATAATAGAGGAAGCGGGGAGGAAAAAAAAAGACTCCATAGACCAAGAATAGACTATGGGTGCACTTAGTGAGTGTGTAGGTCATTATTCAGGTGGACTAAAGCCCTCTAGATTACTGGTTTTTGGTGGAGGCTCTGAATCCTTTAGATTCCTGGTTTGCATAGGTTCCCTATATGTTTTTACCTTTTGACTGTGAGTCTACAATTGAGAAAACTGTACTCTGGATTCCTGGTTCTAGGTGGAGGCACGGGGGAAATATTGCCTGGATAAAAGGGTGGATACAATGTGGTATTTGGATACCTTATATTATCTATTTGTTTGGATCATTTTCCCTTGAGTGCATTCCCTCAACCTCTGGACATGGCTCGGGGGTGATTGACTGCAAGAAAGCTTGTAGTGTAGTCAATCTAAGGTTGGGTGGAGAGTTAAAGGCCCAATCTCAGTCACCAAGCTTTGATATTGCAAGACAGGTTGCCACTTGTGCTATTGTATGTGTGAATACAATGTGATTGCAGTCCAATGATTATTTTCTATGGATTAAAATGAAAGTGTGATTATTAATAATGTATGTTCCTGTATGTGATCAAATGGAGTGTGTTTGTTATGGTTTTGTCTTACGTATGGCATGTATTCTTGAGAGGAAACATTCTTGAGTGGATTTATTTCAGGAATGGCATTGCACAATGCTAATTGTAATGAAAATCGGGCCCTTCAATGACATATAAAATTATGTGGTTCCCACGCGGTAACACCTCGTTAACGTGGCAGGGAGTTATGGTCTCAACTTTAAATTCCTTGAACTCTTGATCTGAAAGTCATATTTTTATAAAATTTACATCACGTGAAAGATATTAACAAGCTGGACGCTATGGTGGTGTCTAATCTAAGTTTTAAGAAAGTTAAAAAAATGAAGAATTTTTAAGACCCCATTTCCATGACATGAATTTGGAGGATGAGCCAATGATACTAACACCTTCTTCTACCATTCGGATGGTATATGGGGTGGATGGGGGTGTTCCAGGAAGCATCTCTTAGTGAGATGTGGTCACCACATATTGATGAGATGAGATATGGCCTTCATTACTTTTTTATAGGTGGATTTCCATAAATTGTGGTCACACAAATCATTTATTGATGAATGCCAATGGGTGCTCTTCTTGCATAAATATGATCCTAAGACCTCTTCCAATGGTATCACATTTTAGGACAAAAAATTCAATGAAATTAGGTACTACTAATACTAAGGTAGTACACATGTCTCCATTTTAAGAAAAAAATGCATGCTTGGTTATTTTCTTTCACACAAAGGAATTCTTCTTGAGCAAGGTGGTTAACAGGGATGCAATTTTCCCATAAGTATTTACAAAAAGTTCATGATAGCCGTTAAGTACTAAGAAACCACGCAATAAAGTGTTCACAGTCATAAGGTGTGCCAATTCTTTCATAGCCTCAACGTTTTTAGGATCCACTTACATCGTTATCCTACAAACTACATAATCCAAGTATAACATTTTAGAAGTTCCAAAAGCACATTTAAAATGTTTTAGGAACAAGTGATCCCAATGTAGTTGTAGGGCTTTATCAACATGCTCTGCATGTGCTTGAAGTCTTACTGTAGATCAAGATATCATAAAATAATACAAGAGAAAGTTTCATGAGAAGGGATGGAAAACTTATTTGTGAGGCTTTGAAAAGTGGATGGAGAATTGTGAAGACCAAAAGGCATAACTAAAAATGCATAATGTCCTACACGTATATGAAAGGTAGTCTTGAGAATGTTTACCTCCATTTATATTTGGTGAAATCCATAGCAAAGGTATAATTTAATGGATAATGTACACCACAAAGCTCATTTAGGAGGTCATAAGAGACTAGGATGGGAATATTTGAATTTCAACCTACTATGAACATGTTAGAGCACATGTAATAGTTTCCTTCTTTCTTTGAAATACCATGATCATTAAGGACAGGTAAGAGTTAGTACTATGACACATCATGTTGGCCTCCAGAAATTTTTATATGATCTTTTATTTCACTTTTGTGTGCAAAGGGATGTTGATAAGGATGCACATTTGGTGGTTTACTACTTGGAATTGGCAAGATACCATTAAAGGAGGTAATCCACGGGGTGTTCCAAATACTTGTTAATACTTAGTAAAAACCAATTGCAAATCAATGTGAGTTTTGTACATAGGGTTGTTCATAAATTGGATGGCATCGAGTTGGGAAATAATACTAAAGGGGATTTTATTCAAGATTTTGCATATGTTAAGGATGATGCTTTACAAGGATTCAAACTAGAGACCTTTGAGGATAAGTTTACGAGCCTTAATGTTGAATCTCACATATAACTCTTGAAATTTATTGTAACTGGCCCTAATGTTCTTAACCAATATTCTTTGAGAGCTACATCTTAGCCTCCCATTTCAATAACCAACATATTTTATTTGAGTAAATCAATAGTCCCCAATATGGAGTCTCACATTATCAGACTTGCCACCACATTTCATTATACCTCCATTAACTATCATGATTTGAAAATTATGCACCACATGGACATAACAATGGGTTTCTTAAGCAACTTTATGATGGATAAAATTATGGGTGTTGCCATTGTTGACTATGACAATGAATTTCATGTGCTTGATATAGCTAACCAACTTCAGGGTCATGGGCTCTGGAATCCATGATAAAGCATGGAATGGAATTTTGGGTTCCTCATAAAGAGGCTCTTAGGTGAGTTCTTCTAAAGGAGGAAGTGTAGTCTATACAAGATCAAGATCTAGCATGGCTTCCTCTATAACTTTTATGGATGTGTTAGGTTGGTTCATATCTGTGACAAACAATTCCTATTACTTACATAAGTACAAAAGAGGGTTACAGATGGGAGAGCAAAAGTGGATCATTCAATTTATACAGTTGCTACCATATGTGCATCTCAAACTCGCTAAAAAGGCTCCAACCAATTTGTTGTACGAGCCAAGGGGGATTGCGATCCAATCACCCCCTTCATACCACTATTAAGACATTATTGGAAAAATAATTGTCCATGTCCTCTATGAAAATTTCCAATTGCTCAAAGGTTGTGACAAAGTCTTCTACTATACTTGTTTGGTTCAACTTGGTTAGCTACCCCAAAAAATGAGTATTTATTCCCCCATAGGACTTCTCATGCCATTTCCATCATTTCCAATTCTTTTAACCTAGGTATAACACACTCACCTAAATTTTCATTAGGTCATAAATAATACCTTATAGGGAGAAGTATTATTCCATTCGAGGAACTCTTCTTGATCAGTTGGAACTATCAAACTTGTTTAGAACAACTTTAAGAAATTTATTACCACATTAGTGTGTTGATTATCATGAAAGGATAGCCTAGTGTGATACCTTATTCATATGGATGACTCACCATTGGTTAGCTTCACTTGTGGCTTACACCAATTATCCACTTTAGATAGGATGGTGAGAACTTGAGAGAGTTGGTTATTACATGTGGGAAATCAAATTTAATTGGATTTATAGTAAGTCATTATTAGTAACCTATGTTCATGTTTTAGTTGATATGAGAAGCATAGATTTAAATAATAGTGACCTAGATTTTTAGTTGTGTGATCCTATTCTCCATTGTTATCTTTTGGATGGATGTCGCGAGGCACTTGGGTTTGCCTGAAGGGATACTAGAGAATTATACCAATGTGATCAACATTGTGCAAAGAGTCTGTTGAGTTAGGTGTCCCACAATAGTTGGGTTAAGTCCACCAGAAAGGTCACAAAAAAGTTGTACCAATGTCATTAGTGTCACACAAGGAGTCTTTTAAGATAGGTCTCCCATAATGGTGCCATTGGATCCACCTGAATTTTTCTTTTTAAATATGTTTTTTCGCTAGAGTGTTACTCTCATCTAAGTATTGCTATGCTAACAAAATTCTCAAATTCTTGATATTCTAGGAGAGTTTTTTTTTTTTGTACTATCCATGCTATAGAGGTTAGGGTTTACAGGTTTATACAAGTAAAGGAATGCCAAGTACTATATCTCTTTGGTATATTGGGAGGTTTCCAACAATAATACTCAATCAAATATTTCATGGTGGTAACGAAGGAAAATAAATTGTGCTCTCAATCATACTACCAGATTCCCTAACATACAAGAGCAATCTCCCCAAGTGTTGCTCTCGATTTATTATAGCAATAAAACAACTAAGAAGTTTATGCATTGATGGTTTTAAGTGTCCCTTACGAGCTTTTGATACATCCAAAAATATATGGAAGATTGAATCCATATACATATTGCGCCTAATGTGGTACTACTCATCATGCACTGATAAAGGTATATCATATTCCTTCTGTGTGTACTTCTTAAATGCAGTTTCATTATCTGAAGGACAAATCTCAATGTTTAAAGATGTTGAAACACATTTCCAACCTACACAATTTTCTAAAGTTTAGATGCATGTTGGAATAGGAAAGAAATTTGATATAAGCAATGTCCAAATAAATATAACTTGTAGAAAGTAAAATGAAGGAGACAATGACATAGAACCTACATATATAAACCTTTGTATTTATAATTCAAGGGAGAAAGCTATGTTCACAAACCTCTCAGAGGGGGAATCTCCAATCAAGTAGAGCTACAATACAATAACAATACTTGATAAAACACTACATACCTTTCTAGTTGTATGAATAGTTTCTCACTAAAAACCCATATCTACTCATGGTCCCATCATTAATGACTACCAACCATCCAATTGGCCTCATTTAATAAAAATGACCCTTTTATAAATAATAGCTACCCACCAACCACCAAATGGGATTTGCTAAAAAACGATGACCTCATACATTAATTAACTAATTCTTAAGTACCTTGGAGTAGGGAGGTTAGGGTAAGCTTAACACCCTTCAGGAGCAGGAAGAGGGAGAGTTCCCCCTAATTGAATGGAGGAGAGTAAGAATGAGTCCATGAATGAAGGTAAGTAATGCGCCCCCCCCAAAAAAAAACTACATAAGACAAGTGAACTCTTCCCAAGAAGCACAGGGAAACATCCAATATACCACTCAAATTAAAGATTGATGGAAATATTCACAAAGAAGCATGGATAGTGAATGTTGTACCTCAAAGGATAAGTGTCCAGTTAAATCATTCATGCACCTCCTTTCCTCTTTCTCTATCATGATATCATGGTATTCTTGTTGCTTCTCAAACAACCTTTTTGGTGGAATTACATTATTATGTATTTCTCTTAATTCATGCTTTTATATACATAAGCATGTCATGGAAAACATAATAATCATACAATACTAACCCAATATGGGGACTCATATGCATTTTCCAACTAGGCCTTAGCCTCAAGCTCTGTAATAGGAATACTTATGATGCTTTTACATTTTTTTCTTTTTCTTTTTTCGAGGAAATATCTAGGCAGATCCACCCGAAGGGATCACATCATGCTGGCTTATTAGCTGAGCCGAAACCCGAGGGCATCAAGGAGAATTGACCTCGTGACCTCCCATTAGTGAGGTGCTTTAGCGATGGGAACTCGACCAATTGAGCTAACCCTCGATGCTACAACACTTTTACGTTATATACGCACAAGGTTATTTAAATCAACCCACGTGACCTGACCCCTACCACACAAATCACATCATTCAAATAATATGTGGTTTAATGCATTATAATTTAGAGGTTAAGTCATAATATTGTATTATGCCATGAGGATGAGCGAAATTGGGAATTGGAGCTTTGCTCACCATTATAACTCAAGGGAAGAAGGGCCAACCAATGAAATCCTTATAGGCCTACATTGTTTGTAAATCAAGGGCTTGGGTTAGTTGAAGTAAAATACAAAGGACAAATGTAGAGAGGATTCAATAAAAGGTTACTAGGTCCACATTCATCACATTGAGGGTTATCTAACTAGGAATCAAGGTGGGGGGTGAATGCTTGGAGGGGGATCATATCAGATTTATGGAGGTGGATCTTGAACAAAACTCATGGAGGTAGCTAAAACAAGCTTTAAGGCTTGGGAGATAGGACCTTTCCCCTTACTAGAGGACAAGAAGATGACATATGAGTTGGAAAATCATAACAAGCATAAGAGTTATAGGACTCTATCCTCATGGAGGGAAAGAGCTAGCAAAGAGAGCTTGTGCTATGGGTTGTTAATCGATGAACTTAGGTGCAATTAAGGAAGCAGACCAAATTTACAACTTGGAGGAGGTAGTTGCTTACTATAGAGCAAGGGAGACAATCATTAAGATGATTACTAAGGCGATTATATAATTAGTGCATGCATCCTAGTAGTATTTCTCTACCAACAATAATGCAATCATTACTAATTTTTTAAATTATAACTATAATAATAAATATTAAAGATGACAAAAAAGTAAACTTTAATTCATTTAAAAACAGCTAAACCTTCTTCTAATATTACACAAAATTCAAATCATAATAATTGCAATTAAAGCTTTGAAAAATATAATACATATAAAATACTTTTTCTCACTTCCATGGCATTAAGTATTTCTTCTCATATTACACAAAATTCAAATTGTACTTAATGCATTTAAAGCATTAAAACTCTGAAGAATATAGTCCACACAAAGTACTTTTCTCACATTGATTAAGTATTGAAATTCACTTATTATCTTTTACTTTAACACAGAGGTGAACATGCATAAACTAACACAACTATAAACAAAAGGGAACATGCATAAACTGACACAAATATGACTAAAAAATAATGGTTACACATGGAGACAAATTGTCTACAGTGCTAGATTTAAAATAATAGATATGCAATCCAAGTAGTATTAGGATAAGTTTTAAAATAAAATAGTTCGAGTCGTTGTTTTGAATTCTGGTAGGTGTCTATAGGTGAGGAAAACCACATTAAGACACCCTATCCGATCCATTAAAGGATGTGCAAGTCGGTTAGTTGAGCGTTGATCTAGGGAAGGTAAGGTCAACCCAATTCTCTCTCCTTATCAATTCTAAAATATAATGCAATCAAATATTTATCTTAACAAATTGAATATTGTATTTTCTAATATTTCTAGGGAATAAATATTAATTATTTAATTTTGCTTAATGAAAGTTTAGAATTATATTTATTTATTTAATTTGAGAATATTATTTGAAGTAAATTTTAAAAATTATAAGGTATATGGTAAGTTTACAATAAGATATTTGAAGTAAGTTTTTGGGGTAATTTAATTGGCAATCGTCGTAATAATGAAATGTTATGTATTAAAAGATTTCAGGTTCAAGTCTTTCAATTTACTCATGTTTGGGAAATGAGTGTATATAGGCACCTACAGATTATAGTGGCGGGGTTAGAATAATCTTGTGTCAAACAACTACGGAATTGGCCCAATTGCCTATTCCTACAGTCATAAACAAACAAACAAACACAAAGAAATGAAAAAAAGAAAAGAAAAAAAAGAAAAAGGAGGGGAAAAAGGAGAAAAAAATAAAGGAGACCTGAAGTCATTATGAGCACAACATGTCACTTGCGGGAATTGAATGTAGGTAGGGAAGATAACAATCATTCCTCCCAACATCTTGGAATAAACTCAATTGACAATAAAATCAATAGGGAAGATGACAATCATTCATCCCAACATCTTGGAATGAACTCAATTGATGATAAAATCAATACCGTAAGTCCGCTGGGCTAGGTCAAATGATGGATGTGTCGCACCACGAAACGTGTCTCGACTAATATTGGGGCCCTACCTAGGTTCGAAACTTGGTTAACTTGCCTGACATATTTGTTGGCAGTTGTGTTAGGGCCAGGAGTATAGGGAAAATCCTTCCAACTCAACCCTAGGCCTCCTCAGTGATATAGATGATATATCTTTTGATTCTCTTGATAAAAAAAATGTCAATACCGAAAGACACCATTTTAAAGTTTTTTTTTGTAGGCCAAAGTTTATTTTATATTATCATAGCAAAAATTACATAAAAAAACAACGATTTTGTATTACATCTAGGTAACCTAGGAGGCAAGAAGTGCCAAGATTGATTTGGGTGCTCATCAAGGCACACAGTGCTCTTGGTTATTATCCACACAAAATTACAAAACATCCAGATTAAACATAACATTATGGGGGGCGGGTTCAGAGGACTTGCCGAAGGACCCACAAAGATGTGTCCTTGGTTATGCACATGGTAGTTGATGTGGTCCACTTGGCCTCTAAAGCTCGGAGGTGGTCATGTGAGCACCTCAGAAGCCGACGCAAACTCTCCAAAGTTTCAAGGGTCTCGTTTTGCAGGTGCTGAATGTCGTTGATATAGGCCACACGCTTGTTGCGATCCTCATACCTTTGTTCACGCAGAGTGTCCAGGTTGAGCTGGATATGCTGGAGTTGTGTTGAAATCGTTTCAAGGGTGACTGGAGCCTCTACTTGCTCTGGTGATTAAGCCAGAGAGACTTCCATGGCCACTACCAACTGTTGGCTCTCGGTGGATTCCGAGTGCGAACTGGAGTCCTCGGGCAACCGTCGACCTGCCATCCCGCATCTAAAGCCTCTTCGCCATGCACGCCCCCTCTCCGTTGGAGTTTCACACTCACCACCTTCCCCCTACTCTTGCTGTAGCGCTCTGTTGCCGTTGCCAAGAGCCCGCCACTCGTTCAATCGCCATCCACAACTTCCCGTTAGTAGAGCCACCCACCTTGTCTCTTACCAATGTAGCTCAAGCCAGGGCTTGAGAGCTAGCGTCTGCACATTGAGGAGGATCGTCTCGCCAATTTTCACCATCACTCGCAATTGCCAAATGCTCACCCGCTCGCCTGCTTCGCTCATAACTTTGATGTCGCCTGCCGTGAGTTTGACGGTCTCGAGGCTTATTACCTCTCAAGCGTGGGAGGTAAGAGTGGATGTTCACGCATGGCTTCGGGATGGTTCGACCATAGCTATCCTCCGCTACCTGGCTCACTGAGTTGACACCCCCATCGGGGACACCATTTTAAAGTTATTAATTGAAAATCTTTTATTTTATTTTTGTAAACCAATTACTTACATGAATTGAATTTGGATAAGGAAGATAACAATAAACTTAATTGTCAATTGAGATCTTTATTTGTGATGCTTAGGAGGAATAATTGTTATCCATACTACCCAGGGTTAATTTTTGTAATTTATATAATAAGCTTTGTTGTAATGACTTTGAGTCTTGTTATTTAGTATGAAAAATGCCTTAAAAAGCAAAACATATATATTTCTCATAATAGTAATTATAATAATAATATATATAAATTTGATTTAGATAAATAAATATATTTTATTAAAATATTTATAAAATTTGAGAATTATATATATATATATATCTTAAATTAAAAAATATTGTTTAAATTGTTTATAAAGTTTAAGAAATTTATCTTGAATTTAAAATTATTTATAAAATTTAAGAATAATTTTATGGATTTTTTTTGTTTTTTGTTTTTAAATATATATTTTTTATTTATTTATAGAACTTAGTTCAATTGGCAATTGCCATATTATAAAATATTGAGCAAATCATAAAATTCAAAATTCAAATCCCCGTGAATCAAGCCAACCCAAAAAAATATATATATCTTTCATTTCAATATAAAATAATCTTAAATTAAAAAATATATAAAAAGCAAGATTTTATCCAGAAATAAAAAGAATAAAAACTTTAATTCTAACTACGAGGATCTGCTTTTTCCGGGAAGAAAAGGAAGATGCGTGGAAGAATTTGTTGAAAGAAGAGATAGTCTGAATAAAGGTTGTGTGATAAGGAGAAAAAGCCTTAATGAGAAGGTAGGTTTTGTCGTGTTTTAATCCATCCAACTACTTTACCGGACAGAGAAATTACTTTTTGACGTTCCAACTTCCACAAATTTGTCAACCCATCCACGTGCTCTTTTACTACTTTATGGAAGCTCCAAGGTTTTACCCCACGTAGTCACCATATCTCTAGTATACCTAACCGGGCCCCACATCCACGTCGTATGTGTGAAAAACCGAGTTTTCAAAGTACAATAAACTAAAGATAAGGATAAGGTGGTGGGTAGTGAGCCCTAACCTCCTAACTAACTCCTCATTTGTGTGTGTGTGTTAAGGGGCAGCGTCATCATCATGCATTCCACGCAAAGTGAATGAGCAGACTCCATGGACAACCTTTCTAATTATTAATTTTTAATTAATACATGAAATCTCAAATGTATCTATCTAAGTAGGAGGAGACTTTTGATATGAATTTCACTATAAGGTATTTTTAAATACAATACACTGCCAAAAAAGTTCATGGCATGTGTCACTCTAACTTTGTATTTGGATGCAAATTCTTTCCATGACAGTGCCTTTCCCTTTCCCTTGTCACTTAACAGGATGTTGGATTTAAAAATTCACCAAAAAGGATTATGACTTTCTTGCCTCTGCATCTAAACTATTCATAGTGGATAAGAAAGGGACTATTTATAGTGGATAAGAAAGTGATTTGCATTAATATTAATATAATTTTTTTGGAGCAAAGTTTAAAGTTTAACTTGGGTTAGTGTTAATGTTGGATGGAAGATAATGATATGTTTTTTTAATGTTAGATGGAAGATAATGATATGTCTATTTAGTGTTGGATGAAAAAATAATAATATGTCTACAAGCAGATTGAAGACAATGATATGTTTTTCTAATGTTGGATGAAAAATAAGGATATGTCTACTAGTATAATACTATTATTAAAATTATACCATAGCCACGAAAATAACAATCTACCCACTAATAACTATGAAAAATAACAATCTACCCACTAATAAAATGCTTTCACCAAAATTTGAAATAAAATAATACTGAAATTGTGGGATGCATGGTGGTGGTACTTGAGGTCCATTTTCATGCAGTAATAAGAAATGGATTTTTAAAAGGAGCAGAGGATTATCTTCTGGTGCAATGAAGGAGGAGGAAAAGTGTAACATTATGTATTCTGGTCAATTAGTAAAGGCATTCTTCATGCAACCCAGTGGTCAAAGGTGTCAGTATATTGAAAGAAAGTTTGTAGTATGAAAGCAAGGAAGGTCAGAAAATCAATGACCGAGCCCGGAAAAAAACACATATGATGAACATTTGGGGAGAAAAAAGTCAAAAGGTTATTTTGAAAAGACTCAGGAGGCGGGATATTAATTGGATCTTGAAACATGGGAAGTTCCTTCAGCTTTACGCTAATGTCTTAGATATTATTATTAATACCATGTGATCGACTTAGTGTTGTGCTTGAGGGGGTTGGATACGAGGTTTTATAGAGCAGAAAGGGGTTTTAGATTGTAGGTAAGTTCTGAGAGTGCAGGGGTACTCAAAGGTCGGCGCCATTGTTGGGATTGCTGGGGTTCGTTGGTAGTTTCTTTACCTACTGCATTCTATTCTATTTATTCTATTCCATTCCCGCTCTATTTATTTTCATTCTCTGTGTTTCGGTTTGAGATTGATAGAGGTTTAATGGTCGTATCTCTGGACTAGCTGACCTGTATTTCTGGTTTCTAATAGCGAACAGTTGGTTGCCTTGAGGTATTTGGGATAACGATATCCGTTGTGAAGATGAAGTACGTTCTGGTATCTGGTGGTGTGGTCAGTGGCCTGGGAAAGGGAGTCACTGCCAGCAGCATTGGTTTGGTTTTGAAAGCCTGTGGCCTTCGTGTGACTTCTATCAAAATAGGTAACTAGATTTCTATATCGACGACTTTAAATAATAGTTAAAAGGGGACGTGAGATTCATTGTCCAGAGGTTCATGGATTCTTACTATGTTTGCAGACCCTTATCTCAATACAGATGCAGGAACCGTGTCTCCGTTTGAGCATGGAGAAGTGTTTGTTCTAGACGACGGTGGTGAGGTCAGTGTTGTTGTTGTTGGCTAACCTGTTTTTCTACTTATTGATTCTTCTGGCAACTCATAGATCTAATTTGGTGCTTCTGATATATTACCCATCAAATTATCTCTTCTGTTTCTTGAAAGTACCATCAATGCTTTTGGCTCATGTTGTAAAGTCTAATTTTGTATTCACTCAACATCCACTAATCACTTATGAAAGCTGGAGTCCACTTTGATGTAACACATAGGACTGGACTATACAACTAGACTTGGGATTCATGTTCTCCCCGTGACTTGGTAACAGATTTTTGATCTTCACGATCTATACATCCACATTTTTTTAGTACAGGTGTTGGGAGTCAGCCCATTGGCATACCCCAATCACGTTTGTGCCTATGTAACCTCGGTCTTTTGCATGGCAATTGCTTCCACTTACCACTGTACTAATTCCAATGTTGGCCTTATCCAGTTTTATCTGCAGTTGGGTGCCTACGGTGTGTGGAGGAGTTGTTGTAATTGCTTAGTCACAATTGATACCTATTGTTCTATATGGACTTTGTCGAGCGCTCGTGTTAACAGTTGCTGTTTTTAGTAGCTGTAAATTAATTATTGGCATGGATGATTATATTAATATGTGTCTTGCTTTATGACTTGTTATGTCCGTTTAAAGTATGCCTTTATGCTTCCCTTCTGCAATAAAGGGTGAATTCAGACAGCCTTAGTGGAGAATGCTAAGAGTATTCTTGATAATGTCATGACTCATGTGCCTTTGTGCTTCCCTTCTGCAGTAAAGGTTGAATTCAGGCTGCCTTACTGAAGAGTTCCAAGAGCATTCTTGAGAATGTCTTTTATGATTCATTTAAGTGATAGTTAGGAAAAAATCAAGGAATGCAGATAGAGAACTCCTAGGCAAGAGTGGGACATGCCTGATGAGGTAAAGATAATCGTCAAACGGGGCAGAGAACTTATTGTTAGTGAAATTAGAAGTGGGGTTTGTTTCTAAACTTTGGTTTGTTGTTTCATTATTATAGAAGAATAATCATGAAGTTGTGTTACAATACTTAAGACCTGTTCTCTACTTGATAGCTAGGCTGTGGTCTCATTTTAAGTACTATCTAACATGTTTTGAAGGAATATAGCTTAGCTTATTGCCAACTTACCAACAAGCGTCTGAATCAAGGTTCCATGGTGGATGTGTAAAAGAATGGTATGGACTGCCTGTGCAGTGTTTTTTTGAAGCTTTTGCTCCATATCTGTAAAACCCTTTGTTGGGCATTCCTCAAAATCCATAACCAGTTATTCTTGCATTTTTCATTCATACGGTTTTTTCTGCTTTCATGGTCAAAATCCGTAACCAGTTATTCTTGCATTTGTCATTCATATGGTTTGTCCTGCTTTAATGGCATGGATCATGTATCTGCATAATTGCGCCTTAGAATGCGTGGACAGTTTTGGAATTAATCTCATCGTTAAGTATTTGGGTTGAAGCTTATGATTAAATGTTTATAGTAAACAATGCTTCTCTGTTGATGATTTTTATTTATTTATTTATTTTTTATTTTTTATAATTTCTATCTAACCTCTCTGTTGGGAGATATCCATACAGTCAAAATGGCATGTGTATACTGCAGTTTTCCATAGATATATGTCCTATGCATCAATCAGTACCAAAAAAGGATAGGCATTCACAGCACAGATGGCAAAAATGACAACGGGAACCTAGCTGGTTTCCTTGTATGTTATGCCTATCGTTGGTTATTGTGAAAGGTTCTCCTGCTGG
This sequence comes from Pinus albicaulis, assembly GCA_034641835.2. Taxonomy (NCBI): domain Eukaryota; kingdom Viridiplantae; phylum Streptophyta; class Pinopsida; order Pinales; family Pinaceae; genus Pinus; species Pinus albicaulis. The sequence goes on from CM076574.1 coordinate 295,316,096, forward strand.
GTGATTGCTCTTTCTTTAACGATGATTGGTTGCTGGTGACTCAGAATGTCCTTCACTACAGTCTTCAGTCCACAGAGCAACTTCCTCGTGAAGATCTCACCATTCTACCATGAATGGTTGATGTCCAAAACTCTAATTGCAGCTAGCATCTTGATGCAGAAGGCCTATCACTTTTTGTTTGAATTTTAGAGATTTGGAAGATCTTCCCAGTCCAAATTTTCCATCTCACTTCTATGAGACCATGAATTTTTACAGAGAGTTTTCAGCCTTAGTGTTGAAACAAATGTATTCAAAAGGCCTGCAAGAAACTTCAAATCTGTCCAGCACTGTTTCTAGGTGAACTAAAAAATTTAGACACCACAATGACATCACACATGTAATTTCAGTATCTTCTATGGCAAGATCTATCTCAATTCACAGATCTGAAAATCACTCTGATCAAAGCAAAAAGTTTCGTTAAGCATGCTAAACCAATGTAGCATTCAGTCTCATTGCTCTAGTAAGTCAACTTACGAAAGCATCCATGAAACTTGCTCAATACATCAGAAAAATTAGATCTGAAAATCATATATGCAATCGCAATTTTTAGAATAACAAAGGTACACTTCATACAATTATAGTAATGAAGATAAAGTACAATACCCTAGCTCAACCCAAGCTGGTATAAGTCCTTCAGGTCATCCCAAGGAAGGACTCTTCATTGGATCTGAAACCTTTGCTAGGGCATTATTATCACCGCATACTCTCATATTACAAAGACCAACCAAGACATCCCACCAAGCTCTACAACCCAATCCTTTGGAGCTTTCAAGCAAGTCATCATCACACAAACTGTCAGTTCCTAAGATCTCTCATTTGCATGATGCATCACACAGGTTATCAAGGAATTACACACATTTGCATCCCACAAGTTACAATATCCAACACTTGCATTTCACAAGCCAAAGAACCCTAGTGATACCATCTTACACATTCTAATCTTGTTACATGAGTAATATGATCTTCAATGATTTTCCAAATACTGACTATCAATCTGCAAAGTACAAAATCATTGTTATTAACAAAGGCACTTTCCTGTCTTTATAAAAAATAAGGTGAGAGAGGCCAACAATAAAATAAGATTGTGTGCCCTCCAAGATGGATGTCCAAACGTCAAGCACTCCTCCCAGGATGTTGTGCCTCCAACTGATGGCTCCTCAATTCAAGCATTACTCAATGGCTCCAAGTGCCCATCCTCCTCAACAAGTGTGCCCTTCTATATTCTGCCATATATGACACGTTTTGACTACCACATCAAGAGATGTACCTCCTTAGCCTTGGTTCTAAGGCAAGCATATACCCAATCTAAGCTTGCTAAATGTAAGTGAAAAATAAACAGAGGGGCCAGGAGACAACAAGCTCTTGACATCCTATGAAGCGCCCTTCTAGCTCAGGTTAATCTCTTTTGCTAGAATTTGTTGTTGGTCAAGAAGTGGAAGCTTCTTCATATGGTGGTCACTGATTTTTAGAGTCTATATGTTAATGTTGACCAATTATCAATTTCATATGCCAGAGGATGCGGTTCTTGTCCAGAAGCTAGCAGGTAGCAGTAGTTAAGTGGTGTTTTCTTATGTTCCATTTAGTTACATGTTCTGTATGTACTATGTTCTACATGTCATGGACAGATGTACCTTTTGGTAATCAACTTGTTATATTACCTTAAGGTGGTTCACATATTGTTGTCTGGTGGAATGTAAAAAATTCATTGTTGGAAGGTTGAGACTTTGATTATAATCTTTTTGAATTATCAACATATCCATAGATTTCATCATTTGTTGACCAAATGATGGCTGCCAATGCAGTGTTTGGAAAGTATGAGATTCCTGACTGTTCTTTTTATTAATAGGTTGACTTGGACCTTGGCAACTATGAAAGATTTCTGGATGTGCGATTAACTGCAGCTAACAATATCACCACTGGGAAAATATACCAGGTATTTATTCTCTTAAAGTGTTTTTTCTATTTATTTAAATGCAGCAGTCATTTAGAAGTGCCTGTGAATCTCCCTAGCTCTGTTTATATTTTTCTTTATGAGAGTGATATCTATTAATATTTTAGCCCTTAAATTATAACTATGCAAATATTTCAGTCAGTCATTGACAAAGAACGGAGGGGAGCCTTCTTGGGAAAGACTGTCCAGGTATGAGGAGTTACATATTTTTCTCAGATTTATCTAGTATTTGGCATATTTATCTTATCTTTTTCATATGTAAATCATGCTGCTTTAATATACCAGACACAAGCCCGACTTCCAACTTTCAAGACTGTTACCATATTGTCAGTGGTCTATGCTTTTAGCGTGTATTTTGTTGAGTTTCATTTTGAATCACCTTGAACTGACCCATTAAAAGACAAGTTGTATTGGATCATTTTGTGTGCTTATGTTATATACAACAGGATCTATTCTGGCATTGGAAATAATATAGTTTCTGCAAGTTCCTTATGCGTTGAATTCATTTATTGTGGGACATAGGTAGTTCCACATATCACGGATGCCATTCAGGAGTGGATTGAACGCGTTTCGCTTATTTCTGTGGATGGAAGTGGAGAACCTGCTGATGTATGTGTCATTGAGTTGGGGGGAACAGTAGGTAAGGACAATTTTGTTTGCTGGTTTTTAGTATTGGTTTCTTCTACTTTCACCACTTGTCATGTCCACTTTTCGATTATGGTTGAAGGCATTCCTTCTTTCTATTAAGGTTACACTACCTCTACTTCTCAGGGCCTATGTTGGTTTTATTTCTCAGTATAGGTACTTATTATATCCCATGAAGTTTATAAAAGATGCAAACTGATATGCCCTTTGGATTCAGGGGATATTGAATCAATGCCATTTATTGAGGCTTTGCGTCAGCTCTCATATCGTGTTGGTGTGTTTTCATTGACACATGCCCTTCTTTTGAGTTTTAAGGGATTTATACCATTCGATAATTTAGTTTTTTCATGCACAATTCATTCAGTACCAGAGTAACTGCATTTTGCACTTGTGGATTATGCAGGCCCAGGAAATTTCTGTCTAGTGCATGTGAGCCTTGTACCCGTTTTAGGTGTTGTTGGTGAGCAGGTGATCAACAATGTTATCTATATGTCAATTATATAAGCAAGGCTTGTTATTCACTTTGCACCTTTTGCAAACTCGTAAAGGAATTTTTTCATGCAAGAAAAGTGTTCCCTAGCAACAAAGATATTTCTTATTAGTGCGCTATTAAATCTGATGCACTATTGTATTTTGTTCACTGTAGAAAACCAAGCCAACACAGCACAGTGTTCGTGAACTTCGAGGATTAGGTTTGACACCCAATATTCTAGCCTGTCGCAGTGCTCAGGTCAGTTTCTTCTCTTTTAGTTTTATTTGTACCGAGTTTTAAGCCCATTTGATTTGAACAGGTTTTGGAACTGAATATAACTATTGTTTTGGACAGGCCTTGGAAGAGAATATTAAGGAAAAATTATCTCAGTTTTGCCATGTTCCAGTAAGTAATACTTGTACATTTTCAGAAGGGGTCATTGAAATATGTTTAAAGTCCATGAATGTCATTGGATACAGAAGACTTGATTTTGTTGAACTGTTACAGGCTGGGAACATTCTCACTATATATGATGTTCCAAACATTTGGCATGTCCCCCTTCTACTAAGGGTAAGTGGATACAAGATATTATTATGATAAGCATGGGTGCTGGTTGTATAAGCATTTTTGAAGATTGTAAATATAGGCAGTTTTGCATGTCAGTCAAGGGCAAAAGTTTCACTCCATATATTTCTCACATTTTTCATCTTGTCTGTATCTTAATCTTCATCCATGTCTTCTACACTTCTATGAGTTTTATATCTATGTATAGTAAAATATTGGAACGTTAACAATGAACATGTGTTGGCAATGAAGCATATATCCTCTCCTTTTAGATGATAAATTCCATCTTATTCCTTTTATAACTAAACAGTAGTTTCTATATAGGATATCATGTATTTTTCATGCAATGTGTTTTTGAATATTATTTTATCATGTAATTGTCAGTCAAGCCCATGTTTGGTTTCTTACTAGTCAGATCTGATGGTGCAACAGGATCAAAGGGCTCATGAAGCAATCTTGAAAGAGTTGAACCTTTCAAGGTGGATATCCACTTTATATTTGCCTTAATGTTCTGGACCATTCTGCCCTTCTTGATTTTGAATTGTTGTTTGGGGACCTTGTATTGCTATTTGAGTTTTACTGGCTTGTGTTATTAGTTTGCTTTATTCTTGTCATTTATACTAGACTTAATTACTTTGCATTCATCTTTGATTGGCAGTGTTGCTCGATCCCCTTGTCTGAAAAAATGGACTAAAAGAGCAGAAATTTGTGATAACCTTGTAACTCCAGTGAGTACAGTTGCTTTCAGGCTAAATAATGGGTGTGTTTATTTCTTTGTTCAAGATTTACATCTACCTCTGGGTGTGCAGGTCAAAATTGCAATGGTGGGAAAATACACCGGCCTTTGTGATGCTTATCTTTCTGTTCTTAAGGTAAATGCTTTTGTCCAAGATATGTTCCTTCAGCTTCAAACATAACCTGAAATAATGATCCCCAATTTTTGGGGTACCTTTTCAAAATAGGCTAATGTTGCTGAGTCAAATTATGCATTGTTGGTCTCTTGCAAGAAGATGGTGCCCGGAATACCTTTTGATGTACCCCCATGATCGTTATTTTCTTTGCCTTTTAACTTTTATTTGAAATTCACTTCATAGTTATTTTATTAAGATACAAAATTCCTTTCAGCTTATAATTTTGATGGAAAATTTACATTTGTAATTCCTGTATTGATTTTACAATTGATAACTTAGCTCCGAGTAGGACATGAGATTGGAAGTGCCATTGTGGTTATGTTGCTTCACTTTCAAAAAATAAGCCATACTGTTATTGTGTAGGCCCTTGAACATGCTTCTATAGAATGTTCGAGGAAATTGTCAGTGGAATGGGTTGCAGCATCTGACCTTGAAGACACAGTTGCAAGAGAGGTCTGTATGTGGTGAACAGAGTCATTGTGCACATTATATTTCATTGCACCGTTGGATATGAGTGTTACTTTCCGTAATTATGATTCCGACATTTTTGCCTTTTCTAGGCACCAGATGTTCATGCAGCTGCGTGGAAGTCTCTCATGGTGAGTAACAAGTTTAAGGCTCACCATTTCACTTTGTCTGTTGTCAGTTTATGGGTGGGTTGTTGGGCAAACCACAACTTTAAAGTTTCAACAGCTTGTTAGTTGCATATGAATTTAAGGTTCTCAACTAGTCAGATTGTGATATGCACTAATTGGTAGCATATGGTATGAGTGGATTGGGTACATTGACATGTGCCTGCTATCGCAGGATGCAGATGGTGTTCTGGTTCCAGGTGGATTTGGTGATCGTGGTGTGCAAGGGAAAATACTTGCAACAAAATACGCTCGAGAAAAGAAAATCCCATATCTTGGAATTTGCTTGGGAATGCAGATTGCTGTGATTGAGTATGCTCGTTCTGTAAGTTTGATGCTGTTGACTGCCATCGTTTGGTCACAAATCATTGGTGGAAGAAGAAGAATTGGGTGGTTTTTATTTTTATTTGTTTTCTGAAGGTTAGTTCGATTTTTACCTTTCTTTCTGTTGATTATGTCAGGTTCTTGGATTGGTGGAGGCTAACAGTGAAGAGTTTGACCCAGAAACAGAACCTGCAAATCGCTGTGTTATTTCCATGCCAGAGGTAAATGTTTTCTGGCATGACACTTTCTGCATTTGAAGTAATTATTCATCTATTAGATATATGGACCAATAATATGAAGTGGTCTTACTTTTCATACAGATTTCAAAAACCCATATGGGGGGTACCATGCGACTGGGTTCTAGGAGGACATATTTTCAGAGTGCGGATTGCATCACGGCAGAGTTGTAGGCATCATATGATCCTTATTGACAGTTTCAGTTTATAACTGCTGGAAACTTTTTGTTGCATTGTTTTCTGAAATATGATACGAACATGGCTGATTTATTGGAGATTTGATGGTTGTGATAAATTTAATGATGATGAAAACAAATATCTGTTGTCATAAGTGTACTTTTAGTGTTATCTATGACATGGAAGCTATTTAATCTACTATCTGATAGATTGTTCCCTTGTCATGAAGATACCAGAAAGTTGATTATGTGGATGAGCGACATCGGCATAGATATGAGGTTCAATAAGCAATTTATTTATGAGTTCTATGAGGTCAATGTTTTGTTGTAGTTTATCTAGGATTGATTCTTTTGAAGTTTTAATTCATTTGTATAGATTTAGGAATGTCTACTTGATGTTTGGTAGCCAATAATTGTTTCTTTGGTGTCTTCATTTGTTGTTGCTCAAGTGAATAGTCAATTTTTGCAGGTTAACCCTGCCATGGTTGAAGAGCTTGAACAGGGTGGGCTACTGTTTGTGGGCAAGGATGTAAACTGTGAACGTATGGAGGTAATTGACTCTTTTTCCTATTGTCTGATAAGTGGGCTTCCACCTTCTTGGACCAAAAGTGGAAATATTTTTGAAGTTTGTTTGGATTCTATGTGAAGCAGTTTTGTTTTTTGTTTTTGTGGACAGATACTGGAATTACCAGGCCATCCTTATTTTGTTGGAGTCCAGTTTCATCCAGAATTCAAGTCAAGACCAGGAAAAGCATCTGCAGTCTTCTTGGGTACTTCATTTCTGTCATTCTGTGGAAATACGTTAAATATAAGATTCACCTGATGTTGAACTTGCATACTTTGTGCTGGATTTTCAGAGATTGTCCACAACTGAATTCTTGATGATTTTAAGTTCTGTTGTTAAGCCTGCCCCTGGTACCCTATCTAACTTGTGATTTAACTTATGTTATTGTGACTGCCTATGTACCCCATCTAACTTTAGTAATCAAAGTGCCTTTGGTTATTATGCCTTGACAGTTTATGTGCCAGGTGCAGCACCTGCTTAAGTACTGTATTTCTATTCTTGTTCACCTTATGTTGAACTTGCAGACTTTTGTGCTCGATTTTGGGAGATCGTCCTTTAGCGACTGGAAATTCTTGATTTTAACTTATGTTTTTGGGCTTGCCTTTGGTATCATTTCTAGATCTTGATTTTAACTTGTGTTTGGGACTGCCCTTTGCACCCTGTCTTACTCTAGCAATCAAACAATGATAAATAAGATTGCACTTGTTGCAAGTTTTATGTCAGATCCTGGATAACTGTCCTTGAGCAATTCAAATTACTGGACCTTCCTGGGCACCCTATATGTTTCTGGTCGTCAAAGCACCTCAATTATGTGAGTTATTATGCCCCCAGTACTAACATACCAGTCAAAGCATCCTGCTGTTTTTGTAGTTTCCTGTATAGCTACCCTTATTATCTTTGGAACATGCCAAATAAAATCTACATTGCATTACAAAATTCGTACGAACTTCTGGATGATTGTTAGTGGGCTTGCTCATAAGTACCTGACTCAACTCTGGCAATGGAAGCATCTTCTTGTTCTGAATTATGATGCCTTGTGTATTTATCTCTAGCTGTTGTAGGATTTGATCATTTTGTTCCATGTGCGTATATGTGGTCTGATAATCATCTTGTTATGAGTACAGTGCTTCACGAGGTACATGTGATATGTTTGTTTTGAAAACTATTCCATCAGGACTTCATCATGCTTTAGGGCATGATGAAATTATTGTACTAAGAGGTGTATTCTACAGCCCAGTATGGAAGAGATTGTAACGTCTGTCCTGTTTGTAATGCTTGCGCCCAGAGGCGCATTTAACAACCTGGTAAGGAAGAGATTGTAATGTCTGTTCCCTTTGTAATGTGTATGTGGACCAAAAAATAGAAAATAATTAAAACATTTCTACTTTTACTAAATGATAATAATAATAATAATAATAATTTTATTCACACACATTCACATGGATAGATATCAGCCCAGATCCATCCGAGCCTCGGATCTATCAAGCACACAGGGGAGTCAAATCTCTGGAGGTGCAAAGTTTTTGTCAAGTTTTTGCATTGTCAAAGGGCTGGCATGTCTTGGAGGGATTTGATCTCTCATGGTGCTTGATAGTTCCAGGTTTAAGATGGATCCATAGTGGCATTCCTTTCATTTCATTACTCACAGGAGGTAATTCTTGTTTATTAGTACAGCTGCTCTGTGTGTCATCACAAGGATCCTCTGGTCTCATATATTTTCAGTTTAGGCAATACAGAAGCATATCGAATATTCCATAATTTTGCTTGTAATGAGGCCATCCCTGTGCATATCTTGTACTGGAACAAGCAGAGTTTTCCTATGCATTGAAGTTCGAGTAGTTCTTTAATTTGCTCGTGTATTTGTCCTTTTGAAATGCAATGGACATGTGCTTGTTTTTTTCATGGAAATTTCAACAGGATGCACTTTTGCCAAATTGTGTTTTAACTTGCATCATTTTGTTGAGTAGCTGAGATCTAGTTTTTATTTGGAAAATGTATGACCATAATTGAGTTCTTTGCAGGCCTCGTACTAGCGGCGTCAGGTCAACTTGATTCATATTTGAAGAACCTTGGCAAACAGAGCAATTCGAGTCGAAGTTCTCATGTGGACGATAATAGCAGAACTCCTGTATCACCTGGATGGAATGTGTTTGAAAATGGCAGTGTAAATGGTGCTGATAATGGGCTTGTATCAAATGGTGTTGGGAATGGTATTTTGAATGGTCCTGTTAATGGTGTTACGAAAAGGAATCCACCTCCTAGCTGCTCAAATGCGAATGGAAATGGTAACCATGCATAAACAAGACTAAACCGATTGAGTTTGGATTGTACATCTTTGGTGCTTTTAGTTTTTGTCATTTTTTCTTTGATATTGAAATTAAGTGTTGCTTGCTCTCAAAAGCCTTACATAAGAGGTCCAAATCTACAATTTGCGGAATGTTCTGTACAGAAGATAGAGTGGAGTATCTGAGATGTTGAACTTACGTGTTGGATATGACCACAGAATATAGTCATAGATTCTTGACTTTACACTATCAGGCTACAGGGTACAGGAAAACAATTTGTTTTGTGTTCTTCCTGACTTTGACAGTTCTTTGTAGTGGCTGCTGCTGATTCAGTGGTGAATGCTATTTATGGTTTTAAAAAAATTCAGGTTCCTACTATGTAGGAAGCACTGTTGTCATTCAACTGATGGCTCGGGACAAAGTTTGTCATTTATTTTTAATGGGTTTATACTACACCGTAGAGATATTAAATTGAAACTTGTCAATGGCAAAACTTGGAAATACATCTCTACTTTGTCACAATGAAATTAACAATTGACTACTCTTATTGAGGCTTGCTGCTTCTTTTCTGGAAAGACATGTATTTTAGCATTTGCAATCACAAAGTATTGCTTGAGCTTAAACTTTTTGCTTTTCAACATCATGTGCCTTGAAGAGGATTAAAAGTTGGTTTTCAATTTTCATTAAGCTAATCCACCAATTCTATAGGATTTCTGGACTGTTATTAATTCTCTAATGCCCTTTCAAGTTTCCACGGGGTTTCCACTTTAGTACAGGTGAATTTTACCGTTCTAAAGAATCATCTCTCCATTGAGGTATTAAAAGAGCTCTCTTTCCAAGAATGTGAATACAAGAAGCATTAAATTAAGAAATCATTGGACCTAATTATCAGATTAGGTCACAAAAAATCATCATGGTATCTTGTAAGCAAAGGCTATAATTTTTGTAGTTAAATTCTTTGAAATTGAAGTCAATTAGAAGCCATTAATGTCTACTACTTTTAAACAGATTTGTTCAAAGATAATTATGTCACTCAACTTACAATACTGATTAATTTTTAGATGCTGTTATTAATTTATTTTAAAATCACACAAACCAGAAGGCAAATGTTTTTGAGAAAATTTAAAAGTTTCAGGCTTGGTAATCTTTGTGGATTTCAAGGTCAATAGGTGTGAAGACTCTGTCAATAGGTCGTTTTTTATTTTATTTTAATATTTTAATTTTAATTTTTATGTTGTTTCCCTTCAATTTATTTGATGAGTTTTATTTTTATGGGCTTCAAGGTTTTGGGGAATTTATTTATTTATTTTTTCTTTTTTTCTAAATTTGTGTTATAAATCTATTTGTATGTTAATTTAAATAATTCAAAATAAATGAAAGTTGAAATTGTTATTAATGTAATGGGATTACATTTATTGGTGCATTTAACTAATTAAAATTAATATGACAAGTATTGAAATATGTAATAAATAAAATGAACTTGATATTATGAATGTAATGGGACTAGTGCAGCTATACAAATTAAAACGATGATAGACATCAATCCAAAATATACATACCATTTGACCAATATAATTAACTTTAATTTTCATTTTAATAAAGCAAGTTGTTGTGATCCCTGATTGGATTTAAAGAAATAGCAATAGGTTAATCTAAATTCAATTGGCTTGGAGGCAAGATGTTGTTATCCTAGTTGAATGGGATAGAAAATACATGAAATGAAATTTTAATATAGTGCCAAAAGGAAACTTCAATTACATTCTAAAAGATAAATATACATTGGAGATAACTAGGTTTGAACAGTGATTGTATCAAGAAATACTTGCCACTCTCAATTTCGTAGATTACAAATGAAGAACTTTGCATATGGATGATTTGATACTTCTTTGAATTCAGCAGAGGCAACAAGATAGAAACTGTCTACTGAAAATAGTGTATTAATTTTGTTGTTGCATAGGAATTTTAAGACCAGTCAATTTAGATACTAGATCTATGCTACAATACCACAATACTCATTCAAGGAGGGGGCACTACTTCTTTATACAAGGCACTGGGTGAAACCTTAAATCAGAAGTCGAACTCAAATTTTCATTAACACAAGAGCATTCCATAGGAACCATATCAAGGTTTTGTATTAATTTTCATAAACAAAGTTTTGATTACAATACTGATGAATGCACCTACTCAAATTGAGGAGCGGTTTTTATACCAATTACATTCCCTTTTTTTTGGCAAGATGTTCAAAACAACCATTAGGATCTGAAATCTTTGGGTTCTTCTTCATTTCATTCTAAGGGGCTGACTAGAATAGGCAAGAGTATAAAATTGTTCTTTGGTGTTTTGATCAATGTCTTCAAGCTGATAGAGGATGTTGGGACTGTTCTTTGTAGCGGCTGCTGCTGATCCTTGCATTGTTGTCCTTTCCTTGCTGTCCACTTTGCAACTTGATCACTATTTTGGTATATCGACTACCACTGTTAAGGCATTCCACCCTCATCTAGTTGGTGTAATGACAACACGTAATAACAATGTGAACAATTTGCTGTTGCTGAAATAGTCATTTGTTGGTGTTGCATTAATGTGAAATAGTCATTTGCCTCTAGCTTGAAGAGGTTGCATGTCATCATACAGCTAACCAGTGACTTGGAGTCAGAGTCAGAGTCTCAATGAAAAACATGGTGGAATACAAAAGATGGGTGCAAAGAGATGGTAATTCAGGTGCTGTTCATCTTCCCCCAACTTGAAGAGGTTGAATCTCTTATGCAACTAATAGTCACTTGGAGTCACAGTCAGAGTCCCGGTGAAAAGCATAATGGTAGGTTGTTGAGGATTAAATCTCAGTTCCCTTGAACATGAGTTTGATAGAATCCTCCATTTGTGTTGGTCTCCCTCTAATAGTTAGCTTTTTCTCCTTGGGTGAAGCGAGCCACATCATTGGATAGTAGAATTTTAGGCCAAACCATGTGTTTCCATATTTCTTGGCACATTGGATGTACTATGTGACTTGTTATAGTGCCACTTGGAGATTCATTTAGTCGAAGGCATCCTATATTCTCAAGGTTTTTGTAGCGTGTTCCCACCTGTGATTTCAACCTTATATAGCATTGGACACTAGGAACTCTATCCATTCCACGTTGTAAGAAATAACCTATTGTCAATTGTTAGCCAATAAGTTAGAGTACTTTGCAATGCTGATCCATGCATAATGGGAAATGTGCACAGATTTTGGCCTTTGAAATTCTCCTTGCATCGAAAGGTTGCAATCCAGATTTTGTTGAGCAATGAATTGGGCGGTCTTCCATTATACTTGATTGTGTAGGAATGACATGAAAGTCCTCAGTTGTATGTCCCCAACAAAAGGAGTTGTGTTCCAATTGGGTTTGAAATCAACAATGATGTTGCGCTGATACAACTCACGTAATAAGTTTTTCTCTTTGCTATTGTTTTCAAAATATGCGTTACAAAAAATATTGTTTTGACATTATCTGATGAGGTTTTCCTGTTGCTATTCCCTTGTGCTTAAACACCACATGTGTTTCATTCAAGGATATTGAATAATAGGGCAAGGTGCCCTGCAAGCAAGAGTAGAAACTAGTAGATAGTTCATTTGTTCCTTTTCCTCAGTGGGGATCCTGATATGGTCTTGTAGCTTTGTAACTCTTTTTATATCCTTCTTCTGTTGCTCCCATTTGGATTGATGGATTGCCAACTGTTCAACCCATTTATATCTCAAATTATAGATGTCCTTTCGACATTCTATCGCAGACACTGTTTCTTTTCCATAGGACTCAATTATATATTTCTACTTAGAAATTTGGGCCCTCAACTAAAATTCACTGTCACATATTAATTGGGTTTCAACTTATTGCATAGGAGGATTAACCTCCACTATTTGTGTTTCTTCCTCGATGTATGTGACAACCTCTTGAGGTTCTATTTGTGTCTCTGCATTCTTATAAGTGGCCCTTGGATGTCTTGTGAACCTCACATTCTCTTCATCAATGCATATGATTGCCTTTTGAGGTTTTGTTTGAGTCTTTGCATCTTTACAGTTTCCTGTGGGGGTGTTGTGAACCCAACATTCTCTTCGAGATTTTCAACTACTTGGGTTAGGTGATCTAGGTGTTCCTTCACTAGTGTGAATGTTTGCCGCAACAATCTTTTCAACCAATTCTTGTGAACTAGCAATTTGTGTCTCTCCTTGGTCTTCATCTTCCACTATCATGGGAACAATTTCATCTCCCTGTATTACAACTACCACATTTCCTTATGTTTTTCCATCTCCTGGTTTTGGTGTTATAGTAAGGACATCTGTAGGAATTTACAGGGTAAGTTCCTTAGATAAAAAACCAAAGGTCACTGCTCACAAATAGATCACAAATTAGTACACTAGTATATCACGTGGTTAAAACCCTCGAAGAGGGAAACAATCCACGGCCTGAGCCAATGCGGCCACTTCAGGCAATTTATTAATATATAAAGACAGTTTACACATGTTTCTCTCATAAACGGTTACCAGACAAATGACCCTCCATGCTCTTTAAATAGAGATCATGGACCAATCATGTGTTAAGCCACGGATCAAGTGTCGTTAATATCGAGGAGAGAGTGAACCACTAGAGCACTACAAATCATGACCGTCAGATTATAAGTTACAAGTGTACATAGTAAAGAAACACACTTTACTTAACTCTACACTAGACCAAGTTATACTTAACTATTTCTTATGTGTCGGATTTACAAAGGTGACACAAAAGAAGCCTATTTCCTATGTGTCGAAATATCATAACATACCCCCTTAAGAACAACTTGGGATTGGATTGAAGGATTTACAAAAGTGACACAATAGGAGTAGAATGAGGCATTAGAGCCTATCCCCCCTTAATGATAACTTTCCTGAACTCCAAGCATGGATCAAAGTTTGGTAAAATTTGCTTCTGTGAGAGCCTTTGTAAAGATATCGACTACTTGATCATTAGTTGGACAATAGTGCACTTCAAGAACACGATCATGAATGAGATTTCCGATGAAGTGTATGTGGAGCTCAATGTGTTTCATAGGCTGATGTTGAATTGGATCTTTACATAGCTGAATGGCACTCTCATTATCACACCAAAGTGTAGTTGAATGTTGTTGATGAAGACCAAATTCAGACATGATCTAATGAAGACACATGGCTTCCTTGCTGGCTTCAACGACACCACGATACTTTGCTTCTGCCGAAGAAAGAGAGATGTCACTTTGTTTCTTACAAGACCAAGTAATAGGTCTTGAACCAAGAGTGAATACATATCCTGCAGTAGACTTTCGATCATCAGGGTCACCAGCCCAATCAGAATCAGTGAAAGCAATCAACAATGGAGATGCTCTTGCACTGTAATGAATCTCGAATTGAATTGTACCTCAAATATATCGAAGCATTCTTTTAGCTACTTTCTATTGACTTTCATGAGGTTGGTGCATAAACCGAGTAACAAGACCAACGATAAAGGAAAGGTCAGGACGGGTATGGGTTAGATACATAATTTTACCAACAAGTTGATGGTATAAGGTAGCATCAACTTCAGGGGTAGTACAAGTGACTGAAAGCTTGACTCCAGACTGAAAGGGAGAAGGGGTTGGCTTACATTCTTCCATGTGAAAGTAGTGTAGAAGATCACAGCCATACTTGGACTGAGAAAGGGTAATACCTTCTTTGGATTGCAAGATTTGAAGACCAAGGAAATAATGCAAGTGTCGTAAGTCTGTCATTTCAAACTTCTTTTTGAGGCTATACTTCACATGGTTTATATGGTTGGGATCGCTACCAGTAAGGATAAGATCATCAACATAAAAAACAAGGATGATGAAGGACTTACCCACTTTCTTGGTGTAGACAATGCTGTCAGAATGACACCTAGAAAAGCCATTATCTAATAGAAATCTATCCATTTTGGCATACCAAGCCCGAGGAGCTTGTTTGAGACCATAAAGAGACTTTCTAAGGGGACAAACAAGGCTAGAGTCGTTTTTTATAAAGCCAGGGGGTTGTTCCATGTAGATTTCTTCATGCAAATCTCCATGTAAGAAGGTGGATTTAACATCCATCTGATGGACTTCCCATTTAAAGGAGGCAACAAGGGAAAGAACAAGGCGGATAGAATTCATTTTGGCAACAGGGGAGAAGGTTTCAATATAGTCAATGCCTTCAACTTGTGAAAATCCTTTAGCAACAAGATGAGCTTTATGTCTATCTAGTTTTCCATCTGGTCCAAACTTTGTTTTGTAAACCCATATGCATTTGACAAGTTTTCTTCCTTTTGGAAGAGGAACAATATCCCAAGTATCGTTTGCTAATAAGGAACGATATTCTTCATTCAAAGCTTCATCCCAATCTGGATGTCCGAAAGCTTCTTCAAAGGTGTCTGGATCAGGTTTTTCTGGAACTTGAGCCAATAAGGAAGAGGCTCTTTCGAACTGAGAACGTGTACGTCGTTGATCTGCAGGGTCACTTCCAAGAGAACCTGTTGCATCCCAAGTAGAGCGGACCCATCTTGGAAGCTGTGGAGCAGAAGGAATGTCTTCAAGAGGTGGAGGAGGATTTTCATCCTTGTTGTCATCATTTGAACTAGAAGGAATGCTATCAAAAGGATAAGAGATAGAGACAGGTGGCACATACGCCGAATCAGGCTCGTAGGCCAAAGGTGGCACACCCGCCGAACTAGGCTCGCTGGCCGATATATTTTCATCAAATTTTACATCTCTTCTAATGATTATATTTTTGGATTTTGGTTGAAGAAGTCTATGTCCTTTGACATCTTCAGAATATCCAACAAAAATGCATTTTTTCACTCTTAGGTTCTAAGGCTTTATGTTTCGCATCTGGAATATGGGCCCAAGAATCACTTCCAAAAACATGAAAGTGACTTACATCTGGTTTGATTGAGCTCCAGGCTTCTTCTGGAGTTACATTCCTTAAAACCTTAGTAGGACTACAATTTACTATGTAATTTGCACAGTTAATTGCTTTTGCCCAAAAATTGAGACTATGTCCTTTAGATTGAAGCATACAATTAGCCATTTCTTTTAAGGTGCGATTCTTCCTTTCAGCTACACCATTTTGTTGTGGAGTATATGGAACAATATGTTGCAATTGAATGCCATGCTCAGTGCAAAAGTTGATAAATTTGTTGTTAACATATTCTCCTCCATTGTTTGATCTTAACTTAAGAATTTGACGTCTAGATTGTTTCTCAACAAAGGCCTTAAAGGCCAAGAACATGTTAAAAACTTCTCTTGAGTTTTAAGAAGTATACCCAAGTGCGTCTGGAAAAATCATTAATGAAAGTTAAGAAGTACTTGCAACTAGAGATATAAACAACATGAAGTGGACCACATAAATCACTGTGCACAAGCTGCAAAGGGGCTGAAGCGTGCCAAGAGGCATGTTTGTCAAAACTATCCTGATGATGTTTTCCGAGTACACATCCGGAGCAAACACCATCTTGACAAGATACCATAGAAAGACCTGTCACCATATTTTATTTACATAGAGTTTGAAGAGAGCGATAGTTTAAGTGACCAAATCGCTCATGCCAAAGTTTGCTCACTTAATCATTATGAGCAACAAAAACGGAGGGAAGACGTGATGACCCAAAGTTGTCAAACATATACAACCTTGTGGAATCATTAGCAATGCCAGTAGCTAAAATATGTCTAGGATCTTTGAGGTCCTTGATTACAACATCATGAGGTGAGAATTCTACTATTTCCCTTCACCTGAATGAGTTATCTGATAAACAGATAGAAGGTTGCATGACAAGGTAGGAACACATAGTACACCATGAAACTGACCATTATCTAGATGAATGGTTCCTGATCCTACAACACTAAGAGATCTGTCGTCGCCAACATAAATATGTTTGGTGTTACAATCATTTAAAGAAGAAAACATGGCTTTATTTCTGGCCATGTGGTTAGAAGCTCCAGAATCAATGAGCCACTCATGAAAATGAGAAGAAGAAGATAAATTTAATGCATAACCAGATGCTTGACAACTAGAAGCAAAAAGTGTCATTCTTGAAGATGAAGTTGAAGAGGTCTCCAAATTGATGTGGTGCTTCTTCATTGCCGCTTCCAAGGCTTCCATCTTCTTAAAACATTTGGACTCTACATGGCCATCACGATTACAAAAGTTGCAATGTCTATCTGTTTTCTTCCCTTTGTTTTTAGTTGCCTTGTCAGTTTGGTGAGTTGCTTTTTTAGTTTGCGGCTAAAATTGCTTAGGACCCTTGTTTGGTTTAGGACCATACTTTTTAGGATACTGCTTCTTGGGATTCTTTTGATATGGTTGTTGTTGGGTTGCTAAGGCTTTCTTAGAAGTGATTCCAGAAGTGATAAGACCAAGGTGTAATAGTTTTTCTTGTTCTCTTATCAAAGAATCACAAAAGACATCAAAACAGGGGGTTCTTGTCGGCGGTTCCTTGAGAAATGAGGGATTCTTTAGTAGAATGGAAGGTGGAAACAAATACAGAATATGCAGGGCCAAGCTTAGCAAGAATGGAATAGATGAGGCTACCATATTCCTTTTTGAACTTACAACCTTCTAAAAGAAGTCTAAGGGTCTTGAATTTTGACAAAAAATCTTAAATAGAGGAGAAATTATTGAGGTCCAAAGTAAGCAACTCATTTTCAAGCTGGTGGGCCCTGATTTGATTTTAAATGCCAAAAACAATATTTCGTTTTTTCAGGGCTTCATCAGGGGTGTCAATTTCAAGGATATGAAATCGAAGATCTTGAGCAATGGACATTCCTATCAACCCTCGTGCTTGATCTTGTTTATTTTCCCATTTAGCGGCTTTATCTCCATCGGTAGGTTTAGTTTCTTGTCATGTGGCTATTCTATAAAGCCCTTTACTTCTAAGTAATATCTACCATGTGAGGTAGTCATTGGAAATAATTAGTGTTGTTAAGAATAACTAGGCATGCACTTTCCATTTATGAAGCTAAAAAGAGTTGAAACTAACTAATGCAATGGAAATATCTTGAAAAAAATAGATACATTAAAAAAAACGGCTCAAAAAACGACTCGGATGAAGAAGTTATACCTTTTTGAAAAAATGACTTGTAGATGTCGAATAGTTATAGGAGCAGTTTGAAATTTGATGATTAAGTTCAAATTTTTAAAAAATCCCGCCACTTTAACGAAATTTTTTACGAAAAGAAGCTTGAGAAAAGATACTTGAACCCAAGACCTCTATTCTCATAAACTAACTTCTCACAGAGTGAGATAGTATAAGATTACGTAATTGTTTGAAAGGAGGAAGGTTTTTTTAGTCTTCGATGTACATGCTTTTTCTGCACGGAAAACACAAAAAATCCGAAAAAAATAAAAATGCAATTCTTACGACATAATGTTAGATTTTACGGTAGCCTTCACGGAAACTATGTATTTTTTCATTATTTACGATTTCAAGATCGCACGAACGTGGGAAAGAGCATATGTAACCTGAAAAAAAACCTTCTTTGTTTACGTTTAACGAGGATTGCACCACGGCCTCGAACGAAAGAGCACTGAAAGGAGTATATATACGACAATAAATATAACCTAAAAAATCGAAATAACGAGAGGGAACCGAAATAACGGAGGCACCTTTAATAAATATAACTGCAAAACGAATACTTTATGCCTAAAGGATCTAAACTAGCATAGCAGGTGGCAAAATCTTTTCGCATGAAGAAACGAAAGAGGTAGTTCCTCACTATATGGGGCAGCTCCAAACACAACGAAACGGGTTCCAAGACCATAAATGTTCATAAATAGTAGATCTCCAAAACAACGATCGCATGCGATCAGGCAAGCTTCAAATTTGGATCCAACGATGGATGCGGCCCTCAAAGTAAGCTACGATAGCATGTAAGAATTTACGGTAAGTTAAAGTAGATAAAAAACCGAGTCACCGCTCACAAATAGATCACAAATCACGTGCTTAAAACCCTCGAAGATAGAAGCAATCCATGACACTTGAAACCGTCACATTACACTTCGGGCAATTTATTCCTCCATTCTCTTTAAATAGAGATCATGGACCAATCGGGTGTCAAGGCATGGATCAGAAGTGTCGTTAATACCAAGGAGAGAGTGAATTTTGAATCACTACAAATCGGAATTTGTCGGTTATAAGTTACAAGTATACATGGTAAAGAAACACACTTTACCTAACTCTATAAATGAAAGTTATTCTTAACTATTTCACATGTGTTGGGATATCCTAACAATAAAGTTATAGTGAGATACATAACAGCTATTAATGTTAATTCTATTAAATTAATTAATTTTGTTAATTTTATAAAATTGAAATTTGAAGCATTTTTCTATATGCTTTTTGTTTTGCCATAATATTGTTTTTGTCTTGGTTTGATTATCTCCTTTTCAAGTGGTTAATATGTGGTTTCACTTGTGGATTGAGACCCATTAGGTGAACTCAAAAAAATATGGACAATTAACACATGTATGTTGATAATTTAAAGCAATACTAAACTATTTTAAAACAAGACCACTCTTAATAATGATAAGTGATATTATTGAAATTCACATATATATAGATAACAATTTTTTTATGTAGATATGCATGTTTACATTATAAAACAATATCTCTCTTTTAATTTATAATTTTTATTTTTTAATTTACCATTATAAATAATTGTTGTACTATTTTTAATATTCAAATTATTTTAAATATTTTTTTCCTCTTATTTTTAATTACATAAAAATATATGGTTTTATTATTATTATTATTTAAAAATTTTTTTAAAATATTTTTTTACTAATTATATATTTATATATATATATATATATATATTATAATAATTTTAATTAAAATAATTAAAAAAATTTTAAACAATAATTAAAAAAATTTAAGCCATAACCATAATATATTTTCATTTGCAAATGAAAATCAGTAAGTATTTAAGCATATAAAATAAACTCGATTACAAATACATTACAAATACCTTGAGAAGCCAAAAATACAAATTCTAACAAGATAGGAAAGTATAGAAATTTAAAGAATGTTCTTTTTGTTGAGATAATGCCTCATTTATGATGCATACTACGAATTAGGGAGATTTATTTGGTTTGTTGGAGGATGTTGAGAGATTCTCTCATTACTCCCTCCAAGAATGGAATTAGTTGGATGCGAAACGGCACTATAAATATTAGCCAATATATTAGTGTGATTTAATATGAAAATTAATTGTTTATGTGTTATTCTGTGCGTTTCTACTCTTTCATAATTTTTAATATGGTATAGACCACTACGCTTAAATCCCCTCACGGGATAGCCGGAAAATGTGAAACCATGATTATTCAACGAATTCTTTGTGGAGAGTAGATAGCTCGGTGAATTTATTTCGAGTAAAAGTTTTTGTGTGTTTGTTATTTTTTCTTTAAATTTAACTGTGAATGGTGAATTTTGTATTAGGCATCCGACTTAAGGACATTCGATAGTTTTTTCCTGTTGAACGTATACGGGAAGAAGATTCGAGGAAGACGATCTTCAGATCGTCCAGGATCGCAAGACACCAATTACCAACGACGGGGAAAATTTGTCATACTTGTTATTTGGATTAGTGGATGGTTACGAGAGGAAATACGGGGATTTATACGAGCACTGCGAGGCTCCCACGAATCGCTAGAACGTAGTTAAAAGGAAAAATCCGTAGTTCTTGGGAGTTCCTGATAGAACCATTACGATATTGGAATTGATGCTTGTTGTTTCACACTTTATTAGCGCAATATCGGCGGGTGTGTGGTGAGAGTAGAGGAGCATGTAGGTGCCTCAAATGTTAAATACGATTGATGCTTCTTAGTGTCAAAAAGTTGCACGGGTGTGGAAAATTCGTTTGTGGTGAGACTAGCGTGTTCCAAGCGCAAAGCAGTGGGGTATTGATCGTGCATATGGCCCGAATAAAAACTATAACGAGAAGATGGTATTGTTGTGTTACAAGAACACGACAACAACAACGGTGACTATGTATCGGGTTTCGACTCGCAATACGGCTCTAATGGCGACACGACAACCAACGAGTTGGAGAACTTTATTAATAGTTCCGTGAGGGCAGGCATCAAAACATAATTCATTTGGTGGTGGAAGATGTTCTTCAAGAGAAAACATCTTTGTGACAACGAGTCGAAGGACTGAGTTACGTAACCTTGCCATTAAATCAACTCTTCCAACATTTGTGTAGGTTATTCGAAAACTTGACATTAGTTTCAATAGCGCTTCTCTTGGGAAGATTATGTGCATGGGAGGCTGATACATACCTTCGATTTATTTTTGGGTTAAGGAAATTACGTCTAAATTGAATTGCCCAAAGTTAAGTCACGAAATCCCCATTTTATAGGCGAAAAGTGTGTTGGTGGAGTGTGTAGCTTGTTAATATGTGAAATTATGAATTTTTGTTGTGGAAATTTATGTGTTAAACCAATTATTGAACAAATTGTGACTTATTTAAATTAGTCGTTCTCCCCTACGTTCTACGGGGCAGGGAGAACAATTAGCTGAACGATTATGTGAATTTATTTATATACTGATCTTGTTGTGCTACAGACACGAGCATCGATTACAAGTTACGATATAAGGATCATTTGTGTGAGCGGTCAAATTGTTAGATTAGCTCTTGAACATTCGATGTGAGACCATTGCCTAGCCAACGTGGATAACCGAAGGCGAAATATCAAGCAGGATGGTGATTGGTCCATGGATAGTTCATCACTTGTCGACTCTTGACACGGAAGCCCAGGTAGGCAAGGTTGTCAATACGCTTGATCTTTACCAGTTCATTATTCGACCGAGAAACAAATGTATTTTTAAATGGGTTGAATGGTAGCACAAAATGGTGGAGAAAAGAGCGTTGTCGTGAGATCTCGGTGGGTACAAATGTCTCGGTGGGTACAGAGGAAATGTTAATAGGGGAACCCGGAAGGCAGGACAAATGTTTACCTTATTAAATTAGTGTGTTCTCCATTTACTGCAATGTAGGCATTAAACGGGGGTGTTGAGATAATGCCTCATTTATGATGCATACAGTTGGGGATTAGTTTGGTTTGTTGGAGGATGTTGAGAAGATTCTCTCAACTACTCCCTCCAAGTGAATTAGTTGAGTCTCGGCGGCACTATAAATATTGTAATGTATTAGTGTGATTTAATATAGAAGTTAATTTTTTGTGTGTTATTCACAATAGTTGCTCTCTCATAATTTTTAATACTTTTCTCTTAATACGATGGGGAAAATAGAAATAAACAAGTTAAGGAATGATCTTGTGTGTTAATACAAAACAAATGCTCTTGAAAAAATAATATAACAAGTTCGGATAAGAATTTGTAAGGCGTCTTTTAAGTAATGATTTCGTGTCATTCACATATATATAATTTAAAATATTTTTTTTCTGAATTTACTATTAATTTAAGTATAAATCTTTTGAGAAATCATATAAGATATTTTAGAACGCGTTTCAAACTACTACTAACTGTAAGAAACACGTCAGTTCCAAAATATATCTTATGTAATTTCCCAAAAATTTATAATTAAAATATAATTGTTAAAAAATATAAGGATTAGATTTCAGAATCTCACTGCAATCTTAGACTGTCAATTTCAATATCCAAGATTTGTATAGTGGCATGAAATATAATGAATGATGAGGAGCACATTGCCCATGGGAAAGTCCAGGGAAAGTGTAGTTTTCATAAAGAGATGAAACCACGAAGATATTGAATGACTAATTTAAACCGGCAAAAGTTATAGGCAAATTAATGCCCAAGTTCAACCCATTAAATCGTGCAATCGTTTAGCTTACAAGGCAGCCTTACTCAGCCTTCCCCTCTTTCACACCGTAGCTACAGTTACTCTCTTGTAAGCCATCACCAAACACAGGTCCTATTAAGGTAGCTCCACCATGGACGACAGCTAGGGTTTGCGCCTCTTGAAATGGACTGTTTCCGATCACGAACGATCACCCGCTCTGTAAAACAGCGACAGGTCGCAAACGGTCAGCAGCTCTGTAAAACAGCGACTGATCTCAAACGGTCAACAGCTATGTAAAGCAGCGACCGCTCGCAAACGGTCAGTAGCTCTCTGGAATACGACACCCATAATTTCAATAGAGCCTTGATCATTAAAAATAAGGGAGGGCTATGTACGTAGTGTGCGTGGTTAAGTAGGTTGTCTTTGTGCGATTTTTTGGAGTTTCAGTTGCCGGAATTTGGTGGTAGAAAATAATTGAGGTAAAATCTTGATTTCTGTTATTTAAACTGGTTTTTTGAGTGTTTATATGGATTCAACACCTAAAAATCCTAGGGCACTTTGATTGTGCAACGTTACCCATTAAACTTCTATTTTCACTAAATTCCTACCGGAATTTAGAGAAATTTAACCGAAATAACTACCATAAAAGCCTTCAAAAAGTCGCATTATAGACTACTCAGTCAGAAATATATGGGTGGTCAACATTTTTTAATATGGATTAGGGGGAAGTGCCCAGGGGTATACTGACACATCATATATCTAGAGTAGCATGTTAAAAAAGCAGACAATGTATGGGCTTTCTGAAGAGAATTGGAGGAGTGGTAAGGAAATGGTCTAAGGTGGGAGGTAGGGAAAGGGTTACACGTAGGAGGTAGGGGAAAGGGTTACACGTAGAGATCGGTTTGGATGCCATAAAGGGTTTCTCTAGAAATCTCTTTTTGTCCGGTATATCTCATTCACTTCCTTCATGACGAGGACATCAATTTTTTTTCTGAGATCCATAAGAACCACAATGATTTATCCTGATGGACAAAAATGGTTCAAGACTGTAGATTTGGGGTTATCTAACCAACTTGCTTTCGAATGAGAAGCGTACATCACTAAGTTACAAGCTGCAGGCATTATCATTTTAGAGAATTTGGCATTACCATTTCAGAAAAAAAGGATAGAATGATCTTGGATAGTCTGCACAAAAATAAACAATCAATGGTAAGAAATCTAGTAAAGAATTCCAAAAAAAGAAATAGATTCAACAATCTATAAAAAATTAAATGATTACAAGTAGTTTAGAAGTGGGAGATACCACAAAAACTCAAATGTTTCTGTTGGCTGACTATTCATGGTCCAATGCTCACATAATAAACCTGCAACTTAGATGTTTTAATGGTCCTAACATATGCCTATCTTCTGTGGAGTGCTGAAGATATAGAACACCCACTGCTGAGATGCCTTTGAGGTAATGTGGGGAAGGTTTTTGGGTGCTATCAATATTAGTCATCTGAGGAGATATCAATCAACACCCTCTTCCTTTTTATCATATGGTCTATTAGGCTATGCAGAAACTCACTAATATTTGAACAGAAAAAGCCAACCATTATGGAGGTACATCTCAGGTGTTCCAATTTCACCCTCCTCAGAAATGACAATAACACCTCATTGGATATTTCAAAAATTAACTTAAAAAAAATAAAAAATGATAGTGTAGTGTGGGAGGAGGTTTTGGGTGCTCTCAATATTAGTCATCTGAGGGGATATCAATCCAGCTCCCTCTTCCTTTTTTTGCCTAAGCAGAAACTCACTAATATTTGTACAGAAAAAGCTAATCATTAGAGAAGTCCAGCTCAGGTGTTCCAATTTGACTTCTTACAAAAATAACAAGAACACCTCATTGGATAATGCAAAAATACTTAACTTAAAAATAAAATAAAAATGATAATAATTTTTCTTTAATAGTTCAAAAAAATGTTATCATTTTTATGGAGTGAATGAGGCATCATCTATATATAGAGCCAATATATGCCTGAGCTAGTTATTGAAGTTAAAATCTTGAGTTATGGTGAATCTTCCCAATGAAAAACATGTCCAATCACAATCAAATTCCCCATTCTTTTTACTAATTGGATTTACTAAATTATACATAACAATTTTCTATAACTCCCAGGGAATATCTTCTTTTTTACCTTAGATAAACTCCTCCAGTTACTTAAGTTTATCAATTTTTTCAGTGACGTTTCTTTGTCTTTGTTTACATAAATGGCACTCGAATTTCCCAATTGACTCTGCGTCTTCCTCATTGACACCCACACAGTCTCCATGGAACCATCTTTCGCAAACATCACACCATATCAAAAATTCACCTTCTTTGAATAACACTACAGACCACAACAATCTTCACTGGTTTCATCTTCAACAGATTGTTTTTCTTCCTTCTGCTTCCCACTACTTTTCTGACCATGCTCCTTGTTAGTACACAATTTATCGCTCCTCCCCTTCCTTTTATGTAGCCTACCCACCTTATTCTTTTGATCTTCATTTCTTGACACGCTTCTCAGATTTCTCATTTCATATGGTTGATCTCCATTATTTCTCTGATCTCCAATATTTTCTGACATTTTACGTGGTCTACCTACCTTATTCTTTTGATCTCCATTTCCTGACATGCTTCTCAGATTTCTCCTTTCATGTGGCTGATCTCCATTATTTCTCTGATCTCCAATATTTTCTGACCTTTTAGGTAGCCGACCTACCTTATTCTTTTGATCTCCATTTCCTGACATGCTTCTCAGATTGCTCATTTCATGTGGTTGATCTCCTTATTTCTCTGATCTTCAATATTTTCTGACTTTTTACGTGGCCGACCTACCTTATTCTTTTGATCTCCATTTCCTGACACGCTTCTCAGATTTCTCCTTTCATGTGGCTGATCTCCATTATTTCTCTGATCTCCAACATTTTCTGAAGGCTTATCAGATTGCTCCTTTTATGTAGTTGTTCTACATTATTTCTCTGATCTCCAATATTTTCTGATAGGCTTATCAGATTGCTCCTTTTATGTAGTTGTTCTACATTATTTCTCTGATCTCCAATATTTTCTGATAGTATCAGATTATCTCCTTTGTAGTTGTTCTACATTATTTCTCTCATCTCCAATAGTTTCTGATAGGCTTATCAGATTGCTCCTTTATGTGGTGTTTCTCTATTATTCCTCTGATCTCCAATATTTTCTAACAGGCTTATCAGATTGCTCCTTTTATGTGGTTGTTCTCCATTATTTCTCTGATCTCCAATATTTTCTGACAAGCTTATCATTGCTCCTTCTATGTGGCTGATCTTCATTGTTTATCTGATTTCCAGTATTTCCTGAGGTGCTTATCAGATCAATTCTTCCGTGTTGTTGTTCTCCATTGTTTCTCTGATCTTCATTATTTCCTAAGACTCCATTATTTCTTGAGATGCTTATTACATCTCCATTATTTCTCTGATCTTCAATATTTTCTGACTTTTTACGTGGCCGACCTACCTTATTCTTTTGATCTCCATTTCCTGACACGCTTCTCAGATTTCTCCTTTCCACGTGGCTGATCTCCATTATTTCTCTGATCTCCAACATTTTTCTGAAGGCTTATCAGATTGCTCCTTTTATGTAGTTGTTCTACATTATTTCTCTGATCTCCAATATTTTCTGATGGGCTTATCAGGTGCTCCTTTTATGTAGTTGTTCTACATTATTTCTCTGATCTCCAATAGTTTCTGATAGGCTTATCAGATTGCTCCCTTTATGTGGTATTTCTCTATTATTCCTCTGATCTCCAATATTTTCTAACAGGCTTATCAGATTGCTCCTTTTATGTGGTTGTTCTCCATTATTTCTCTGATCTCCAATATTTTTCTGACAAGCTTATCACATTGCTCCTTCTATGTGGCTGATCTTCATTGTTTATCTGATTTCCAGTATTTCCTGAGGTGCTTATCAGATCAATTCTTCCGATGTTGTTGTTCTCATTGTTCTCTGATCTTCATTATTTCCCTAAGACTCCATTATTTCTTGAGATACTTATTACATCCATCCTTCTGTGTTGTTGTTCTTCATTGTTTCTCTGACCTTCATTGTTTACTGAGACTCCATTATTTCCCGAGACACTTAAGAGTCTCTTCCGATAATAAATAGATTTCACAATGTCAGGTACATTATTTCTCATATAATAGTGCGTTATCTCCTCCAAAATTGTGTCCATGCTGGATATCTTTTCATATAGTATACCTCTGCCAAAAAAAACAAAAAACATAAACAACATGAGAGAATTCATCAGTAATATTGTTTTAATATTTACACTAAGTAGACAGTTATCGATAATATTGTTTTAAGATATAAGTTTAGCTATGATTGATTATTCCAATCATAGAAAGTGATTCAGTTACTATCCATACTCAAATTGCATTTCAGCTATTCCTTTTTCTTCTTTAAAAAAACCTACATAACATTTAACCTATTTAAGGCTAGCTATCTTCAGATTCTGTTTATAAAAAACTAATTCAAAATTTTCAATATCAATGTTAGCTAAGCTCATTGTTTGTCTATCCAGTTGTAGGGCTGTGATGGTATAAACAATGAGATTAAAAACAAATTCACATTAGCAATTGGGTTTTCTAAAGTATTTGACAAGAATTCATGGTCCTCAAAATGAAATATACTAAGACTTACCTTTTCCCACGATCTAAACCGTAAAGTCCGATGATAACAGAAATAACGCGCAAGAAGCCAAGCGTCTGAGCGCATTGCTACAGAACTGATCCATTTCTCTATGCTTATGCTCCCAAATCAATTTGCCAGTTTATGCCACAACAGGGCTCTGGCACCTCATGGAATCTCTTCTTCTCTGGTCACGTCCCATGTCCCATTTGCGTAGCTGTCACTTAAGGCACAATGGTTCCTCCACTGCAAAACAAAACTCATAAAGAAACTGAATTAGATGGTTGATTTCCATTCTTATCTAGTGTCAAAAAAACAGATTATTGCAAGAGCAGAAACTGTAAGATAATAATTTTGATGGTTGATTTCCTGCTGCTTTACTTCTATAAAACATGGTATAAGATGGACTGATTTAGCAGTGTAGGTGAAGATTATGGAAACTCATTAAGATTATAAATTCTGATTTAATGGAATTATGAAAATCACTTACAATTTTGTTCATTTAAAATTTATTGTTGCAAATGAAATCTCTTCAGGATAAATCATGAGAATTTTGAAATCATAAGTTTCAAACTATCAAACAACACTCACCACTTGCTCACCACTTATTACTGTGATATGTTTCAAACCACTTACTGTGATTCATTATCATCCTACAGATATTTTTGAAAAACCTAGTCTTAAACCGAAAATATTAAGCGAAAAATTCTCCAAATTAAAATCAATTTTACATCGACTTAAATTCAAGTTTAACTCAATTTTACTGTGACTTATCATTTTTTGAAAAAATCCTCTACCTTAAAATCAATTCTACATCTACTTAAATTTAAGTTAAACTCAATATTACTGTGACTTTTCATCAGCTTGAAATATTAAAAAGTTATTTTACTTTTAAAACTAAATTATGAACACTTACTTGGATCGCATTTTTCCGCAAAAGGCCCAAATCTGCAATAAAAAACGAAATGTTAAATGATAAAGGAATATGTCTAAGAAAATAGAGACTTTAATGGTGACAGTACATACCACAATGTCAAAGCTCGAATAAATGTGTTTCTCCTTGGTACAAATTGTATATCAAGATTTCTTCACATGCAGGAGCCGCTAGCTTATCTCCCAAAAGCCTCCTGTGTGGACATCGGAATATTGAGTTCTTATCTATAGCAAAATCGGAGTAACGTATTAAACTAATAAAAATATCTACCACTATGCTGGCCATTAAAATAATCTGGTCAAGGTGACAATTTTTTCAGAGCCAACGACGCTGCTAATTCACAGCTCAGCCTCGCATAGTTTCAAATGGAAATATTTTTCCAAAAGGCTTTGTTTATAGATAAAGTGAGGAGTGAAAGCAGCACGTCGTTTCAAGGCATTTTTAAGTCAGCTTATTCAACAACACGTATCATAGTTCAAATGTCGTGTTTTGTTTATGGAATATATTTTTGAGTACATTTAATTGAAATATGGTGAAAATTTATTAAATTTATATATTTAAATGGTTATTAGAACTTTATCATTTAAACACACTACAATTTATTCTAATTTAAAATCTTAAGATGGTGATACTATATTGTTAAGTTACTTATCATTATGTTGATAAAGGTGAAAGTTAGTGTTAAGAGTGAGCTTCTCAAGATACAAGTCCAAGCTTGATAATAATCTTTTATAAATTTTGATTAGACAAAAAAAATAAAAAAAATAAAAATCTTAAAATTGAATTAATGCTTATTCATTCAGAACTCTTTTCATTTTAATTATTATTATTAATTATTTTTTTATAAATAATTTATTTTATTAACACTATTTTAAAGATAATAGTTTTTTTATATTATTTAATATTTTATATTAATTTAGTTATTTGTAAAATAAATTTAAATAAAATTTTAAATAAATTATCAAATTTAACTATATTAAAAGTTGGAGTGATGGAGATTAGTATGATTTCTAGATAATTCTAGGAAAATATTTTGGACTATAATTTATTTCTAAACCAAATGTTAATAAAAATTTAGACACTTAAATTAAATAAATCTAATCTCAAAATCACCTATCTTTAAATTTAATGATGAAAAATTAATTTTTCTTCCATTGAACAAGATTCAATTATCAATTCTTATGAAAGTACTTATCGAGGAAATTATAAGATAAATCCAACCATATGGTTTCAACCCCATATGATAAACCTACAATCATTCATCACCCAAAACAGAACTGTTTCCAATGTACCCACATGGGATGTAATTCCCAAATCTTCATAAACATTAAAGTTACATGTCAAACTATTTTAATGACATGTTATTCATAAACAAATATTTATATTTTTATCCCATTTTGATTCGGGTGAGAATTGGGCAAGTAATCCTCCTTGGGATGGTGATGGAAGTGGAGACGATTGTAAAGGTCGTGAGGTGACCACCAACCATTATGAGCATGTGGGAACAAAGGCGGTTAAGGCATGGGGCACTTGGAATTTATGGTGATAGCACACGGCCCGAGGCATTTCATCGATGCATTTTGGTGGGAGAACATTCTTTACACATGTATTTTGGTTATGTGTTGGGTTATCTAGAAAAAGACGAAATGCCATTGGAATATCTAGTGGGGTCGAGGAGGCGTGAGGTGGAGATGATATTCCGGGCTATGATTGCGTTGTCTGGTTCATGGAAAGTGTATACGGGTATATATATTTCCTTAAACCGCCTCCTTCTCTGTGTCATGCTTGCTATAAGCTTGGTTAATAAGCAACGTGTGAGTTGTGAGAATGGATAACCTAGAAGATGACCATATGTCGTTTTTTCGGAAAATTTGAATTCTTCATAATGTGTGTTGTTTATATTCTAGTTTCGGTTATGCATGGAATTTTCCTTTCCTTGCATGGGAATAATTATCCATGTACGGGGGTCGACGACATAGGAATAGAGTCTCGAAGCCTAATAGAAATATTTTTTCTTTGCCTCTAGTTCTTCTTGAGATATGTATGTCAATTCTCGGTATTGTATCTATGACGTGTGTATGAGACCCAGATAATGAGAGGTTATTTTTCGGTTGTATTCTTAGTAACATGTCTATATAGTCTCAGAAATTTGTGGTCATGTGTTGCTTACGAGCAAAGGGTGCCTCCTGATGGATATGAATGGTGGTGAGGACCACATGAAAACGAATTTGTTTTTGGTTCATTGGCCAAAGCTTGAGTCTGTCCATTTTGTGTTCCTTTTTTGTAAATGTAGAAGGTATTCCTAATATTTGTTTATCTTACTGTAATTTGTGGTATTTGGTTATCCTGTTGGTTCATTAGTGGTTTTTTAGCCAACCAGATAATGGTGATGGCAGGGTAGCTCGTATGGAACTTGTGGTGTCCGGGTTAATAGGCAGTAGACGAGGAAAAATGCCGGTAGAGTGTTGTCCTGCGCTGACTTAGAAGAGGAGTTGTTGTCGAATAGATGCCAAGATCCTCGAGAGGTGATTGACCTATAAAGTTGGAACTCCAACAAACGTAAAAGAAAATGATTTCGTCATGTGAGGCGAGCTTCAATCCAACGAGCAACAAAGAAGTGCATGTGGAAGATTGGCGAGATCTTGACCCCGTCCGGGGCATTTGTGGTCGGTACCACCCGGTATGAAAGATAGTTCACCAATATTGGATAATGAAAATTCTGATGACCAAAGCTATTAGGGCCCCTTGATTAATGTGGGGAAACTGATTTGGGTTTGTAGGAAATTCAAAAAGGATTTCCGGTGAGTCAATTCAGTTATGACAAACATGTGCCTTGACATTGAGGAACATATACCATGTCTAGCTCAGTTAGAATTTCTTGGCTCTAGTGAAATGGTCTTATGGCACTACTACACCTAATGGAGTTTCTGACATTTTTTTAAGACAAAGAAATCTTTTGTCTTAAAAAGTCCTTTTATTTTAGTTATTTTATATTAAAATTTAATATCGATTGAATTGTCTTAAATATA
The DNA here is from genome assembly GCA_034641835.2 of Pinus albicaulis. NCBI lineage: Eukaryota > Viridiplantae > Streptophyta > Pinopsida > Pinales > Pinaceae > Pinus > Pinus albicaulis. The sequence goes on from CM076574.1 coordinate 295,347,337, forward strand.
AAATTTAAGACAAAAATAGTGTGAGACAAAAATAATTTGAGACAAAGCTTTATATTTAGACAATTTGAGACAAAAACATTTAAGACAAAAACAATTTGAGACAAAAAAAATTAAGACAAATAAGACAAAACTATTTTAAGATAAAATTTTATATTTAAGACAAAAGCGAGGGTTGAGACAAATATATTTAAGATAAAACTTTATATTTAAGACAAAAAGAATTTTGAGACAAATATATTTTAAGACAAAAATTTGAGACAAAAATATTTTAAGACAAAAATTTTAGATTTAAGACAAAAGCACTTTGAGGCAAAATATTTAAGACATAACTTTATATTTAAGATAATGGTGACTTAAGACAATGAAAATTAAGATGAAACCCATTTAAGATAGTTAGCAATTAAGACAAAATCATTAGCATTAGAATTTTGCATTGAAATATCTTAAGTGGATAGTGGATAAATTTATATTTTTTATTTTGAAAATAGATATTAGACCACATGAAATTTAATCATGTCATATTTATTTCTTTTATATTATATTTTTTCTTTTTTCACATCAGACACATTCTAAAAATTTAATAAATAAATAGATAAAAAATATTATTTTTAGTTGTAGCTTCGAGGATTTGAACTTTGAATCTCGTGTTTTAACCATAGGTGCTCCTAATATTCTTGGGCATATTATGTTTTTTCCTACTAAGCACTCAAATACAACCTCGAAGAACTAGTAAGGGTCCAAGGAAAAGAGCTACAAGTTCCCCAAATCCAATCTACATTTCATGGACAATCACATTTCCCCCAAATGTCCTCCACATATTTTCCTTGGTGTGTTGGAGTTTGAAAAATACATAGGATGCCACAAGTAATCCTAATCATAAGACTTAACTTTCCTAATGACTAGGAGATTTTAAAAATTATAAAAAACATCTTAACTTATGCCTAAAATTACTAAATTTCCTATCCGAAATATGAAATTAGAAATTCTACAAAATTATAAGTTATGAGAAACCAACTTCCTCTTCTATAAATCTCTAAGACCTTATGGAGGACAAATACAAATTTTGAAATAAATTGTTGAAATTATGCTCTTGCATAAATAGCTACCAATGTATCCTTGTAGGCCACCCCATTTAACAATAGTAATACCAATGTCCTTTAATAGCAAGAAGGAAATCCTTACATAATTCTCTCTTAGATCCCCTTAACCCATTGAAATGATTGTCTTTGATGCCTACCTAGTTGCAAGCACATTAAGAAGAAATGTAGTATATTTCTAGTTGAGGATTTCGATAAGTATGTGATTTTGTTGACATCTTGTATTTACATCCATTATGTGAATATATAAAAATCTTGGATGCATGTCGCCTTGACACTATAACATGACTTAGTACTACCTATCATACCATGTCTCCTCCCCTCCCTCGGAACACACCTAGAACTCACTAACACTCCTGTCCACACACTCTTATTCATTCATTTATGAATTTTGACCTAGTGCTGTTATGTTTTCTGTACTCCCTAACACTCCTTAGCACACATTGGCACAACTTGGCACTTGGAACAACTTTGTATGCTTCCCTAGCACTCTAAAACGCCTTGGAACTTCCTAGAATACCATGTCACTCCTTCTTAGCACACTGGCTTGTATACTTCATTTCCATGCATTTAAAACTATTTCCCCTTGTGTTTCACGACACTTGGCCCTCACACTCCCCAGCATGTGTTCATGCCACACCCTAGCACATACATCTTGGCATGCCTATCATGCATTGGAACTACCTAACATGTCTTAGTACTTTAGGAATTCCTTGACACACCTTGGCCTTCATACTTTCATGTCTTCATAGATAACCTTTCTTTTTTGTGACTTGGGAATTTGACGAGTCATTGGAAAATCGATGTTATTACTTGACACAAAGTTTCCTTTAATACCGAAACTTCTTGTCCAAACCTTTATGTAACCATAGGCTTACCTCCTACAAGTCTTATTCTGACCTTCCCACGACCGCACTTTATCCTTGAGACACTTGGAATTCGTTGACACTACTTGGCACACACTCTTATTTGTTCATTTTCATGCATTTTGACCTAGTTCTCCCTTGCAATGTCTTGTCACTCCCTAACACTCCTAAAAATCCATTGACACTTTATGGCATGTGTTAGCATGCCTTTTCATTCCTTAGCATGCATTGACACTCCTTAGTTATCATGCCCACACAATTACCATTACTTTTTTGGAACTTGGGAACCCAACCAAGTATTGCCTTGAATATAACAACTTGACCAAGTTATGGTTACTACAACTAGATTATGCCTTGTTCACCTAAGAAATGACTATAACCCCTCACACCCATTTAACCCCTAAGCCTAAACCCTAACCCATTTAACCCCTTAAACCCTTAACCCCTAACCCCTTAAACTTTAATTCCTAGACCCTAACCCATTTAGCGCACAAACCCCTAAAGCCTAACCCATAACTAAAATACTTAAGCACTAAATCCCTAACCCCCTAAACCTCCTAAATCCTAACCCATTTAACCCCCTAAACATAACCCCTTAACCCCTTAACCCTAACTCCTAAAATCATACTTGCTAAATCCCCTAACCCCTAAACCTCTAAACCGTAAACCCATTTAACCACAACAAAAAAACCCTAAATGTCTAACCTTTGACCCCTTAAGCCCTAATTATCAACTCCTAACCCATTTAACCCCCTAAACCCCTAAAACCCTAACCCAACCCATAAACCCTAAACCTCTAAACCCTTAAACCTAAACCATAACACACAAACCCCTAACCCCACTAACCCTAAACCCTAAACTATTAACGCTTAACCATTAACCCATTAACCCCTCACCCACTAACCCTAAAATCCTTAACTACTACATCCACTAAGCCACTAAGCCTACTCCTAATCGCTTAACCAACTGGCTCATTATTCACCTAACCCATAACTACACTAAATCCCCTAACCTAAGCCCCAAATCCCTAATCCCTTAACACCTAACTCATTATTCCTCTAACCCCTAAATGTGCCTAAATCCCTAACCCCTAACTGAAATCCATAACCCTTTCTAACTCATTATTCCCTAACCCCAATCCCTAATCCCTTAAATACTAATTCATTATGCCCCTAACCCTTAATCCCCCAATCCCTAACCCCTTAATCACTAACGAGAATATACCACGGTGGGAATGCACAAGAAGAAGAACCAAAAATCAAATTCAACAAAGGAAGCACAACCACCACTCCAAACTCGCTTCTCTAAACAAGCTAGCCACAATAAATCCCTTTGAAGCTTACAAATTTATCAAGCCCTAATTAACTTAATAACAAATTTCAACATACTGACATGCTACAATTTGTTGAGTCACCCCAAATAAATTACTAATTATTGCATGAATGTACATTTGTTTGTAATTTTATTAAAGGTTGAAATTCTCAGAGCGTATAGAATATATCCAGAGTTAAAAAAATGGAAATTTTTTCTTACCTCCACAAGGTATCATCACACCCGGATAGGTGAAAACATACGATTCTAAATCTTCTACCTCTAAGTCTCAATGGAACTTGACATGTCAATAACATACTTGCAACATTGCTTAATGAGTTTTGTCTATTGGCTAAAGAGATGTACATCCATCCATCCAAAAATAAACATCTCAATCAATCCAACACTTACCATAAATTGTCTTAAATAGTTCATCATGTTATTTAAAATATTACAATATGGTCTTATATTAACTCACATATTCCTTGAATATTTGAAAGCAAAGCTACCTTAGCGAGGTATACACGAGAAGAATTTGTACTCTAAAAGACAAAAAAAGACAACAAACTAAAAAAGGAAGTTTAACTCCCCAATCCGGACACTTCATTCTATCTAATGAAGATTATATGTGGAAAAAAAGGCTTCATATATTGTCTATCACATGTCAAATAGAGTGAACAAACACATGCATAGAACACATCAGAAATGGGGTTCATAGATCAACTTGTATTATATGGTTTCAAACCCTTATTGTCTCCCTTGAGTGGTTTTAAGGTCTTAATAAAGACTCCTTTTGCCCCACAACGAATGGATTGTTTCTTTCACACATGTATGGAAACGTACTTTCCAAATCATATTGTAATAGATTCATAAGGTGATATTGGTATTAACTACACCTTATTTGGAGACATCATTTTTATTTTAGGGGTTGGTACCTTTCAATTCGATGTGGTTGGTGATGTAAAGACTACTCAGCCTCTAGTAAATATTCACTACTAACACTAACAAGCTTATGGATGCTTGTTTACAAAAGGATACACCTCTAAACTTAACTCATTGGATTCTTTGTTTGTTCATGCTAATTATTTCTCTCAACTTTCCTTCTCCAAGGTTGAGACTATTTGCTTCATTTATTTTTACATAGTCCCGATGAAAGAAGAAGAATGGAAGTTGTCTCCACATCTTTTCCATTTCGCTAAGTTACAAATAAGAATCAAAGTACCTAGCTAATAGACTAATAGCCTATTGATACACCTTTAGTGAGCTATGCATAGCTCTCACCTATCAACGTAGCTCAATGAAATGACATCTAACGGTTCAAGACACCATTATAAATGGACTAGTTGTGAAGTTGTTAAATTATCACCTCCAAATGTTCAATTATCATGAATTTTGGGGGGAGGGATCTTTTGGTGTATTGAATGGGGAAAGGGGACATGAAGGTAGCATGGATGGGTAGAAGTGAAGGTTCGAAGCATGGTTTAGTGAGATATATAATCCTAACATTAGAGAATGAGAGGACCCTTAGGGCCTTATGACATAGGGGATACGGGACCTATAGGCAAGGCAATGAGAGAAATTTATAGGGGAAACCCCAATAGTTTTGACAAGGGGATTAGGAGCCACATTATCACACACGCACTTAACCCATAACCACTAGAATACCTATCCCTTTAACCCCAAAGCCACAATCTAGCCCCTACACCTAACTCATAACAAATTAACCCTTTGATCCCTTAAACCCAAAGCCACTAGCCCCTTAACTCTAACCCTAACCAGAATCCTTGAACCGGATAAAGCCTTATCCCATATCCTCTTAAACCTTGACCCTTAACCCATAACCCTTAGCCCTAAAATCATTAACCCCCAACCCCTTAACTGTTGACACCTAAATACCATAACCCTTAAGCATAACCTCTAAATCCCATGACATGTAAGCCCTTGATGGTTAATCTTTAACCCATGAATCCCTTAACCACTAAGTCATTAACCTCCTAACCCTTAAACCCCCTATACCTCAACACCCTAACCTCTAAATCCAATAAGACCTAACCTTTTACCCTTTTACCTTTAACCTCTTTCTCCTAAACCCTTAAACCCGTTAACTCCTAGAACCCATATCCTTTCTCTAAGCAGCCAGTGCTCCAACACTAATATTCTTGGGAATATTATGCTTTTTCCTACTAACTGCTCTAAATACAACCTCTAAGAACTAGTAGGGTCAAGGAAAAAAGAGCTACAAGTTCCCTAAATCAATCTAAATTTTATGGACAATCACACTTCCCCCAAATGTCCTCCACATATTTTCCTTGGTGTATTGGAGTTTGAAAAATAAATTGGATGCCATAACCAATCCTAATCATGGAGCTGACTTTCCTGTGACTAGGAGGCCTTAAAAATCAAAGAACATCTTAACTTATGCCTAAAATTACTAAAATTTCCTATCCCAAATATGAAATTAGAAATTCTACAAAATTATAGAGCTGACAAAGGAAACCAACTACCTCTATAAATCTCTAAGACTATGCAGGCGAATACAAATTTTTGAAATAAATTGTTGAAAATATGCTCTTGCATCGTAGCTACCAATGTATCCTTGTAGGCCACCCCCTTTAACAATAGTAATACCAATGTCCTTTACCTAAAGAAGCTCCTTACATAATTCTCTCTTAGATCCCCTTAACCCATTGCAATGATTGTATTTGATTCCACTTGGTGCAAGCACATTTTAGTAATTTAGCATATTCTGGTTGAGGATTTTGATAAATATGTGATTTTTACATCTTAATGTTGTCTCGTATGTGAATATATAAAATCATTTTTTTGTACCATTTTAGAGACTTATACCATCGGGTGTGTGTGCTAACATGGATGGAACACTAGCTTGCATGTTGTATATAGTGTAATGTAAATGAATAATCTCTTTTGGAAAAGGCTCCCTCATGATGCCATTTCGCAAATTCTTGCACTCTGATTGGGGTCGGATTGGTGGGGAGTAGATTTTAAGGTCTCTTCCAATTTATAAACACATAGCATTGATAGACCTCTTTGTTTAATGCGATGGATACAACATAAATAATTCTCCATGGATTATCGAATAACGTGGCTACCAATGTAAACACTTCTCCAATGGCTACAACGTAAATTCTCCCTTGTGTTTCCCTACTTGATCCCTAACACTTCCTAGCACATGTTGGCACACCCTAGCACACGGCACATCTTAGATGCATGTCGCCCTAACACTATAACATGACTTAGCATTGCCTATCATACCATGTTACTCCCTCCTCGAGATACCTAAAACTCGCTAATACTCCCTGTCACACACTCGTATTCATTCGTTTATGCATTTTGACCCTCTTGCTGTTATGTTTTTCTTGGCACTCCCTAACACTCCTTAGCACACAATGGCACACCTTGGCACTTGGAACATATTTGTACGCTTCCTATCACTCTAACATGCCTCGTCATTTCTATGTACCGTGTCACTCCCTTCTTAGCACACACAGCCGTGATACTTCATTTCCGGTATTCAAACTAGTGCTCCCTTGTGTTTCCACGACACTTGGCCTCACCTCCCTAGGATGTGTTCATGCCCCACCTTCTTTGTACATCTTGGAATGCCTATCATGCCTTGGAGCTGTTACCTAACATGTGTTAGTAATTCTAGGCATTCCACCTTACACCTTAGTATTCCTTAGCTTTCATGCCGTCATAGATAGCCTTAATTTCAACTTGGGAACCCAACCAAGTTATTAGAAAAGTAATGTTGTACCCAACACTTTTTGGCATGTGTTAGCATGCCTTTCAATCCTTAGCATCTCAAAAAAATCCTTAGTTATCATGCCCTCACAATTACCCTAATTCACGACCCCTAACCCCATTTAACCCCCTAAACCCTAAAACCTAACCCATTTAACCCCAAAACCCTAACCCCTAAATCCTTAGTTGCTAAATCCCCCTAACCCCCTAAACCTCCTAGCCTAACCCATTTAACCCCTAAACCTCTAACCCATTAACCTCTACTGTAACGCCTTGACCCACCAACAATATGTGGATGACACTCTTCTTATGGGCTCTCCCTCGGTCAAAGAAGCCACTCTCAGAAAAATAAACAAAACACTTGAATGGAGGAATGACTCTAGGCCCCGAGAATGGAGTCCCGGCAAAAATCACTCTCAAGATTGGACTAGCTTCATTACATTAGGCTAAGGAAAAGAAGATTCAAAGGGACGTCGGCGGGCAAGCTAGTAGGGCTCTAATGTATTTGACCACTTCAACATAAAGAAGCCTATGGCCTCTTATCTAACTCCACTCACATCCCCACTCGGGATATATGGTGTGTCCATCACTTCACGTCGGTGAACTTTTGCACGTCCCCGAACATGGACAATGAGTAAACTCATGACCATATCGGGTGACATATTTTGGATGATTTCTTGGTCCTAGCTGATTTTAAGATATATAAAAATATAGGTGAAAACAATATGAAACATTTTATAAAACTTTAAATAAAAATATGGATTGATTAGAACTTTTGGGATGAGGCTAAGGAATGCTTTATAATAAAGACTCTAAGAGCGCATTGGTTGCCCAAATATATGGTAGTTGTTCTTTTCCTTTATTTTGAAGCATCTTGCGAAGAAAAAGGTTATGAGGAATTATGAGGTGATGTGGATAAATGTGATATATTTATATAACTTAAGGTATTAATTTATAATAAGTATTAAATCACTCCAATTTTTTATTTATTTTATTATAGGTTTATTTTATTATATGTTTTATGATGATAAAATAAAAAAATTATAAAAAATAAATGAATTATATTTTTAATTAAAATTATTAGTATTAGTAAAGGCTCCTTCTAGGTCTCGGTTACTCTACCTCTTGATAATTGAGAGATTCCATTAACCTCTCACGGGCTACAGGATGAGAGATTTGTGTAGTGAATTAAAACATAAAATTCGATTCCTTGAAATTATCTCTTGCTTGAGCTCTTCCATCGAAGGTCCGGACATGCGGGGAAGAATCATTTGTTTGTGCGCAAGCTTTGAAACGTATGGAGGCAATTAAATAAGGATAGTGATTATGTGACAAGGTGCATATCAATAACTGTTGTTGAAATGGTTATTGGTCTATCGATTTGCTGTAGCTGCGGAGAATTTGTTATCTTTATTTCTCTCTGGTGCTCTTCATTCGGCCTTTGCCGGTCATTGGTATTATCTCGTGTGATTGGTAGTCAACCACACGTTATTTTGGCAAGAAATTGGGAATTTGAAATTGAACTAGTTAATGATAGAGTATGCTGGAAAGACCCAATGATGGACAATACGAGTTGTGAAGGTGGGCAGTGGGATCCTCAAATTTCCCCCTCTACCTACACCTTCCTATAGTATAAACTCTCACTCTCTTTTGGAGTTTCTCTTCTAGATCTCCCTTATAGTTGTAAAACAATATGAAAGGAATTCATGACTTCCAACCCGAGATGAACCATCAAAATGATGAAATTAAATCCCTTCACGGTCGAGTTTGAGAACCTCTTGGCAAGCCCAAGCTCACAATATTAGTCCTTAGATGAAGCCATCTAGATCAAGCGAAAGCTATGTTAGTTGACTCCTCATTTGGTGAATGACAAAAATTGTGAAATTTATTTTATTTTACTAAATGTCCCTCACATCAAACATTTTGTGGAAATTTTATAAGCATCTAGTATTATGTTCATTTGTGGTATTATATATTATTTTTTTGGTTAGAAAAGTAATATTAATATTGAATAAAATACTCATGCTTTTTTTAATTAAATGCTTGTGTTTATTTTTTACGGGTGTCATTTTTTTAAATGTACTCATCATCCGTCATTTTAGTTAGATGTTTATTCCCCGTGTCCACTTTTTATTTATCTCTTTTTAATTTTTAATTTTAATTTTTTAAAGATCGTGTAATATATTTTTATTTCTAAGTGTTTGATGGTTGTATTATTTTTATTTATTGATAAAGTTCATATATAAGAATATAAATTTGGTTTATTTTAGATGATCATAAAAATGTTATTTCCCTTTCTTTAAATTCAAATTTAATGCAAAATATTTAATTTTGTTAATTTTTTTTAATATATAAATTTAGATTTTAAAATAATTATAATTAATAGTATTAAGAATATATCTCTAATTTATTTTCATTTGTACATATAAACATATATGGTTGTTTATAATTTGGTGAGACAACTTATGAAATTCGCCACATGTTTGATGTGAGGGACAACCTAAATGTTGGAGGGCCGAGTATCGAGTGCCTCTACGATGGAGGGACAACTTTGAAATTCACCACAAGAAATGTGACCATTGCCAACCTCCCCTCACGGACCTTGTTTAATAGGCTATCGATCCTGCATTTTTTAAAATTTATGTATAGGAATTTTGTTTTTTGTGATTTATAAAATGTATATAAAGTTTTTCGTGAAGTAATCACATTTAAGTATATTTTTCTAACATGTTTCTAAGTGTGGTTCATCTTCTTGAATTACATTGGCTAGTAGCTAATGGCTAGTTCTAAAAGCATCAACAAAATATATACTTAGATGTAATTATCACCAAATATATATATAAATGATAAATTTTGTTTGAATATAAATTTTAGTAATTTTTCATATTGTAAGTAGAATATTAAACTAAAGCTACGGTAAAACTATGTAAAGAGGTTTAAAATTTTAACATTTCGAATATACACTTTATCCATCTTTATAAATAGGTTTTAGATTTTTCTAAATAGATAACTTGATCTACCCTAAAAATAAAAAAAATTAGAATTGTAAGTCTTTATTTAGAACTATAAGTATTTTTGGAAATTTTTTCACTTCCCCTCAATGTTAAATCATTTCTCTAAGTCTATCTACAATGATGACTTTTTCACTTCCACTCAATGTTCAATGTTTTCTTTGTATAGGGGATCCAATGAATTGTGACCATCAATGGAGTTTCATATAAGAACATCTAATTGGCATATCGACCACACGTTGGCTATTTCTCTTTCATGCGGCCCTAGTGTACCATGACGGGGGTGAGTTGAAAAAATGTGTAACTCAACTACAAGATTAATGGAGTAGAATGCATTATAGGCTTCGGTCATAAAGATGTAAAAGGCACAAAATTTGGTGTGGTGAAACCACGAGTTGCTAACAAGGCGTTGAGTTTAATATATACAAATTAATAAGGGAGCACATGTTATGTTGCATTTGATGTACACCATTTTTTCCTTGATCTTCCATATTGTAATTATGTAATGGATTTGACCAACTTTCCTTGAAAGGTCTTCAAGATCATCTCCTCCATATTTTAGTCGTAATGGATTTGACCAACTTGAACAAGAGGATCTGTAGTATCATCACATCCATTCTAGTAATATGTCGAGAGCCAGGGTCTCTAGGAAAGTGCACCCGAAGGTGCTAACCATAAATAACTTGACATATTTTCCTTTGAACCAATCAATTAATAACCAATCCCTTTGTCAAATAAAATTTGATTACATGGTGCTTGTCTTCCCCACCAACAAAATTTGATTACATGGTGCTTTGTCAAATAAACTTTGATTAACTATAAAGGGAATAAGTTGTTTTCACAATACACCATTAATTATATGTCCTTCATTTTTGTTTTGAATTAACTTTCTCCCCACCAAATCATCCCTTGGTTATGTTCTCACAAGACATGGTAGGAATCTATATCTGACTAGGAAAAAACCTCCTAATTGTATTATGATCTAAAATAAGGCTAGAAAGTTATCCCCTCATGATTTTTTTTCCATATCATTAATAGTGGTATTCGAGTCCCCAATCTCTATAAATAAACACACTCCTATTCTTTTTGGAAATTTTAAATCCTTGTAACACATATTTCTTTGGGGAGCTTTAAATGTCAATGGTGTCGACCATAATACATATAATAGTTGAAACAACCTCGAATTTATGTTTGGAATCTAGAATAATCATTACCTTTATCAACTTGTCGTATTCGTGAGAGGCGTGTCGATCATTTGTTGATTTCATCTTTGCTTGAGTAATTTCCTCCTAAACCAATTGGAGAGTAGGCTTCTTGAGATACGGTAGTTGGGCTCCTCAGCAACTACTTCTGAGTGTACTTGTGTGAAGTAGTAAGCTATGCCTGTGCACCTTGGCTCTTTGATCGCATGTATTACTAATATTCTCGACATTGGTGTGGAGAAAATGTGCGAGAAAAAGGTGAGGAGACTTCGGAGTCGCCGAACCCATCTCACAAACATTAATAATTTCTATTTCAAGTTTTGTTTAGCTCCAAAAAATAATAGAAATAATTTTAATAGAAATTGGGGAAAAATTAATTTTTTGGAATTAGGTTCTGACTTCAATATTATTTTGTAATGATGTTTAGAATTGGAGTTGAGATGACTGCTAACCATAAATTGGAGCAAAAAATATTTTTTGGACCTACTCTGATAGTATTTTGTAATAATGTTTAGCAGTGAGGTTGGGATGACGGATGGGCACACCATCGGGCATCTATACGGTCGGGAGGTCATTTAATTGTATTCTCAAAATACTAATTTTGAATCATATATTCTGCGCCATTTAGTATAGTACAATGAAAGCCCGAAAGCTTTCCCTCATAATGAAGCCATGCTCATCACGCACATTCTCATCTAGTTGCCTTGGAAAACATCCCATCGCACAATCTGCGTGTGTCTACACAACACATCCCATACAACATTCACAGTCGTTAATCTGCGTGTTAGCATAGGCGAGTAACCTTGGTTTAAAGGGTTTGCGATGGAGAACTATGGAGTTGTGATTCTTTCATGGAAAGCGGGAAATATCATTTGGCGCAAAATTTTTGCTAAGGTACAAATACGGATTGCTTCAATGTTTAGTTTGGAGTTAGGGTTTATATAATTGGGTTAACATTTGAACGAGAATAGGTTCACAAGTTGGAGAAATTCCATAATTTTGGAAGCCTAGATCGAGGTATTTAAGCTTCTTTCTTTGCTTTCCTTCCCTTGCTTTTGAAATGCTATTGTCTATATGCTCATTTTGGTTCTTAGCTAATTTTGCATGCTCATACTCATGTCATATATTTATAGAAAAATTTCACTATTTTGATTGTGAAGGTATAAATTTTTCATAGAGGCTTGCCCTCTAATCCTTTTATTATCACCCAAGCTACCAAAAAGGCATAAATATTGCATTGAAGCACAATTTCAATGTATCCTTGTTTTTTGAAAGTCTAGTTCGGTAGGTAGTGAAGCCGGTAATGCAATAGGAAAAGTGTAATGCATTTAACGCTTGATAAACTTCATGAACCTCTTTAATCTGTATTATGTGTTCGCATGAAGCGAACGATGGCATAGCATGCCTTGCAATGTGACCTTGACAATGAGATGTCAATATTCTTAGGCCATCAAATCAATTTTATATCCTTGAATCTAATTATTTATATGGCCCCTTCACATTATTTTCTTAGTTTAATACCACCAAATGTAGTAATTGGTGGTTCTTAGACTGCCTTATGATCGATCAAAGAGTTAGGGTGTCTTAAAGAAATGATTGGATAACTTGAATAAGAGTTATGGTGTATTAAACCAATGAGTTTATAATCCAGCGCTTTCGAAGGTTGGTCAAACAACCATTAACAAATATGTTTATCTATTTCGGCAAAAATAGATTATGATGGAGAAATTTTTGGTAGTGTAGTTTTTTCTTGGAGTGATTCTTCCATGTGATATGAAAAATAAGAAAGTTTGGGATCACAATTTAGTTGAAGATTATTATATAGGCGGTTGAATTGACCAAGTCATTATTTTCATCATTTATATTTTAAATGTAACACAATAGCTTGTATAATTTAATAGGCGGTGACTATTTTAATAGAGATTAAGTATTTCATAGTGCCTAAATTCTTCTTAAGTCCATGGAGTGACACATTTGGCCTTTCAAGTCTATAATGTTTACAACTTTGCTCGAGGATCTTGTGGGCTTATATTTTGTGTCATTCAATCCCACATTTTCTTTGGAGTGACACATTTGGCCTTCTCAAGTCCATAATGTTTACAATGCAGCACTCCATGGATTTCATAGTTCCTAAATTCTTCTTAAGCCTTGGAGTGACACATTTGGCCTTTCAAGTTGAAAATGTTTACAACCTTCTCCATAAGTTTTATGTTGCCTAAATGCCTCTTAAGCCCTTGGATACACTTGTGTGTCAAATCTCACCTAAATTTCTCTACATCTTGCATGAGGGACCCAACAATATCATGGACTCCTTATCACTATATTATAAAGTGCCTCATTGATGGAGGAATGCATGTTAATGGAATTTCCCTAGTAGACAATATAACAATGAGTAGAAAATTTAGGTATTCATGAAAAAGGTTGGGAAATAGTGCATTCCCACTCCTAGGATGAAAGCTTTTTTAGATAGGGTTAGAACAGCATTACTTTGGGACTCCCTTCGGAGCTTATCCTATATACATTATTCTACGGATTCATCAATCAAAATTATTTGGGCTTCAATGTGCATTCTGTAGTGATCAGCTACATTTTTGTCATTTCTCCCATACTCCCAAATGCACCTTTACCTTGTTATAGTCTAGGTACCAAGGGAGCTTAAATCAAGTAGGTAGGCTAAAAAACCATTCGAATAACGAAGAAATGCACTAATTGGTTGAAAAAAATTTGAGTCAACCTCTTAGCTATTGAGGGTGTGAACAAACGTCCTACACATAGAGCTAAATCCCCCTTGAGCGAGGAGGACAATTTGAGTCCAACCTCTTAGCTATTGAGGGTGAACAAACAACCTACAAATAGAGCTAAATCCCCCTTGTGCGGGGAGGATGGAAAGTGTAATGCCTACACTTCACAACAGATTTAATGATTCCAAGTAGGTACTTGTTTTGAGACCAAGCCAGAGACGGTTGGTAACGTAAACCAACTAAAGCTTAAAACTAGAGGGCCTCTAAATAGATAAGCGGGGAGAGATTAAAGTGAGCCTCGAAAGATATTTTTAGAATATTGAAGCCATAGCTTTATATCTATTAACACCTTATTTACTTGCCCCAAGGTATGATTCTTCCATCCTGCTACCATATTCAATAATGGCGATTTCTAGCCTTCATTTTACGACAAAGGGTGAAAAAATTTGTTTCGAGATCCTTCTCTTGGGGTTAAGTTCTATCCTTGTCATATCATGAGGTGCATGATCGTTAACCTTTTTCGAGTCATGCTAGTTTGGAGTGGTGTTCCCACATATTTTTCCCTATTATACAAAGATAGGTGACCACTTTTGTGACCACTCGTGCAAGCTTCCTTGTTTATAAGGTTCTTATTTTAGAAGCTAGCATTAACATCGATATCTATGAGAAAAAAAGGTAACCTTACAAACCAAATAAAACTTAATAGAGTTTAACTAGGTAATGGCAAACCAAGTGCATGATAAGAGTGAAGTTATTTCCTATCTTTGTTCTCAACACCTTATCCACATGCACTTGCCTACGATTCTTCGATTGATTTCCCTACACCACAATGTTATTTAATGGTAGGAAAAAGCGATTACGATCCTTCTCTTCAGGTTACTATAACCTTCATATCATGAAGGTGCATGATCCTTCCCCTTGATCATGTTGGATTGAGGTCAAGTGACCACATTTTATTTACCGCGTGGACCTATGACTTCCGGTGACCACTTGTGCAAGCCTCCCTTCTTTATACATTGTTGTCAACAACTTTTTTACCTAGTATTAAGATCAATACTATTGAAGCAATTAGGTTTGTAATAATCATGAATCAATTTTAGCAAAAAAATCTGAAAGATAATTTTTTTGGAAGTTCCATATCGAGATTTTGGTTTCTTGTTTTTCCATATAATGACTTTAATTACATCACGATCTCTCTCTTTTTTTGATTTAAAACATGTGATTTGAGAGGTATTTTTGCATTATAGTTTTTATAAAGAACAAATATCTTGGGATATTTATTTACCTCCTAAAACTTAAGCCATTTGACCAAGGTAGAACATATGAGGGATGGAACTGTTACTCTTGATCATCCTCACGAAATTGAACCCAATGCCTCATTGGCTTTCTATCCATGATATATTTTGAAGGATGGCCTCTTGATCATTTTCATGAGTGAACTGATAAATGCGACGGTCATCTGATATATCTTGAAGAAGGGATGGTGCACTTTGAAATTCTTTGCAAATTTAGATATTTTCCAAGATGTTGTTTTCCTTATTAATAGGATATGATGGTTAGGATGACTATTTAGCATTAATAGGTGGGCTAGCTATTTTAATAGAAGTTAAGTCTTTGATTAAGGGTGAAACTTGGAAGTGAGATAGATTAATAAAGTTAGTCTTCGATTAAGAAGTGAGATAGATTAATCTTAGAAGGTTGTAATTGAGATAGATTATTCTTAGAAGGTTGGGACCAATTTATCATGAAGAAATTTAATATATATTGACGAATGATGTGGATTTTATAGTTCCTAAATTATTCTTAAGCCCTTGGAGTGACACATTTGGCCTTTCAAGTCCATATTTTTACAACCTGCTCCATGGATTTCATGTTGCTAAATTCCTCTTAAGCCCTTGGATACACTTATGTGTATCAAGTTTCACCTAAATTTCACCTCTACATCTTGCATAGAGCCAAGTATCATGGACTCCTTCCATCACTATATTATAAAGTGCCTCATTGATGGAGGAATGCATATTTTGACATGATTTTCACTAGTAAGGCAATACAACAATGAGTACAAAATTTTGGTATCCACTAGTAGGAAAAGTCTGCATTCCCACTCTAGGATGCAAAGCTTCTAGATAGGGTTAGATTTCAACATTACTTTGGGACTCCCTTGAACTTATCCTATATACATTATTCTACCATTCATCGATCAAGTTTATCTTGGCCTCGGATAATGCGTGTAGCGATCAACTACATTTTTTCATTCCTCCCATACTCCCAAGTGCACCTTTACCCTTGTTATAGTATAGGTACCAAGGGAGCTTAAATAAAGTAGGTAGGCTAATAAAGCATTCGAATAATGAAGAAATGCACTAATTGGTTGAAAACAATTTGAGTCCAACCTCTTAGCTATTGAGGGTGAACAAACATTCTATACATAGAGCTAACAATCCCCCTTGGACAGGAAGGACAATTCGAGTCAACCTCTTAGCTATTGAGGGTGACCTACACATAAAGCTAAAAATACCCCTTGGGTAGAAAAAATGGCAAGTGTAACACCTACACTTTATAGCACTGAATTTAATGATTCCAAGTAGGTCCTTGTTTTGATACCAGCCTAAGGAGACGAGTTGTTAATGTAAACCAACTAAACCTAAAACTAAGAGACCTCTAAATAGATAGCAAGGAGATGAAAGTGAGCCTCGAAAGAAACAAATATTTTAGAAGATTGAAGCCATAGGTTTATCTCTATTCTAACACCTTATTTACTTGCACTAGGTATGATTCTTCCATCTTTGCTACCGTATTCAATAATGCGTTTCTAGCCTTCATTTACGGTAGAGGTGAAAAAATTTATTTTGAATCCTTCTCTTTAAGGTTAATTTCTATCCCTTGTAATATCATGAGGGTGCATGCTCGTTAACCTTGTTCAGTCATGCTAGTTTGGAGTGGTGTTCCTACATATTTTCCCTGTATGATACCAATTACGGGTGACCACTTTTGGCAACCACTCATGCGAGCCTCCTTGTTTATAAGGTTCTTATTACCCCTAGAAGGCGGCATTAATATCGATATTTATGAAAAAAGTGTAACAAAACCAACTAAAACTTAATAGATTTTAACTAGACTCAACAAAAACCAATAAGGGCATGATAAGAGTGGAGTTATTTCTTATCTGTTCTCAACACGTTATCCACATGCACTTGCTACGATTCTTCCCATCTGGTTTCCTACACCACAACGTGATTTAATAATGGTAGCGGCGAACAACACACTTCTGATCATTCTCTTGGGGTTACTATAACCTTCATATCATGAAGGTGCATGATCCTTCCCCTTGATCATGTTGGATTGAGGTCAAGTGACCACATTTATTTTTGAGCGTGGACCTATGATAGCTTCCGGTGACCACTTGTGCAAGCCTCCTTCTTTATATTGTTGTCAACAAATTGTTACTACGGTATTCGGATTAATCTTGTTGAGAAATTAGGTTTGTAATAATCATGAATAAATTTTAAGTAAACTGTAAGATAATGATTTTGGAAGATTCGTATCAAGATTTTGGTTTCTTGTTTTTTCTTATAATGAATTTGAATACATCTGCGATCTCTCTCTTTTTTTGATTTAAAACATGTGATTTGAGGGGTATTTGTACATTACGGTTTTTATAAAGAAAAAATATATTGAGGTATTTATTTACCTCCTACAACTTAAACCATTAGGTAGAACATAGCGGGGACGGAACCTCTTACTATTGATCATCCTCGAATATGAACCCAATGCCTCATTGGCTTTCTATCCATGATATATTTTGAAGAAGGGATGGCCTCTTGATCATTCTCATAGGTGAACCAATAAATTGTTGGATTGAATGTATCCATGATATCTTTTGAAGAAGGGATGTTGCATTTTGGAAATTCTTTGCAAATTTTTGGGTGTTTTCCAAAGATGTTGTTTTCCTTATTAATAGGATATGATGGTTAGGCTGACTATTTAGCATTAATAGGTGGGGATGACTATTTTAATAGAAGTTAAGTCTTTGATTAAGGGTGGAACTTGGAAGTGAGATAGATTAATAAAATTGAGTCTTCGATTAAGGGAGGAAGTGATATAGATTAATAAAGGTGAGTCTTCGATTAAGGGGGAAGTGAGATAGATTAATATTAGAAGGTTGGGAGTGAATAGATTATTCTTAGAAGGTTGGGACCAGGTTATCATGAAGAGGAATTTAATATATTGATGAATGATGGGGATTTCATAGTTCCTAAATTCTTCTTAAGCCCTTGGAGTGACATTTGGCCTTTCAAGTCCATAATGTTTACAACCTGCTCCATGCTATTTCATGTTGCATAAATGCCTCTTAAGCTCTTGGATACAATTATGTGTGTCAAATTTCACCTAAATTTAACCTGCTCTTGCATGAGGAATCCAAGAGTATCATGGACTCCCTTCCATCACTATATTATAAAGTGCCTCATTGATGGAGGAATGCATGTTTGACATGGACTTTCCCTGAAAATGAAATATAACAATGAGTAGAAAATTTTTGTTGTCAATGAAGGTTGGGATAGATTTCATTTCCCACCCTAGGATGAAAAGCTTATAGATAGGGTTAGATTTGAACATTAATTTGGAACTCCTTGAATATCCTATATACGTATACCATTCATCAATCCAACTTTTATCTAGGCCTCAATGTGCATTATATGGTGATCAGCTTCATTTTCATTCCTCCCATACTCCCAGTGCACCTTTACCTTGTTATAGTCTAGAGTACCAAAGGGATCTTAAATCAAGTAGGTAGGCTAATAAAGCATTCGAATAACGAAGAAATGCACTAATCGGTTTGAAAACAATTTGAGTACCTCTTAGCTATTGAGGGTGAACAAACATCCTACACATAGAGCTAACAATCCCCCATTGGGCGAGGGAGAAAATTTGAGTCAACCTCTTAGCTATTGAGTGAACAAAAAACCTACACATAGAGCTAAAATCTCCCTTGGGCGAGGGGAGGATGGCAAGTGTAATGCCTACCTTGATGCCCAGATTTAATGATTCCGGGTAGGTCCTTGTTTTGAGACGAAACTAAGAGATAGTTGGTAACGTAAACCAACTAAATCCTAAAACGAGAGACTCTCTAAATAGATAGCGAGGGTCAGAAAGTAGGCCTCAAAATAAAAATATATTTTAGAATATTGAAGCCATAGATTTATCTCTATTCTAACACCTTATTTACTTGCACTAGGTATGATTCTTCCATCCTGCTACCGTATTCAATAATGTGATTTCTAGCCTTCATTTTTGGCGGAAGGTGAAACAATTTGTTTGAGATCTTCTCTTTGGGTTAAGTTCTATCCTTGTCATATCATGAGGGTGCATGCTTGTTAACCTTTTTCGATCATTCTAGTTTTGGAATGGTGTTCCCACACATATTTTCCCTATTATACCAATGACGGGTGACCACTTTTGTGACCACTCGTACGGCCTCCTTGTTTATAAGGTTCTTGTTACCCCTGGAAGATGGCATTAACATCGATATATATATGATTAGCGGCTAGAAGCAACTAAAACTTAATAGAGTTTGTACTAGACTCAACAAAACCAACAAGTGCATGATAAGAGTGAAGTTGCTTATCTCCATTCTCAACACCATCACATACTTGCTAGATTCTTCCATCCGGTTCCTTACACCACAATGTGATTTAATAATGGTAGTGGGGAAAAAACCTCATACATTCATTCTTTCTCTTGAGTTACTATAACCTTCACATCATGAAGGTGCATGATTCTTCCCCTTGATCATGTTGGATTGAGGGAACCAGTGACCACATTTATTTACCCGAGCGTGGACCTATGACGGCTTCCATTGACCACTTGTGCAAGCCTCCTTATTTATATTATTTGTCAAGCTTGTTGCATTTAGATCGACCACTTTGTTGAGAAATTAGGTTTGTAATAATCATGAATTAATTTTAGCAAACTATTTGTAAGATAATGTTTTTGGAAGTTAGTATCAAGATTTTGGTTTCTTGTTTTTCTATATAATGAATTTCGGTACATCTACGATCTCTCTATTTATGATTTAAAACATGCAATTTGGTGGTATTTGTACATTACAATTTTTATAAAGAAAAAATATACGGGGCATTTATTTACCTCAAACTTAAACCCATTTAACTTGGTGAGAACATAGCGAGGATGGAACATTGTGCCAGTCATCCTCATGAGTGAACCCAATGCCTCATTGGCTTTTATATCCATGATATATTCTAAGAGGATGGAATATTGATCATTCTCATGAGTGAACCAATAATCGTTGGATTGACCATGATATCTTGAAGAAGGGATAGGTTTGCACTTTGAAATTGCGGCAAATTTTTAGTGTTTTTCAAAGATGTTGTTTTTCCTTATTAATAGGATATGATGGTTAAATTTGACTATTTAGCATTAATAGGTGGGCTGACTATTTAATCAAAGTTAAGTGTTAGGTGGAACTTGGAAGTGAGATAGATTAATAAAGTTGAGTCTTCGATTAAGGGGAAGTGAGATAGATTAGTCTTAGAAGGTTGAGATGAGATAGATTATTCTTAGAAGGTTGGGACCAAGTTATCATGAAGAAATTTATATTGATGAATGATGTGGGTGAAAACTTTCTAGAAAACTGAAAGTATAAGTGATGGTACTCATGTATCTTGGTAGAGACGATTTTATTTTTTGTATGGAAATTAATGAATGGTTGTTCATATGAAGAAGGAAAGTACAAAAATGAAAAAGTAGATGAATCCATGATAAAATAAGATGATCACAAAAAGAATAATACACGATTGATGTAAGTGTTTGCTTTTACTTTTGCTATGTCATTGGTAAATAATTTTTTTCGTGAAATTACAATGTATTTTTTTCCAGAATAAACATATTGACATTAAACTAGAAATCAAGTATATATATTGTCTTTTTTCAATGCTCTCAAACAAAAAAAACTGTTCCATAGCCTACATATCTACCTAATACTATATATTATCCATTCATTAACAACATCTTCGGCTTGAGTCTAAATCTTGTCACTACAAATATATAATAGAATCTGAAGAAAGTGAAATAATAAAGTAACATCCATAGTAGCTATCAAGCAAGATATCTATTTTTAAGTACATATATAAGAGATATGCTTAGGACCCTCCACTGATTTTCATCTTGCCTTTACGAATCTTTAATGCTTATAGATAACATGTATGCTACTATCTTGACTACTGTATACATGTTGGAATGACTAAATTCAAATTGTGCTCTTTCCTCATATCCTGAATTTTATTTTTCTCTTGATGGTTGTTTATCCCTATTTTTTAAAGCATTATAATGCATATACATAATATAAATTTTTTTATATAATAATAATAAAAAGTATAATTTTATTTTTGAGTAAAGAAAAAGAGATTTCAAGCTTTTTGTTGACAATGTGGATGAATCGAAATATGTATATTTATCCTCCAAGATATGTATATGTATATTGAATAATTTATAATCATGAATGTTTTATGGAGAAAGGTAGAATTATCGTATTTTATTATTTTTAACTTTTCCATTTTTTGCGATTGAGAACAATGTGATTCGCAGTTAATCTATCGAGTTTCTAATTATTTCCTATAAATTTGGAAACAATTTTCAATGAAAAAGTGGTGTGAATGGTTCGTGAATGGATAAGAGTTGGCAAACATTGAGTAGAGTTATTAGTTCCCGAAGGTCAAAGTTAATGGATGGATTTCCTGAACTGAGGATCAAGTTTTTAAGACAAGTTGGTAAAAAGGTCACCGGAAAATCTTTAGTTCGAGTTCCATGACGTAAGGAAAAAATACTTCGAGTGGCAAAGAAGACACAGGTGTAGCCATAGAAAGTTGGGTCCTCTGGTGCTTTTTGATTTTCAATATTTTAATCAATGTATTGCAAGTTTTCTTATTTTTTTTCGAGGGGTTGTAGAATTTACGATAGATATCATTGCTATTAATTGTAGTCGAAGAAATGTGTAAAGAATTTTTTTATGGACGTGTTAGCCACCTATAAATTTTTTACATATGGCAATTGGCTAAAAATGTTTTGCGAGCCTTCAAGAGAGACATTTCCTTTGTAAATCTATCATTCTTGAAGTCCCCATGTGTTCTCCATCCTTCACTATAATATTCTTCTTGCTATTTCCATTAAGAAACCTACTGCCAGTTGGTGAAATAAGCGCTATTCCTCATTTCCTCAGTTCATCCTCAAACACCTCATTTCTTTCAAATCTTCCTAAATCCTTTTAAATATATCTTTTATGCTATTTGGTTTTAAATATGCCTCTTTTCATTTGCAAACCCCTTTCCTAAGCCTTAAAAACCTTGTTTTTTGGCCTAAAATCACCCTTTAACACTTTCGGGATTAAGCCCCTTTCGGCTTAGCCCTTAACCACTTCCTCCTCATATAACTTTGCGCCTACGACCAAGCACTAGGCTGAATCATATTGTATTGGATTTTTCACCTTTCTTTGTTAACGGTTGCTGGAAATCTCTACGATGGTGAAGCCCTCTCCTCCCAATCCACGATCTAATCTCGATCGTCCATCCATACGGAATCCCGTGCATTTGAGATACCATCGCCTCCGCTCTGACTAAACATCATGCTCGCTAATTTAATGTTGTTGAATCCAAAAAGAACCAATGGCCAATTCAATCAAGCTCCACTCATTAGCCCTCCATAATTTCACCCTCCGATTTAATCTTGACTCTTCAGCTCTCATCCCAATCATGGCTTGTGCAACTTAATGTCATACATTTAAATCCAAAGTTCCTGTTCCCTTGTCTTCGTCGATTTGCGATCTAAGATTAAATCTTAAGCGTCCATTTAGCTCTCTAATGGCCAATGCTTAATCACATCGCACTCATCCATCACTTATCCCTCCGGCTTATTTCAGCCTTTGATTGAATCCCCGTAGTTGATTTTCAGATCCGATGGTCGAATCATTTCCATAAAATATATAACCGTTCTCTCCTTTGCAACACTATCCGTGCAGTTTTGAATCTCTCGGCCATCCAAGTCGGAAGATATGACGGTCTGATAGGCTGATGGCTCCTTGTATGAAATGCCTTTTCCCATGTGCTTACATTCCCACCATCGGATCTCCCCACCCTCCATCCAATGGTCGAGAAACTTATTGCGTTATTTTAGTGTCCGGACTAATGGTTTAAAATTGTGTGATATATTTGGTTTTGTTTTTCTGTGGTGCTTGATGAGTGGAATCACTTGTCCAGTATATGAATACCATTTGCCACCTATTGTATGAAAACCATTCTTGGTTTTTTTCTACCTTGCTACTTATCCTCCACAGTGTATTTTCTCTCATTAATCAACGGCCGTTAAATGTTACGATCTAACGGCTCATTCTCACCCGTTCTTCACCTCTATTTCCTCTAGTCATTTCCAAACGATCTGGCCATTAGATCTCAAGTCGATTAATGTCAGCACGGTTCTATTTTAACCACACACAAACCTCCAAAGCGATTCTAAACCTTTTTTTGGCCAGGATTTTTCTTCACCTGGTAGGTTATAAAGGTTTTCTCCCGGAGATTTAAAATTTGCAGAAAGCAGGGAATGATTGTTCCAAGTCAACGATATAGGGAGAGATCCAATATTTCCTCATTAAATAGACCTCCCTCGCCTGCAAGCCTCCTGCAGTAAACTCTGAGCAACAAAAAACATAATGAAAAACAATTCATGAAAAGAAGATCGAGCACAGTGAAGCATGAAGGATAGATCGGCAATCGATGCATGCCAAATCGAAGAGGCTAGTCACCTTCCATCGACCCTGTGCCTCTTGTAGTCCTTTTTCATTAACACGGGTCACGATTGAGCTGAAGTATTGATATATATGCGGCCTCGGAAAGAAGGCGCACACCTAATAGAGTTCAGAAAGTCAAAAAACAAGCAGTGAGTGCAAATACAAGAAAAGGTCCATTTAATGGTAATAGACATGCTCACTTCTTCTCCCATAGAAGCCTCCCAGAGGACGAGAAACATTAAAATTCTTCATTTAATTGGGCCAGCCACATCTCCTCCTTCTTCACCTCCTCATTCATCTATAACCAACCCTGTAAATTACATTGAAAAAGGTTGGGGGGTTGGTTGGAGGATTTTATTAAGCTACATTAGAAGCTGTTATTGAGGGGAAGTAGTTAGGTAATTTATTATTATAGTAGGCTAGGAAGAGAAGTGTCTGGATTGTAAAGAGCCTTTGTACTCAAAGTATGTATTTGGTTTTGCACAACAATTAAACAAGCGATTCAACGGAGATCTTGGTATATTATTAGTGATGTTTCCCTTCTTGTCATGTTCCCTTTCATGTTTTATCATACTTGTCATTATTCTCGAGATAAAGAATAAGAAACATAGATTAGGATATATACAGGTAACATAAATCTCACTATAATATTTATCTCTATGTTTTACGCTGCTAGCATTATTTAAGAGCAAATTCATCATAATTTAACGGTCAAATAAGTTGGCTTGCGTATACTTACGATGTATGAATTTAGAGTTTTTTCTTAGATGTTCTTGTTAGGTTTTGGTGAAAAGAATTTGGAAACTAGGAGATTGAGCTAGCAACTGTCTCACTAGGTACCCTCTTCCAACTGACTAGCCTTTCTAAGATCCTTTGAGTTAGTGTCAAAAAGCATTGAGGTTAAAATTCTTTCTCGATCTTAGGCCTTACTCTGTGTTTAATCTTAAATGTTTCTACTTTGAAAGTGGTCATGAGGTGGATTTTCTTCCTTGAGTATCTTGTGAGGTCTAAGATTTAAATGACATACGACTGATCTTAGGTACCCTTTATTGTCTTTAATGAGAGTTCCTTGAAGTATGTCAAAATTAGGATAGGTTCAAAGTCCTTGCGATCTTGAGTGCACTTTGGTCTCTTTCTTTCACCCATTCTTAATGTTCCATCTCACCATCTATCTAAAAGATCCTTTGGTATGGATGACTTGCCCTATGGAAACCCTTAGATAGTTTTTTTATGCAAGTAATCCCCTTTCCTTGACTCCATAGCTTGATGGATTGGCACTTCTCTTGACCTATCTTCCCATCTTTGAAACATCCTTCTATTTAGTTCCTTAGTCACTTCCATAACCTTCTTAGTTAATGATCTCCAACCAAACAAACAAACCTAAAACCCTTGTGCTTCATACCTAGCCTAATACCTCGAATTTGAGCCTTAAAGATATATCATTCTTTACATAGAGAGATCCCTCTCTAGATCCAGGAGCTAGATCCTAGGATCCCAAGTGGTTTGATGTTGTCTTGTCTTTGGTCTTGCCAATATGGCCAAAAACATAGGAACCACAACATAATGGTGAATCCGTTGGGGGAAATTTGAGTAAGTTATACGATACACTCTTGAGCCCTCATATTTCCCCTTGATTCCATAATATTTGTGCGTTAGCCGGTGAGCCCCCAACTTAACGACTCCGGCCAGGGAACTTTAGTGAACTTCATCTTAAGACACTCTTTAGACCTCGGAAGACCCAAAGCTTTGGTTAGGTTTGTATTCAAATGATGATGGCAGAGAATTGGAAAACATCTTGCTTCCAAGCGTTCAATTTCATCCACTGTGACTCACACTCCATAACTCCCTAAAAAGACCAAATGACTCCAGCGTTGAAAACACGAGCTGGTTGAGAAGATCTGATGACCTCTTTAAACATGGATCCAAATATGGACCAAGAAGCAAAGCTAAATTCTTTTTAGGGTAGATTAACAAGAGTGATAAACATGTTTGGTGAAATAATAGTGAAAAGGTATGAGGCTAGTCTAAATGTTGATTATCTAAATTAGCTATATTTCTTCGGAGAAAGAACAAGCCCAACCTATACAAGACCTAGACGATGAGTAAGGCGTGTATGATGCTCAAGAATATATAGAAGATGAAGAGAAAGGTGATCAAGAAATGCGATTTCCTACCTATATCTTTTACTATCTTTGATAGAGAGTATCATGACCAAATTGCAAAGCTAATAGGGAATACTTTAGCTACGAGATCTGAGAGACCATTTAGAAGATGTAGAATCTATGTGGAAGGAGAATCGATTGCATATAGGAACTTTCCCTTTAGATTATAACTCATCTTTGATTACACAAGAAAAGTGGCATCCTAATCATATAGAAGAAACAATTCATGAGCCACATGTATTCCTAACCAAGTATCATTATGGTCATGAGGAGTGGTTTGAAGCAAAGAGATTAGGAAACATTAGAAAATCCTCGAGTTTCCATGCTAGCACAAGTGAAGATCTCTTAGAAGAGGCTCAAGAAGACATCAAACCTCCAAATCGATTAATACAAGAAACAAAATGTTTGCTACACTTCTTCTCAAAGAAACATAAGAAAATATTCCCCTTTGACGAGGAAGAATAAATAGATCGGATCATCGATAGACGACGGAGCCTCGGATCTACTATGAGCGGACACTCTTGCTCATTCATCTATTGAGTTTGATTATGCGGATTTAAATACAATAGCGAGAATGAAGAAAGATCTATTGATAATCGATTATGTTTGAGTGGTAGCATTACTTACAAACATGATTTTTCCTATTTTTGATCTATACGATGAGGATGTTATCCAAACATGAGATGATCTTGTAGAATACATCGTTAGTAGATTTATGGGAGGAAATTGGTTCCATCGGCTTCCCGAAGGTAATGAGCCAAGTCGGGCTATTTGTAATCTTACATTAGGAAAGCAATGAGGTTTAGTAAACGGTGAAGATTCTTTGAATCTTCAATACGCCTTATCTCTGAATCATCGGTAATAGTTTCTATGTGATTGGAAGTCGGAAACCTTTCATCTTAGAGGATGAAAAGGAAAAAAGGAGAGATCTTTGAGCAGATTGAAAACAAGGGGCCGTCTCTTGAAAAAAGGAAGCAATGGAACAAACCCACAGCTCGAGAATACATTGATGTTTTTCACGAGTTCGGCCCACAGTCCGAGTATCTCGAACTCTGAGGAAAACGTTGTCAAATATGATGAGTCCTCAGTTCGGATGATGATGAAGATGAGTAAGAGTTTCTTTCTTAAAAAGAATCATTTCTTGATCTAGTGGAAGAGGAGCAATCCTGGTTGAAAACTACGTGGTCAAATACTCATAACTAGGTATCATTTCAAGATCCTTATGCTCATTTCCTGCTTGATTTGTGAAGAAGGATCAGGTCTTCTAAGAAAGCTTGATGCGAGCAAAACATTTTAAAAATTTGTTAAAAAAAAAGGAGAATGGGAGTGGCCCCTACATCAATATGCTCAAAGAGGTGAGCGAAAGGACGATCCTTGGACGTCATCGATTATTTGGATGTATTGGAGAAAGAGAGTTTGTCGGTTACACATGTAAATATCTCAAGTTAGAGTAGGATAGGTAGGAAATTCAATAAAGCTCAATCTATTGAGCATTTAGTTAGTTGTTTTTAATTTCTACAAAGTTGAGTTCATGTGCAACTTGTCTTTATGCCATGTACCTAGCGGACGGACAATCTAATCCTGGTTTGTATGTGTTTTAAATTTCTATTTTAGAATGTAAGAAAGAAATCTGTTGCTAGATAGTTTAATCCTAGCGAGATATTAGTTTACATAGAGAAGCTATGAGTCCAAACATTTTAATGTTTGGTCTCATGGAGAAATAGGAGTAGAGTTAGATTAGCTTTTTGCTTTCAATAAAAAAATGATGATGTGAAAGTTACGCAAGTCTATGTGCACCTTGAAGAGAAAATGTTAAATTTGTAGGATGGGTAGGTAGATTGTTTGGGAGAATTTTCTACTCCATCATGTTTGTGGTAGCTCATCGAAGAAGAAAAAGGATGTGTCAAGTACCGGAGCATACGGCCTACTTCCAAAGATTATTTTCGAGATTCTTGACACCTTCAAGAAGATACCATCCCCATGTGGAGCCACTATTAGCCACCTATAAATTTTTTGACATAGAAAACATGTGGCTAAAATCTTTTTGAGCCTTGAAGACATTTCCTTCATAAATCTATCATTACGTGAAGTCTCCATGTGTTCTCCATCCTTCACTATAATATTCACTTCTTTACCATTAAAGAACCATTTTTGTTGATTGGTGAAAGAAACTACTTTCAAAACCCACCCCACTGATTTCCTCCACTTCATCCCTCAAAAACACCCTCACATTTAACCTCCAAATCTTCCTAAATCCCCTTTTTAAACCATATACGCCCTTTTTTTGGTTTAAAAATGCCTCTTTTAGTTTATGAAACCTCGCCTTAAAAACCATTTTTTGGCCTAAAAATCACCCTTTGCTTTTTACTTTATAGGGATTAATCCCCTTTGACTTAGCCCTTAACCCTTTCGTCCACATATAACTTTGTGCCTATGACCAAGCACTAAGCCCAAATCGCTAATCGAAATCGAGTTTCACCTTTTGTTTGTTAAAAACACTTATTTCAAAAATCTCCAATGTGATCGCTCCTCTCCTCTAATCCCCGTCCCAATCTCGATCGTCCATCCATATAGATTCGATGAGCGAGATACCATCGCCTCCGCTCTGAGCCCAACGGCATCGCTCCGCCGATTTAATCGAACGTTGAATCCACAAGAACCAATGACAGATTCAATCGCACCTTTCTGCTCATTAGCCCTCCGTCATTTCACCCTTTGATTTAATCACGATCGTTGATGTTTATCATCACGATCAACGACGGCCCTTAATCGCACATCGCAAATCCAAAGTTCTGTTCCCTTGTCTCCCGTCGATTTACGATCCCTAATTAAATCTTAGTCCATTCGGAAAGATCTAATGGCCGATGCTTAATCGCATTGTGCTCGTCCATCACTTAAGCCTCCACCATTCGACCTCTGATTAAATCCTCGCCATTTATTTTTACGGATACGATGGTGAAGATCATTTTCGCAAGCCATCTAACCATTCTCCCCCTTTGTAACACTCTCGCGCTAGTTTTAAATCTCGTGATCCAAGTCGGAAGATTTGACGATCCACAATGAATCCAGATGGCTCACTTCCGCCCCATGCACCTTTCCCATCGCGCTTGTTCCCATCGTCGAGATCTCTCCGCCCTCCATCCAACGACTAAGAAAATTATCGCATTATTTTAGTGTCGGACTTTAATGCTAAAATCGCGCGATATAGGTGGTTTTTCTTTGCCACGCGGCACCGTGAGTGGAATCGCATAAATTTCTTGAATACCATTACCACCTTCGACCCGCATGAAAACCACTACCAGTTTTACGCCTTACCGCCTATCCTCCATAGTGTATTTTTCTCGTTCAATCGTAGCCGTTAAATGTTACGTCTAACGGCTCCGGTTTTGATACGACCTTCATTCTTCGCCCTCATATTTCCTCCCAAGTGTTTCTCCAAATGATCTCGGTAAGTAGATCTCTGTCGATTAATCTTAATCGACGAGTTCGCATTTTAACCACGCTGACCTCCAAAGCCAATTCTAAACCTTTTTTCTTTGGGTTTTCTTCACTTCTATTTGTTTTTGTAGGTTATAAAGGTTTCTCTAAGATTTAAATTTGCATGAAAGCTAGGAATGATTGTTCCAAGTCTTCGATACGGGAGGGATCCAATATTTCCTCATTAAATGAACACCTCCACCCGTGCAAGCCTCTGCCATGCCTACAAACGTAGCTCACAGTGAAAACAATTAAACAAATAATATCGAGCACCGGTGAAGCATGAAGGATAGATCAATGACCTCTACATGCCAAATCGAGAGAGGCTAGTCACCTTCCATCGGCCCATACGCCTCCTACGGTCCTTTCATTAACGAGGTCATAATCAAGGCTATCGAAATTATTTACATATATGCGGCTCGAAGCAACTTTACTAGAGCTTAGAAAGTCAAAAAACAAACGACGGTGAAAATACAAGAAAAGGTCCATTTAATGAAGTATGGTATGTCACTTCTTCTCCATCGAGCCTCTGAGAGGTCAAGAAACATTAAAATTATTCATTTAATTAGGCCAACCATCTCCTCTGTTACTTCTACCTCCTCATTCATCTCTAAGAACCCACGCCAAATTACATTGAAAAGGTTGGGGGGTTGGTTGGAGGATTCGTAAGCTATTCATTGTTGTGGGGAAGTAGTTAGGTATTGGTTGTATTATAGTAGGATGGGAAGAGAAATATGGATTGTAAAGAGCCGCCCGGACTCAAATTGTATGTATCGGTTTGCACATCAATTAAACAAGCTGATTGAGAGGATCCTGGTCTATATTATTGGTGATGTTTCCATAACGTAATTGTTTCCTTTCATGTTTTATCATACTTGTCCATTATTCTCGGATAAATAACAACAAACATAGATTAGGATATACTATTGGAAGTACCTAAATCTCAACGTAATCTTTATCTCTATGTTTTTGCTACTTGTGTATTTAGAGAAAATTCATCATAATTTAACCGATCAAAGAAGTTGGCTTGCCCATGCTAACGTGCTTATGAATTTAGAGTTTGTTTCTTAGATGTTCTTGTTCGCTTTCGATTTGAAAGAATTTTGAAACTAGGAGATTTGAGCTATGCTGTCTCACTAGAGTGCCTCTTCCAACAACTAGCCTTTTCTAGATCCCTTTGAGTTAGTGTCAAAAGCATTAAAGGTTAAAATTCTTTTGATCTTAGGCCTTACTCTGTGTTTAATCTTAAATGTTTTCTACTTTAAAGTGGTCATGGGCTTACATTGGATTTTCTTCATGAGAGTATCTTGAAAGCAAGCCTGGATTTAAATGACATACGACGATCTTAAGCTACCGTTTGCGTCTTTAATGAAATTTCCTTCGAAGTATGTCAAAAGTAGGATAGGTTCAAAGTCCTTACCTAATAATAGGCTACACTTTGGTCTCTTTATTTCACCCATTCATAATGTTCCATCTCACCATCTATCTAAAAATATCCTTTGGTATGGATGACTTGCCCTATGGAAACCCTTGGATAGTTGTTATGCAAGTAATCCCATTTCATGACTCCATAGGCCCGATGGATTGGAATTTCTCTTGACTTTATCTTCCCATGATGAAACATCCTTATTTAATTCCTTCTTCACTTCCATAACCTTCTCAGTTAATGATCTCCAACCAAACAAAGCAACAAACCTAAAACCCTTGTGCTTCATACCTAGCCTAATACATCAATTTGAGCCTTAAACATATATCATTCTTTACATAGAGAGATCCCTCTCTGGATCGAGGAGCTAGATCATAGGATTCCAAAGGAGGAAGTGGTTTGATTTTGTCTTGTCTTTTTTTGGTCTTGCCAATGCAGCCCAAAAACACAACAACCACAACATGACGTATTGGAATAGTGAAACCTTTGAAAACATAGAAAAATGTAAATAGGTTTATCAGTCTTGTATTGTGCCATTTTTATTAAACCCCATGATGAAATTATTGATGATGAGGATGTAGAGGGAGATATCCGCGGGTTTCCTCAATGTCTTGAAGGCTGAGATATATCATATCAATTGGTCATGGAAGAAATTGGGTTTGTTCCATGACGAGTGATGTCACCGGCTTCGAACGATGAGGAAGAAAAAAACCCTAAATATGAAAGGTGATAATGGTTAGTCTTTGTAAGAAATTGATGTGTGATTGTAGTTTCTAATTTTGGTATCTATACTTTGATTGTGAGCTTGTTGTGAATAAATTGTTTTACGCTTGTTTTATGTGCTTGGAAATAAAGATCTTGATGTCATGGATGATAACGGGAGTAAATTACTCTTATACGACTTCTTAATATTTTGTGGCTTTACCATAATGCATACTCTATTTTGTAGCTATTAGTTATTTGTTATGATTTTGAATTGTGATCATTCATGACATTCTTTTTTACGGTGATGTAGACACCCATGCAAGCCGAAAAATATAAGAATGATGGATATGATGATTATTATGATCTTTGGTGGAAAACAATGTACAATAAAATGACCCAATAAAAAAAAGCACTTAGCTGTGAGAGGAATCACGGCGAGGGATATCGGTGCTACATGAGCTAGAAACAAAGAAAGGGAGGGAATTGGAAATGAATACTCAAATTCGAGTTGTCGGGAACGAGGACATAAGTTGAAGCTGACTCAAGTCGTATGGTGACGATTATAAATATAAAGTATCTAGAGATAATGTGCAACAACACCCGTTTGAATAAGAATCATACCAAGCTTGATTCCTTTCCTCTCCCAAATGTAAGAAAGCTAGAATATATGTGGATAATCCTACATCAATGAGAACATAATTTTTGCTTTTTGGATCTTGTGTAACATATTTTTACTATTTTTGAAAGATAAAAATAATCTACAATCTTTATATGAGGACAATTATTTCTCTTGTAACTAGGTTGGATGGGAACTTGTCTCGAGAAAAAATATATAATGCTTATTTGGAGCTAATTGTAGTATGGAAACATATTTTTGAACTTGAGTTTTTTCTAATTTGTATAGCGAGAAATCAAAATATCTAGATGATGCAACTATAAAAACTAAGTGGTTGTATTTTGGTTCTAGAAATTCGTGTTAGCCTTATATGCTTGAATTTGACAATTGATAGGTTTATTATTTTTCACAAAGACAATTCAAATCATTTTTCTCCATCGTTTATTGATGGTTATAATAAGGTTGAATAATTTTGATTACACATATCGGTGGATAACGATGTCTCAAAGCATAGACCAACCATTGATAACCTATCATATGTCGTTAAATATTATATGTGCACATTATAGAACGTAATTTAGGAGCATGTTGGAATTTCTATGCATTGCGGTCTCGACTCTCTCGGTGTCCCGATAGCAATCGAGTGCTAGTAAATATGAATTAGTTCCATGGAAAGGATGCACTTAATGTGTCTCTCCTAATTAGCCAAACTATGAAGCAAATGTACTTAATTTCTCTTGTTGCGGCCTTGGTAATTACTCGTAAGAGTTTGCAACGATATTGGCATAGACAACTGAAAAATAATTGCAACAACAACACCTTTATAAAGAAGGCGGTCGTTTACGAAGACAATATGAAAAAAAGTGTTTGATAGTCTTCTTCGGGCATGAAGCAAAGTGGGTTTAACATCTGTTTGTATATGGCCAAAGTCTTGACACGGTATATGGCTGCCTCCGATGCGGGGAAGACTTGACGATCAACCAATGCTATAATTGTTCACAATATGCAATCAATACGAGTTCAAAAAGAATTGTGGGAATGATGTTAGCACTAGTACTTGGCCTTTTCATTGCTTATTACGTTATAGAAAGTTATAATTTCATCGGTTTCTTGGACAGAGATTTGGGGTCTATGTACACGGAGGATTTCCATGGAGACACGGGTATATTTGTCCCAGCGGAGTTGCACTCATCTATTGAGAATCTCTTGAAGAAATTTTGATTGAAGCGGCGGGTAATACAAAACGATCTACTTTAGGTAAATCTCTAGATTCTCCTTCTCAAACTATTTGCAATTACGGCCGGTACAGAGATTTATCTACTTGTGAGCGCACAACATGTACGTTATTATCGACCAACAAAATATTCAAATCTTATCCTGGAAATGGCTAGATTTCGATGCGAGTCAAAGTGAATAGTGCGTTATGAGATATATCCACTTTATATATATAATTCCCTCAGCCTTTGACCACACTCTAGAGATACTTTATGTAATGGGATAGATGTGAAATTCTAATTGTTTGAATCATGGTTAACTTGTAAAAGTAAATATTCAAATCCCATAGAAAAATGTAGGGACTTTAAATTTTTGTGTGTTTCTAAAGTATTATGATCGATCATTTCCGGTTATGATCTATGAGATATTTATGAATTAGACATATGAGAAAACAACCACCATTTCATCTTCTTGCCTACTTCATTGGTATTTCTACTGTACTCATTTGTACACCTTTGTTGAACTAACTAAATGAACTTTCATATACAATTGAACGTTGTTAAAAATGTTCTCATCGGTGTTTCTAGGCCACGACAGAAGTATACAAATATGGTGTAGGGGTACAGAACCACCAACTCCAATTGTGTTATCTACTTTTCTAAAAAGCTTATTAATAGTCTCTAGAATTGTTTTTTTATATTTGTGAAGCGAATTATACTAATTTATTTATTGAAATATTGAACCTCATTAGAAATATTGAATTTCATGTCATAACATATGAGTATGGGCTGCGCCATGTTCTCTCACCGCTTGGTCCGGTTAAAGTCTGTTTCTTAGGTTGCACTGAGATTGATGCAGAGTTTGGGTTGTCGTGGATGTTTAAGAAGACAATTTAGTGGAGAACTCAATTCCGGTGAATTGCAAGAGAGCGTGTCGAGATTAATAATTCAAGACCTCCCTAACTACATGTGGGGGTGTTTAAAGACAATGTTTAAGATTAACGGTCAACATGGAAACGTATACCTACAAACATACTCCACAACGGCAACAATAATTAGAAACAGTATGAAACTACTCTTGTTTTACTTACTTTCCTTATAAATATATTTTTAAGGAGTTGTAGGCTTTCATTTGCTTAGCGAATCTATGGTGGCAATTTGGGAGCTACTAGTTCCGTCTACGTATTTAAGCTGATTCGGTGATATTTGCCTGGTCTATGTTATGACAACACTAAAATTAAGTGTAAATTGGGCAATTAATTGTACATTAGAATGCATATATATTTTTGCTATTTTTTGTTATCAAGGAAGCCAATTCCAATTATACAAAGGTGTTGAAATGGTGTTAACCTCTAGATATGAAGTTATTTTCCGACATTTAATGTGATTCAACCTTTTCGATTTACATGTCAAAGATTAAACTCTCTTGTAAGATGGAGAAATATTGTACATTTTTATTTTACCTCATAATAGTCATAGTAAAGTTCGAATGAGGATCTTGCATGTTGATTGTAGGCATGAATTTATTTTTCGGCGAATATAAGTGTAATGCCTTATTATTTTTTTCAAGGTTGCTTTAAAATTGTTAAGTTTTAAAATTTTTTATTCACTTGATTTAAAATGGTAATTGTTAGCTTTAAAAAAATGGAATTTATTACTTCTTTCCATAAAGCGAGTTTTAAGGTAATTAAAATCACTATTTGGGAACTTGAAATGTTGAAAGCACCTTAAAATAACATAAATATTTTTTTCATATGTACCTCTAGAGAGACAATAGTTTGAATTATGGACATATAGTCTCTATAGAGACAATACATTT
Organism: Pinus albicaulis; assembly: GCA_034641835.2. Classification (NCBI taxonomy): domain Eukaryota; kingdom Viridiplantae; phylum Streptophyta; class Pinopsida; order Pinales; family Pinaceae; genus Pinus; species Pinus albicaulis. The sequence continues at coordinate 295,382,542 of CM076574.1, forward strand.
TTTATCTCATTGTGCTCCATAAAGATACAAATGTTATTGTCTCTGAGAATAAAAATGAATATATATATTTATATATATATATAGCAATGGTTTGAGACACTAATTTTGAGACAATTGTTTGAGACACTAATTTTGAGACACTAAATTTGAGACACTTTTGCTTAAAGACAATATTTAAAACAATACACAATTTTATTTTTGTCTCTAATTAAGACAATTCAGCACATGGAAATTGTCTTAAAACACCCCCACATGTAGTAGTGTGGAGTCCTTAGATGATTAGATATTTTTTCAGTTTAGCTATGGTTGTTTCTTTTTTTGTTTACTTTTCTTGTTGTATATGTTGGTTAATAAATTCCTATAGTTGTCTAGATAGAAGCTGGTAGATAGACATTGAGGCTATAAGGCCTTGCTGACATAATTTTTTTAGATTTTGGATGGCTTACAATCATGTTTAGGTAAGGCAATAAACCTCGTTTCCCACTATAAAATTGAGGCCATCGAATGTCTTTATGAATGTAACCTACTTTTATATTGAATGAATGAAGAAGAACTATAAAAACTTTAAAAAAATATTATATATTTTATGTCGTCAAATTATTTTTATTTTTTCCAAAAAATCGAAATTATTATTTTTAATTAATTTTTATTTTCAAAAAATTAATTTATAATCTAAACAATGATCTCTTCAAATTACTTTAAAAAATCTCTTAACACTATCAAAATCAATAATGATAATCCAAATAAATCTCTTCCACTTGATTTTTAAATTGTGTAACCTCTTCACCATATATATTATAAACGAAAAACAATAATTTACCAATTATTTTAAATAAAATAAACTTTATAAATAAACTTTTATATAATTTTTTTAATTAAAAATTAAGTAACAATATATTATCACAAGCATATTATCAACACATAACTTATGAATTCATTTTGTTAAAATCTAAATATCAAGACATTCCTAGGAAATCTAATGAACATAATAATTCCAAATCAATTTTAATTGAAAAATAATCGGGATAAAAAATACAATTTTTATGTTTTATTTATTAATATATTATTTGTTGAAAAAAAATTGTAGAAAAAACATTTATAATATAAATAAAATTTGAGTCTCATTAATAATTAACATTAATAATATAGGTGAATAAAATAGATATATCTTATTTTTAATTTTGTATATTTATATATTTTATAAATTTGATATATTTTTTTTAAATATATTTTAAAAATATATAAAAATTATTTTAGAAGGTGCAAAATGAGAAGAGCAAAGAAATTATTTAGAGAAGGTGGCATGACTAACCCCACATGCAAAAGTAAGTGTATGATGTCTAATGCAGAGTACTAATATAAAGCACCAACTTTCTGTTCTCATTCTAGCAGATAGAGTATTTTCCCATGTTAGTATATCCCCTACCGCAGGTGGGATTTTCGAGCCTTACAACGTAGAGGGGTTCTCATTGGGTGAATCCATTCTCATAAGAATTTTTACGATCGCTTTGCATGCTTTGGAACCCACTAGTTCATGTTTCTCGGCATGAGGAGGTCTGGGCTATTGGAGAGGTTGTAGTGGTTAATGGCACCTAGGCATAGTAAATCTTGAATGTTGTATGTGAAGACCTTCAGAAGGACGTGGGTTATTATTTGGAAGCATAATTGAAAGTAAAATTAGTAGTGCTCACTAGACCTGTCTTTCATATAAATATAGAACACTTAGATGTTGGCTTCTCGTCTAGACAAATTGGAAAACCTTATTAGTGGTAAAATATGTGCTATTATTCTACAATCTAATTTTTATGGAGTTTATTATATGGTTATTAGTTGATGCCTAGGAGTCGTTTTTGTAGAGTAGAGAGGCTTATTCTACAATCCGGTATGAGGAGATATGTAAGTATGTTATGTCTCAAAAGAACAATAAAAGACATTTTCACCCCCTACGAGTGATAAATACAATATTTAGATGTCTATCTTAAATAATATAATTTTATATAGAGATTAAAAAACAATATATATATCTTTTATAAATATTTCAATATGGTACTTAAATAAACTCTTTGAATATCCATATTAACTAATATATTTCAATATGAAATATCTCTTTCTCTAAAACATGTGTTTATATATGTCGTGTATGTATTAATGTTAACCTTAGCTGAAAGTAAAAAGTGATTGAAGTAAAGTAGAGTAGTTACTTTTTAATAAGAGGAAAATGTGTAACTAATTCAATTTCTAATATAAAATATTAATAATGATAAAATATCAAAATATACAATTTAAACAATGAAAAAATTATCACATAGATCTATATTAATCATGTATTTATTTACTAAGCACTAAAATGTATTAATTGACGTGTAAATTATGTGAAGGGGATGTGTAAATATATCCAGTCTTTCTTAAAATAAAAATAAAAATATTCTCTAAATGAAAAGCAATGTTGGCTATAATAAAAATGAAAAAAATAAATGCTATTCATTTTAATCGGTGGTCCATATGACATAATATCATGTAAAGTAATTAGAAGTAAAATGTGAGTAAGATGTTTAAACCTTATGTGTTTCAAAAAATATTTTAATAAGTGATATCAACTTTATATAAAAAAAATGTTAAAAGAAAAATATTTTTAATGTGGGATAAAATAAAGTATCCAATGTGAGTTATGAATAAAACATTTTTTTAATATGAATTAATATAAAATGACTCAATACACATGTTATGTAATCTCTATAACATTCAAAAATGCAATTTAAGAAGTATTGTTTTTGTATTCTAAAATAGGTTTTTCAACAAAATAAATTTGATCCCTCTAGACTCATGTTAGAATCCCTTCTTTAGATGGATCTATCTTGTTTATTGAAATCTTTGGCCACTCTTCTTGGCAACTCTATCTCGAGTTTTTTCCTTAAGTCTAACTAGTTGGTCATGTTTTATTATTTTGTCCCTTGGTGGTGGTGGATTTGTTGGGATTTCCTATTTGGGATGCTCCTTCCCCATTGGTTTAGTCTCTCGGCATATATTTTCATCATGAATTTTTTCTGGCAAGTTTTGTTGCCCAACGTCTATTCTGTTGTTATTCCCTCCTTGTCTTCATTCCTTGGCAATGCATGTGTAGGTTGTCGAGGAGGAGTGAGGTCAAAGGCCCTCGGGGGAAAACCATGTGCCCAAGCCTAAGAAAAATAAGAAAAAACAATATACAATTCAGAAATTCGGTTTAAAATTCATCATCTACAATCCTTATCTACTCTCTTGACTGACCCATACAGAGATTTTTGATATTATTGATGAGTTTTTGATTGATTCCTAGCCATGGTATTACTAGGAGAAGATGAAGGAAATAACAGTTTTATAACATTGCATTGGCACTTGAAAACCATCATGGGTTGAATTATGAAAGAAAAATAAGAGGAATAATACAACATATTTGCATCCTTGGAGGATATCAAACGTGCTCGAGTGGAATCAATTCTTATTGAGCATTTGGATGCCAACATATTTGACTTGGAGAACCACCTTTAGTGAAGAAGCATACACCCCACTGAATCTAGTTCAAAAATATCACTATATTGATTTCATGAAAATGATGCTCTTGCTATGTAATTCTATAATAAGTTGTCTACATTAAAAAATTTGTTTAGATACTACTATTATTTTTTAGATAATGTTAACTTTTATTCAAACTAGATGATCAATATATCTAGTTTTTTAGGTATAAGATTGAGATCACCTACAACTAACATCTACTAGACCATGGATATTTATTTGATGTAATGATATTTTTATTAAAAAAATTCTAAAATTAATTTAAAAAATAATAAAAATATTTAATAATAATACTATTTTTTTAATATAAAATTAGAAATGATAAAATAAATTAATAAATTTTAATTACTTTAATATGAATATAAACACTTTCGAAATATGTTGTGTAATACAATTAGATAAGATAATATTTGTGTGAGGGAATGAAAATGATAATTACTTCTAGTTTTGAGTAAAAGGAATAGACAAACTAACCATAAAAATTATTTAAATCATCTATTATTTTCTATGTTGGTGATAGTTTGTAAAGTCTTCCACATCTAACTATGTAATATTACTAAATGTGTAATATTAGGTATTTTTATTTTAAAAAGCATAATAATTATAATATTTGCAAACAAATTATTTAGACAAAATTTATATATTAAAATTTTTAAATTTATAATATATTGAAAATATAAAAGTTAAAATAAATTGTTTAACTAGCACAGTGAAGAATTTGTTAATAAGAGTGCCTTCACTATAGTGGAGGTCGTGTAGGATGGCGGTATGACATTGCCATGCGGTGGGGCTTTTCGAGTGACCATCATGCATTAGAATAATGCGCGGTGTGGTAATTGATCTTGCATGCACCTCACTAAATGATTAGGTTGCAAGCCGCCCCAATTCATCGATGCATGGTAGGTAATGGGAAGGTACGACGCTGCAACGGAGTAGGAGAATTAATAAGGTAAGTTTTCTTGTTGTAAAACAATATTTCAAACAACGAATGTAATTCGAACGAGCGACGATAGAAGGACTTGCGAGAATAGGAAGCTCGTTGCGGAAGCGAGAAGATTACTTGGTATGTACTAGTCCTCGTCATTCTAATTTCAAAATTTGGTTTTCCTGTTAGCATTCCGAAAATGAAAGGAGTTTTCCACGGGGAGTTACGAGAGAGGTTGACATTCTTATTAGCTTTTTATTTTTTATGGTTTGCATGTAATGGTAGGAGTTCATTTGAAAATAGAACCTTGCTTCATAGTACTCTTGGTCCTCTTTACCAATACCTCGGTAATGTAATTTTGCATGGGTTAACTCTGTGTTTTTCTTATGATTATGAAAGTATGTTCCTCAGTAGTCTCAGGCCCTCATTATCAGCACCTCGGCTATGTCTATTTGTGGGTTATGTCTGTGCTTTTCAAAAGCATTTGAATGTTCCTTCTAGAATTCCTTTATCTCGGTCTTGAATGGTATGGTAAAGTTTCTTCTTTTTTATTAAAAAGTTCCCAAAATAGATGGCCATAGGGTATCGAAGCTTAAGGAGTAGAGTTTGTTGTCGGTGCTTTAGTGTCCCTTGCCATACCGACCTTTTCATTCATTACATAAGTGTCTCGGTCTATGATAGGAAATCTACATTTGTCTCAAATACTATTCCTATTTCTAGAATGGGAGGTATTTAAAAACAGGTTTACTCTTCTCTTAAGTTGCAATTTCATTGGAGTCGGTCAAATTTACGTGGCCTTTGCGTATACTTTGTTTTCTCTGGGAAAAAACTTTCTATGGTTAATTCATCGGTGGAAAGAAAGTTGGAAATGAGAGGGCATAGTTTGTTAATTTTAGAAAGATTGAACCGCAAAATCCATATTTCAATGCTTAGGTAAAGAAGAATCATGTTTGAGTTTAATATTGAATCTAAGTTTCACATGTTGTCCCCTTTCGATATACATGGTCTCACATCATTCCACAAAATTAAGAGCAGTCTACATCGGGGAAAAATGACAAGCGAAAAGCTCCAACCGACTCGAATGAGTTGATCCAAGTAAAAGGACGAAATAAGAAAAAAGTATTGAAAATATAGCAAATATTTATGATTCGAGGACTCCAATGTACATTCGTAAAACTATTCAAGGTTGGGAGAAGTAAGTGATGATGATGATGATGATAATGAATCAAGAGAGGCTAGAATGGATTTTTATTTATTCGACCGAATACAAGAGACAAAAGATTCTCTATTCCAACAATCAGTTAAGACTATCTTTGGAAATTTAAATGTGTATTAGCAAATGCGATGTGAGTATGCAGAAAATGAAACCAATCCCTCAACGCTCTTTGAACTCCAGTGGATGAAACAGAATATGCGGGGAAATGGCCAAGGCTCAAATACAAGCAAATGTGCATATAGGAAGGATTCTTGACTCTGAACATGCGGCAAGTAGAATCAGAGAAATTGACTACAAAGGACCCGGCGGTACGTGGATTCTTGGATGGTTGACACTTTTCGATTAATACAGTTTTGTATATTTTTTGAGGATAGTATGTATAGTTTCTATTTTATTTGTAGATTTTATGGACATAAGTAAATGGATAATGGTAATTAGAAGGAAAAAATAATACCAATTTTAGTTTGGCTTATAACTCCCTGGTGTGAGACTGGTTTCCTTGGGCGAGGTTGAGACTACCAATTTAATTAAAATTTGTATAGAAACTTGCTCTTTACAAAATAGAAAATAGAAAGGTACTACAAAATTTACAATATATATATATATATATATATATAGTGGAAGTGGTTTTGTTTGAATTATAAGGATGTGTGTTTTACTTAGATAGAATTTATATGTTAAATTTTTGAATTTGTAAATAAAAATGTTTTCATTGTGGTGAAGGTGGTTTGTTTGTATGTATGATATGGATGTATATCATACATATGTTTGTATAGTTATATGTTTGTTATTTTTAGTTCATTATATGTTTTTTTATTTTGATTGCATTGTGATAATGAGATTCCTTTATTGGTTTGTCTTTAGATATATTTATTTTTTACGCTATTTAATGTGATAATTTATTCTTGGATGCGGGTAATTAATCGAGGCTAAAATGTGGCAAGCCCAATGCGTGCCACTTGGCCGGGCCACATGGCCACGCGGTAGTACCACGGCATTTAAAGCCCACACTGTGAGTGGATGCTCTACTCTCTCACACTTGGCCTTAATTGTTGTCCTCGCTCCTCCTTCAATGGCACCACATCTCTCCTCCTCGTCATTTATTGTGCGGACATTCCCTTGTCTCTAAAATTAGCCTCTGCTGCTTTGAGTCATTGCTCGACCTCACGCCTCTTGTTCGCTCCTTAGCCCTCTAGTGCGATAGCTTTTACGCCCACCCACTATACTCCTATGTCTCCCTCGCCCCATTCGCTCTCCCATCTCTGCCCCCATTCAGCATCCCGGCTCGGTCTCTAGCCATGCCAGATGGTACCGCATGAGGGTGCGAGAGAGAAGAGCGGAGGGAAGAGCTCTGCCAAACCTCTCTCCATTCATGGCCAGACCCACTCAACGCCATCGGTGAAAACATCGCAAATTTTCATTTTGATAGCTTCTTGGGCAGACCAGTCCAACTGCCACAATTTCGGTAACGTTTTAGGAAGCTCAGCCCAACTCCATGGGCCGGGCTCCCGCCGACCTTATGCGAAGTCACAATTTCCTAGGCCCCTCCTTAAGACTCTCGAAATCTACCGCCCTTTCGGTTAAAATTTGGTTTTTGCCATCATCAAGCAATGCGGCCAGGTACTTATTGAAAATTCGAGCATTCGGAGGAGCCGGTATGAAATAGCGGTCAAACTCGCCTTGCATCTTCGCCTACAACACAATAGTCCAAGAAACAGAACGGCAATATAGAATACATGTGTCTCATTATGGAGGAGTCACCTCCAACACAAGAACACCTAGCATGATGCTCAATCACGGAAAAGGATAGGTTTCCTTTTCCAATTTGTTGAGTTTGTGAAAGCTGTTTGTTGGAGTTGTTCCTCAGATTCTAGAAGATCTTTGAACATTTTTGGTTTTTACAGTGGGCAACACATTTGGGCGGTTTTCTAGGAGAGGCGATCGGATTTTTTGATTTTTGACTAAGATTCCCTCACAAATTCGCTAAGTTCAACGATTCTAGAGGAGATCTCGCCATGTACATTATGTTTCATAATTAATAGATTGAATCCAACAAAAGCTAAATTTGCTTGTTGATAATTTATAATTTTATAAAAAGAAAATATTATTTATAGATTGTATTTCATTGTTTTTAAAATGTATTAAGTTTTTTAAACCATAAATTTGATAATAAATACAACTTCCTGGTTTAAATAAAACTATCTATATATAATTATAATTTTATCTTACTAAAATTTAAAAAGTAAAGTATATAGCGTTAGTATTTATATATAAAATATATATAAAATTTTATTTTACTAAAATTAAAAAACTAAAGTATATAGCTCTTCTATTTATATAGAAAAAATAAAAATAACATAAGAAATTAAATTACCTGGAGAATTTAGAGTTAAATAGAACAAATGACTCTATCTCCATGTTATAACAAAGTGACATGTTTCTTGTTCATGAGCCTTTACGTTTTTTGTTTTATAAGAAAAACCGAGCAGCTTTAAACTAATATCATTTTCAAAAATGAGTTTTTCACATATATTGGAGCATCACTCACATTAGTGTGATTGAATTTAAATGGGATTGTTCTTTTGAAGTTATATATAAAATTAAAAGGTTGATAATTTTTATTGATAGTTGTTTTTAGTGAATTATGTGTATGAATTTGAAATACTGCTTGTTTTGAGTGGACTTTTCACTCATTGTTCGAAATAAATAAAGTTAAATGAATGAAATGAATGAAAAGGAGGTAAAAAATATGACAAAGAGGTCATCACAAATTAACTATGGGAGGAAGACAAAAATTAGAAATAGTTTTTGAATGTGAACTATAAAATAAAATTATTTTGAATATTTGAATCTTTTTCTTTTCTCTCAATAGTTATTTAGTAATCGTTTCTTTTTTTGGTTTTATATATATTTTTATAGTGATTGTTTCATTCATTTAGATTTATTTGTCTATAATGATAGGTGGAGTGTCCACTAAAAATGATGGACCCTTTAAGCTCATATACAGTTCAGTCCAAAAAGTTATTAACAATATGATTAATTTTAAAAATATACAATTAAAGTTGTCTAATATTTTGATTTTTAATATTATTAATATGTTTTTTCTTTTAACATTTTTGTAAATTAAAAATTTATATTATAAAAAAATAGGAATATATTGATGTGGAAGCTATCCATCTAAGGAATTTGACGGACCATGGATCTCATAGACCCAAAAAGAAGAAACTACCATGGATTTGACGGGCTCAAAAGAATCAACCAACTTGGGGACAATCTTGAGTGACTTTTCTTTCCTCCTCGTTCTCACAACCTTGGTCCAATCACGATGCATATCAATCAAAGTAATTTACTTGAGGTGTTGTTGGGAGTTGAAAGATATTCCTTGTGAGTGTCAAAATATGTCGATTGATGTATGCTTCAACATACCCAAAGAGATCTTTATTTACCAACTTCTTGTTAGCGAGGAGTGGGTCCCCGAAAACAGAATCCTCATAAGGTTAAGGAAAAGTGGCATGATATGATCCGGATACCCAAGAATCATATCATCCTAGGCACCCCCATTTTTCTTGATCAAATATAGAAGGCATATTTTCATGCATAGGGGCGGGTCACAAGGTTTCAAACTTTAGATTTACAAGGATTACATTTGTATCGTTTCTTATTGGAATTTGATGAGGATTTTTATAAATGTCCAATTTGAAGACAAACATGACACTAAAACACAATATTTTTAATAATCCATAGATTGGGTCCAATGATAATCAACGATTTTTAAATTTATTTGATGCGGAAACCATTTTCTAATGTCAATTTACACACATTCGTTCGTAGGTGTATGGGTCATACTTCCTTGAGAAGTATATGTGGTAAGATAATGATACATTACTAGTGACCTAAAAAACTAAAAACTTTTCATATATGAAAGCGGGAAAATTCGGGTAACCCTAGATAGGAATCTTTGTAAGTATTGTTGTAGAGGTATTGAAATTTGGAAACTAGGGTTATGCATTCAGAGCTGGCCAGAGACAAGGCCCACAATTTAGGTCCTTCTGAAATCTTCCTATTTAGTAAAGAACACTATAAAGAAACCCTTAAAGTAAGATGACCTTACACTTCTTATTTCAAACCTCATGAATCCATTTATAAAGATTCATTGAGTGTAGCCATAACCATTAAAGTGGAAAATTACGCTTGACTTAGTGTAAGAAGTGAAGGTATCCTCCAAATATGGTTGTGAAATTTCAACCCAGTTGGGCACATCTGAGCTTCATCCACTAGAACAACCTAGGTGCTTCGTGGGAGCTTTTGAGAGTTTGGCCTTATCTTGAGGGCTTCGTTGGAAGGAAAAAGGATTTGAGGCTGAATATGCTCCACCACTTTGACTCCACCATTCGGGAAAGAAGAAAGAGAGATAGATGCATCCTTCTTGATGTACGTAATATTTGAGTAATTGATCCATATTAAGTTTCCTTTCTTTATAAAGGAGCTTGATAGACCTACTTGGAACTACTTTCAACTATTTAATATTAGTTGTGAGCGTGAATACACCATCAAATTCGTGATTATGATGTAGAGGATTCTCGATAGTGATACGACAAATATTGGAAATTTTTGGAGATAAATATCCCAAATTATTTCCTTGTCTAAATGGTGAATTTTTTCAAACACATGCCATACTTTCTCTCCTTTTCCATTCTTATGGTAGATCTCTCATTGATTTTTTCAACAAACATTTTGTAGACATCGAGTCCCTCATATGGCCATGCCTATTCTACTCTCCTGGTCCTCGCATAGGCGTCATAAATGGATTTTACCCATTAATATTTGCACCATATTTGCTAGTGAAGCGAAGAACCCCTCTTCCCTTGGGATTTCGTTCCCGAAGCCTTAACTTTGTTCTTAAAATTGGGATCCCTCGATTGTCTAGAAGACTTGGTTGCTTGAAGGAAGTCTTGGTGCTTCGGACGAAGATGCCTTTAGGAGAATGGGGAGACAAGGCCCTTGATGCTCACTCCACTACTGCCAATTGCATAACATGTCTTCACCTTTTCCATTCACTCCACTAACCATAGAGATTTTTCTTTTAACATTATTAAATTTTTAAAAATCTTTTTGTTATAAATGATAATAAAATAAAGTAATAATAATGAAAGAAAAAAAGTTTTGTTAATTAAATACATTAATTATTTTAATATGAAAATCAACTAACAACATTATTAATTTTTTGATTGGTAATCAATGAAACATATTCTAATTTAATGATTTATCATTAATATAAATAACTAATAACTTTTAGCTTATTGAATGAAAATCATTAATAATTATAAAAATATATTGATCAATTTATAAATACAACCATTCATGTATAAAATATGTTACATATAGATAACCAACCATTGCTATTATATATCAATATCTCAAAGTTGTTTCTTATCCTATACTCATGTTACATAATCACGAAAAATAATGCATAATTAATAAATAAATGAAAAATAAAATAGATAAAAATATGAAAAACAAGTATAAAAGAATTACACGGTGAGATGAGCTCTATAATCCAAGTAGAGGTATGATTACAAATAATCTTTATTACCATTACCTTTATCTTAGACAATTTTCCACAGAGACATCCTTAAATGTCGTAACTATCTTAGCTAGAGTTTTCAAATAAAAAATTAAACTTATGAATTCATTAAGAAGGTTTCAATTTATACACATCAATTATTAATAATATAACTAATATTTATGGTTTTGTATCATTCATGGGGTCCATTATTTGAAGATTCCTATATAAATAGGCACACTATATGCACGTTGATGAGATCAAATCACCACATAATAATGTTCTCAACTTGTTTAAGCTTGATGTAATCAATATAGGAAGTGTATTTAACCTTGTTAGATATAAGAGAATAAATTGTTATAAATATTTAGAAAATAAAAACCCTTAAACACTAAAGATATTCGAAATGTTCACCATGAAAAATACAAGAATATAGAGAGGGCCTTTAGAGTAGGAGTAAAACTATGAACTACTCCTTATGACAATAAACCACTTAATAAGCGATATTGACTACAAAACAATAAAATTAAATACACCTCCAATATAATGATACTTATGTGTATTTATAATTTCTCATGAAGTATTTGAATGAGTATATGAAAAATACCTTTTATTATTATATTATTTCTTTTTAATTACCTAGTGGATCTATTCCATTATTATGGTCACATTATATTCATTTTATCCTTAGTTCCTTCATATGTACCGGTCCCTATATTATCCTCTATAGGTAGATTATGTTCCATCCCCTTGGAATGTTTTATTTTTTTTAAAATGGGAAGAAACCATATATAATATAAAATATTATGAAATGCGATCAGTTGGTTCCATGCATGAGATCATTCAATCCTACTAAAATGTGTACATTAGGTCCAACTATGACAGTTTTATCAATCACGATTTGGGTTTATTCTTCGGATACATGTATACATTATGCTATTTTTGATAGTTATATGTGTCTCTATTTATTCCTCCATATGCCTCCATGTTGGATACCAATATATTTCCATGTTGATTTTTTAGAAATTTTCTTATCACTCATTCCATTTCTTTGGTTATTTTTGTACCATTGAGTGGTGGGGATGCCAATATACAACAAATTTTCTTATAATTTCTTATTTATTTAACTATTTAACATGTTTCTTATTTGACACATTTAGCTTCACAACTTCGTTTTCCTACTTATGCTGTCCCTTTTCCCTTTTTTCTATTTCTTCTATAGACTCTTCTTCTAATTCAATAATGAAATCTTCGATTAATGTGTCATTAGGTAGTGAAATTTGTATCATTGGAAGGACTTATTTGAGGGTGCTACCTTGGGACCTCACTTCTTAGAAACATATATATTCCACAATGCAATTTTCTTTTTCTTGTACCAAGCTCCTAAAAAATTACATTACACATTCATATTTTTTGTATCGAAAGTCTATACAAATATATGCGAGAAACAATATCCATGTCTTCCATATCTATAGCATATAAATTTTAATGTAATAGATATTTATCCATCGTAATATAAATATAGAATGGAAAAAAAATAATATGTTAATTGAGAGAGAATGTTCAAAATATTTTTAGAACAAATTTGAATATAGTGTAAAAATATTAAACGTAGAAAATTGAATTAGCTTTCCAAAAATATAAGTTTTATTTTTAGAATTCGTGTACGGCTATGTGATAGTGGTATGTTAAATGTCATGAAAATTATAATGCATATGTTTCCCTAATGTAATTGTTCTATATATAAATGATATAATTTCTTTAAAAAAAATGTAGAGTTATAGAGAACCCATTTTTCTTGTGAAAATTTCATTTTTTAAATTCTAAAATGTTAATTTTTTTTAAATTATAAAATTCATGATATTCTTGAAATATATCTTTTAAATTACAAGTCTATATGTTGATAAAAGAAATGAGAATGTTAACAGAAATAAAAGATATGTAATTTAATATTTTCATATATATCAATATCAAAATTTATTAAAAATAACACAAACGCATGAGTGTGGTAGTGCTTTATATTAAATATTTCAATAGTTGTCTCTATATGTGTTCAAAACTTTATTGATAATGGATATGTGTATATTATATTAAAAAATGTGAAAAATAGATATACCAAGAGCCATTTAGAAAAATGGAGGTTCTTATGTGTTTGTAACCTCAACCATTAGGTTTTATTATTTTGGGCTTAAATCCAAAGCAAGCAAGTCAATTAATATGTATTAAAAAGTTGTCAATGTTTCCTAAAAGAAACTAAATGAAAATAATGTGCATGCACTTGCATTCCCTATAATGCACATACACAATTATGACAAGCTTACTTGTGTGCGAGGAATGTGTCTAGAACAAGGTCATGTAAGGAGAATAATGGGGCTGATGCCATAAATTATACTTGTTAGGATCAATATCCATGGCCAGCCTACTACCCACAAAGCTTCTAAATTTGTAGTGTTGAATAAATATTTGAATGTCTACACAAAAATGTTGTATGTTAAGTTTATCCTACTAGGGGAATAAAAGTACCATGGTTAAATAATAACACATTTCCTACGGTATCATGTGTACATAAACACATTCCATAAAGCATTATTGGGGCCACGTCTCGGTGTTTTTTTAACATCCAAAAAATATATAAAAGTTCCATGAGTAGGTTTTGTGGACTAGAGAAATGGAGTTTCAAGGTATAAACATGGAAATAGGAAAAAATAAGTATATTAATCCCTAAATGAACCATTTAGAGAAAGTGTAATAGTCATTTGAATAAAGCACATGATATTGATGACCTGAAAAAAGGATTCTCAAGCTCGATCACCATGGAATCACCTACAAATGTCTAATGTGAAACCTCTATAGAGAATACTTGCAATTTATGCATTCAATATGAGATGCCATTCAAATTGTTTTCACACAAGGATCGGTCATAGAGACTTGAACTTGGTTACGGAGGAGAAGAAGGACATTTATATATATTATTTAATATATTCATAGGAATGAGCCTCAAATTATTATGATTCAAGGTGCATCCACTTCAACCTTCCACCCAAAAATTTAATGACCTCTTTGAATACTTAATTTTTTTTAAGTCCCTTTTTCTATAGGAAAGCGATTAGTATCTAATTCCTTGCTTTAACCTTATTCTAGTTCTTAAGCACCAACCCCACCATATAACCCATGTTATATTTCCAATCTCTATAAAATCAACACTAAGTGTCAATCATATTGTGATTGAGTGATATACACACTCTACACTTAACAATACAACTATGCAAATCCATAAGCACTCCTAAGATCTTAGCACTGTAAAGCACTACACCAAAGCAAGTACCCAAAACCAACTATCGTTCCCAAGTGCTTATCATATCAACATATTGGGAATTAAAGGTTTTGTTGCATAGCATCGCCCCTGTTTAATATGGGCCTAATACTAACTTCCTATTATCTAATGGCACCAAACAAATTTACATCACTTGATGACACCGGAGTTAGCTCTCCAAGGGTATCAATAGTCAACATATATCGGAGTATCAACATTTAAAAAGAACTTCATAAAAAATTCCAATATAACATTACTCAAATATATGATATCGGTTCGATCAATGGAATCAAAAAATATTCAATTAATATTTTTAGCCGATTGATAGAGGTGGACATTGACATATCTTATATATCGATTATGTATCAACTTTTTATTTTGAAAAACTAAACAAAAATTTGATATGTGATTGTTTTAATAATAGTAATGGAAACCAACAACATCATAGTTATTCCCCAGTTTTCATTAGTTGAGCTGTAGACATTTCATTTTTGGAAGAAATTTTCATTCATGTTAAAGGTTGGATGTGGCAACACTTGTTTGCTGATATGCATGCGTCGTTAGTGAATTTGGATGCAAGAACACTCTAGATTAGTAGCCTTTGTCACACCATTTCGTTTCATAGGTGGCATACCTTGCTGGAGTCCCTCTTGGTTGAAAAAAATATTCATGTATGAGGTTTTATGTCCCAGAATAGGATCGGGTGTATTGCGATATTTCTCCACAAATTCATGGACTTAATAGTCCATTGTTTCTAGAAGAAGGTTAAATTTGTAATTTAAAACTAACCTAAGATCAATTTGCAAGAAAAAAATTTAACTCAATACATCATGAAATACAATGTTAAGTTTTAAATAAGCCTAGAGCTTTATGCTCCAATTCATCTAATTAAGTAGTTCAATTTAGCTCTAAGGAAAATACATGTCTTTTAAGAAAATTTTAATATTTAGTTGAGAGTTAGTCTAAATTAGGGCTCCCTCCAACTCTGTGTGTGTGTGTGTGTGTGTGTGTGTGTATATATATCTAGTATTGAAAATTAAAGGGTAGAAAGTGAGTATCGAACCATCAAAATTATTGTTTGATTCTATGAGACGGATGCCATAAGAGTACCTGAAGAATGCCAGAAACATGTCTTCATTTTGGAGTGTTTCTTAGTTATATGATACATGACATCCACTACGTGTTTTTGGAAGCTTCCCTTAACATTGGATAATAAACCTTAGGACGGAGCGAGTTCTATATGATAATGTGGTAAGAAAAAATCAAATATTTTTGTGGCCTTCTTTTTGTCTTTTTAATTTTATGGTATTTTTGGGAAAAAATTCATTTATTTTTGAGGTCCTCTACAAGTCTATTGGAGGCCCTATTATAAGCCCTCTTTGAGGAACTATTCGAAGTCTTTTTTATGCCCCCATTAGAGGAAATGTAGCTCTAAAAAGTACCCATGAAATCTTCACATAATATCCATGTCATATCATGTAAACCAATCAAAATCCTTTAACTTTCAAAGAGTTACATGTAAATATTTTGGAGGGTAAAGAAGAAAAAACTACATTTTTTAAGTTGTATTTTTGGTTTGTTTTTTTAATGTATATGGAATTTTTATCAATGTGGGTCTTCTCAAAACTATGCATAATGGGTACTACGTTGGATAGAAAAACTTTAGTTCCGCATCCAATGAGTGTCAGAACTGAAAATTGTGAGTAAAGCTATAAGGAAATAAGCCAAAAATACAATTAAAAAAAGTATTATTTTTTCTTTTCCATAAAAATTCATTACTCTTAATATTATTTTAACTATTTTTTTATTATTTTTTCCTTAGGAGGCCACTTTTAGGATGAAATTTCACTCTAATGATTATAATTCCTTTTAAGTCCATATTTAAATTCTTTTTCAAACACTATATGAAGCTATTCAAGGCATTATTCCAAGGTAGATCTAAAAGAGAATTATATGGTAGGTATCTAAGTTCTATATCAGTGGTAATTTGTGGAAGCGTGAGATCAAGTTCTATATTTGAGGAAGTATTCTAAGTTTGAGGCATTAATTTGAATTATTGAGGAATAACCAAAGACTCTTCCTAAAGCAAACTTAATCCTATTCTATGTCTTATTTTAGTAGTTCATTCGGTCGATTTTTATATTCCTTCACTTTGGATTGTATATTCACTAAAAATATTTAGATATTTTCTATTGAGAAAGTTAGTGATATAAAAACTTGCATATTGAACATGAAAAGTGAGAGTATATCTAATGTTGAAGGTGATAGTGTGATGAGTTTATGTTTTTTTAAATCAAATTTGATACTAGTAGAAGAAGGTCATAGAGGTAGATCTGTGGCACATTTTTTTGTGCACATGGAATGTAACTTAAGAAAAAAAGTTGCGATACTTGATTATAATTATGAATGAATGCAAGCGGTGAGTGTTCGATGACATAGTTGCGATTGAAAGTGTCCTACACGATGATTTTTGAAGAATATTGATCATTATTGTAAATGGATACGTTGTCCCTTGTAAAAGAGCCCAAGATTATTGTTTTATGTTTTATTATCAATGGTGGCGGGGGTGGTTCTAGGTAAGGAGTTGTAGCTTCCTTCAAAAGGTTTTTCCACCTCCTTCTAGTGGATGCTACTAAGCGGGGGTTGTAGCTCCTTTCGGTAGTCACTAGTAAATAATCATGGGTTGTATCCTTTCTGTTTTAGGTAGTAAATCGAAGCTATGGCTTTTCTTTAAAGAAAGATAAATTGTTTATATATATTCATCTTGTGTACCTTTTATGTGATGTTAATGTCAATGCCCTATATGATTTGTGAGTTATTTAAAATTTATGAAATAATAATTCAACCCCCCTCTCATTATTTCCAACAACTAGTATTAGAGCGAGGTTCCTTCATCGACATTCTAACAATTAGAAGGTAGATATCGAGAACAAATATGGAAATGGAAAAAATGTTATCCTTCAAAAAACTATAAGGAAAAGGGTAAGAAATTATCCTCCATTACAATGATGCCAAAATAGATTGAATTCATTACTAGATATCAAGTTGATCTAGGTGTCATGTCTTCTCCACCTACTAACATTTGATGGAACAAACTATGAGTTATAGAGTGTGTTTATGGAGATATATTTAAAAACCCTACATTATATATGGTTTGTAGTTGTTATTGGAGATACAACCACAAAGGAGTCAAAATAAAGAAGATGATGCAAGAAATGGATACCATTCTAAAGAGGCTTATTAGATTATGTAAAATACAAGGTGGGACATTTTTCCTAAAACTAAATATCTTTGGTAAAGGCTAGAAAAAAATTTATACTAAGACAAGTTGAAAATGAATTTTCTCACTTAAAAGCGAGGTTCAGAGAGGAAAAAAGGAGAGAAACAATTTTTTACAAATATTAATTAAAAATATGATAACTTAACTCGAGATTAGAAACTTAATTTGATCAACAAGAAGAGCTTAGAGAAGAAATTATCTCGCTTGAAGACCCCTACTTGAAGAAGCAAGAAGAATTTAAGAAGTGACAAAATGCTAGCTAAAGAAAAAGGAAGAATTTTTGCGGAGATCTGCGTGAAGAAGAAGTTTTAAAAATTAAGGGCTAAAGTCAAAAATATCAATAAAAAGTGGAATGGCTTGTGCCAAATACTATAGATAACATTGTCATTTGTGAAAAAATCAAGTCTAGGGTTACCTTCATCGCAAATAATATGCAAGCACGAGTCGAAGGAAAATTGAAAGAAAAAAAATTAAAAGAGCAATATTTTTTCCTCAAAATGGCAAGTAGAGAGCGATAAGAATAATGAAGTTTCCACTGCAATAAGTTATCTGAAATTTTCTCAAGAATATATGCCTTATCGAGAAAGACACAAAATACTATACCTCCTCCAACGTGTAACAATTTCAAAAGAACATCATGGAAATCCATATTCCAAAGTGCCGAATTATATTTCTTGTTTGTATGTTATTCATGTACAAATTTTGCAGGGAATAAGGATAGGTATTACAAATATAATAATAGGGTTAACTACAAAGGATATATCAAAACACTCGAAGAATGTTTACAAGATGTATACAAGTCGATGAATTGTATAACAAAATGCACACAACATTTTATTCATCATTTAGGTACAACATAGAATGCTTTAAATGCCATAATTTGGACATATTGCATGAGAATACATATGTGACATGAAGTGGAATCCTAACCATATTAGGAAATAAAGAAAACCCACTAAGGTTTATAGAAGAAAACATGTCGAATAATAAATATCGTTAGAGGGAAACCCTACTGAAAAGCAAGACACCCTTTTCCATTGATGTCAAAAGGGGAGAGATAAAAAGAAAGGAAAGAGAAGCAAGGAGATGGGGGGGGAGCATGCATGATAGGGGGGCATAGGTGTTGAAATAAATGAAAAAGGGGGTATTTATGGAATAGAATTATCATTGATGTCAAGGGTCGAAGTGAGGCCCAAAAATTGTTTGATGATATGCATGCACACCAAGTTAGTGATTTTTATATGCAAGAACACTCTATATTAGTAGCCCTTTTCAAACCATTTTTTTTAGGTGGCACCTGCTAGGTGTGAGGTCCCTATAGGGTTGAAGAGATATTCATGTTTGAATTTTTTATTCCCCAGAAAATGCATGGAGTGTATCACTTTGTATTTCTCCACAAAATTCATGGCCTTAATATTTCTTTTTCAAGCATGCGTTGCCTGCATTTGAAACAACATGCTACATATTACAAAGGCATTACTCTTGGATAAATTGCTGCCTCGAGGTAAGTACACTCAACGAAATAAATTCGCTCTCGGATTGATAATTAATGTGAGATAAATAGGCGTTAAAAAGACACCTTGTATACCTCGACATTTTGGTGTCATTCTTAGGGAGAGTGTATGCCATTTAGAAGAGTAATGCATATTAATTTTTTTCTTCTTGGGAAGAATTGGGTATTAAATATGGAAGGTAAAAACCTGGCATGACGAAAACACTTGTTCATTGGCAGCTTCACGGCGAGAATTGAGTGAAATCTTAAGGTATAAATGAATGCTTGCGTTTTTTTGAATTTTAGAGGTAGAAATTATCTTGTATGAAATCCACTTTCGAGTGGTGATGTAAGCACCACCCATTTCACTAACCAATTGACGGGAACATTGGAAGGAGGATCCTTAAAGAAACACCTCAAGAAAATATTCTATTATGGTAAAGAATTACTCACGTACAGCACTTTTGAATTCCCTATCAAAGATCTAGGAGGAGTGGCCAAAGTACCTGGTCCCCATTGTCTCTACCAAATTTTCATGGTTTGACAAATGAAAGTTGAATACATTCTTATTTGAGTTGAAATACTTTGTAGAGGATATGATTATTGTACTAACAATCAGATTGAAAGTGTTTCCTCTTGCTCTAAAAAGGAGTGACTCTCAAATAGTTCCATGAGCTTTAGGTGGGAAGCTGCATCAAAACATGGGAGGACATGAAGAACATATTCTTGAGAAATGCAAAGACTATTGCAAATTCAATGAATATATTTCGGTATGATACAAGGGAAGATGAAATCTTGGAGGACTATGTCGAGCAATTTCGATACAACCTTCAAAAATCAAAGCATAAGCATTTGGAAAAACAGATCTTGAAAACACTCCTTCTTAAACGAATCAAAGATGATTTTTTAGAATTCTTAAATACGATAGGAAAAGGTGATGTTTTTCAATTATCATATGATGATGTTTGTGAATTGTGCATAAGGTATTCAAGAGGAATTTCTAAGGCTAGTAAGAATTCTGAAAGTTTTCTTCTTTCTTTTCTAAATTTTCACTGAACTAGAGACATAAGAGCTGAAATGTTTTATTTGAAAAAAATTTAGTTGATTTTATTAAGCTCTCTAAATTCATTAGACAATGTTTCTTGAGTTCAGAGAAATCAAGAATTTGATGAAGTGTTTTCCCTCATTACCAAAAGAAGACATCCATGATACTCATCTTCTTATCTAATTTAAGTAGCATATCAAAGATGGAAGTTGCAACAAGGTCAAAACCATGGAAATCATGGCCTACATGTATAGTTCAAAACCATACCTCTCCATTCTATTACTTGCATAATTCGTTATGGAATATGCACATGTTAGGGCAATAATACCAAACTCAATATAACCACCACCAATCTTGTCTACAAGCTTGGCATGGTTCACCTTATGATTGCATGACTAATCTTCCTCATCTTGTAGCACAAACACATATTCGGCTCTTCCACAACACCTTGTTTGCCTATAAAAATCATCCAATCAACTATTAACTACATCATCAAAAGGCTCCATTCCCTATACACAATTTCTTGCTCAACTCATTCCATACCCTCATAATAAACCAATACAACATGCTGATGTTGAACTGAAAAATTCACTCTGCCCACCCATTATTTATCTCATGTACCATTGGAAAAAACTTACGAGACTTAGAATGTATCAAATCCAAAAATTGTAGAAGTTTTAAAAAGAAAATGAGGTTTCTTCTAGTTTGCACCAAAAAATAATTTTAAGCTCAAAAATTCATGATATGATAGCTATAGGAAATAAAGGCCAGGTAAAGAATATATTGAATTTGTTTCACTCCATCATTTGTTTGCAACATCACTCCATATTTCAACAATTTTTGACACCATATTTTTCATGAGGTGGCTTCTCCATACCTAATTTTTATTATTAACATACATTTTTTCAAATTTGGGTATGTAAATAATTGAAGTCTTATTTCAGAAATGGCTCCCACTGAAATAATATTATACGTAATCATATTCATTTCAAATTCGAGGTAGGATAGTGGAGAAATAAATAAAATAGGAAATAAAACAAACATTTATTTATTTATTTTTGTAAAAATAGTTGTTTCTTTGTTGCAATAAATCAGCATTGATAAATTATATATTATATTTTGAAAAATATTTTAATTTATTTGTGTATTTAGATGAATTATATTGCAAATAACCATTCTACAAACACTTATATTCATTTTTATCATCAATATAGAACCAACTTGAATATCATTTTTTTGGCTTCGGGCTTGATGAAATTCACGAAAACAAGTTGGGACAGTCATGTTTTGGGGGACCAAAAATGAATATTTTTTAAAACTTGTTTCTATCCTAATTATCCCTTTATGTATACTTTCTAACTAAAATTTTGGGAAATCACTCTATTTGGATTTGAAAGCGAAAAATTTAAAAACCAAAACATTGACGAGTGTCTAGTAGGAAGCTCAACAATAGAGTTGGGACAAACGATTTTGGAGGCCTAAATGAATATATTTTTAAAACTTGTATGATTATTCTATGAATATATTTTACAACACAATTTTAATCACTCAATTTGATATTTTATGAGGAATTTATGACGAAATGTACCCGACTTCCTATCATAAATCGGCACTCTTGAAACCTACCGTTTTCTCGGTTGTTCCTTAACGTATTTGACCCATCAATTCTTCTTTTCTTCAAAAACCAGTTTCTATTGGAGATAAATAAATGAATCTAATTTAATCTCCAATTTTAATCACTCCAATCCACCATCAAATGAATAATTTATGCTTTAAATATCAACTATTGGTCACAAGTGGAAAATTGAAAATAACTCTATTATGCGGGTTGTTCTCGGAAGATTTAATATACCATTACATCGAATTTTTAAAACCTATTTCTATTGGAAATAAAACTTTGAATTAGCTCTCATTTGGCTTTGGAATCACTGAATCGAATGAAAAACAAATAATTTATGATTGAAACATTCTTGGTTAGCACATGATTGGCCAGCTTCTTGTCCGCCAATTAACAAATTAATTTTACTTTGTCCATGGGATTTTTCCTCTGAGTAATTAATTGTTAGTTTTCATAATTCTTGGATTAAGAACTGTACACCTCTCTTTTTTCATGATTTAATGTTTGTGCACGGTAGAGACTTCTAGTTTTTTGCTGGTCTTACGAGAACAAAAGAAGGTCGGTTATGAATGATGATTCTTGAAAGAAATTTTCGTAGGGCATTTCATCCGGTTCATTACCTACTTGATTTATAACAAGAAGAAATGAAAGGAATTGGTTCCCATTTCAAGATTCATATTCACTAGCTGTAAACATTTTTTAAAGAGATCATTTTTTTTCCCATTAATAGATTGATATTCATTTAGGAAATAATATCATAGGTTGTTGTAACTTAATAAAGTGTCGTTTCTTTTACGATTTCTTTAATTTTTTTGTGTTTTATAGATGTTGATCCCTTAAAATTGAAATTTGTGCTCAGTGGTAGTTGAACAATAAGTACCCACCATGCAAGTTTCAATCGCGAAAAAATTCGGTAGCACCAATTCTTACTTACTTTTTCTTGAAACCTGTACATAAAGTTTGTTTTCTTTTACTTTCTTTTTTTGTATAGAATTTTATTTCTTGAACCATTCTTACTTTACTTGTGAATTTTTGTTGTTCCTTCTTTTGAAAGGAACACGGTTTTATACAGATGTTTTTGTTGTTCCTTTCCAAAACCGGTGATGTTCCTTTCGAAAGGAACAACATTATTGTTGTGAACGTTTTTTTCTTGTTCATTTTCCAAAGGAACATCCTTTCGAAAGGAACCATGACATTTTCGCGAGATTGTTTTACTATTCCTTTCCAAAGGAACAACACTTTTTAGTGCATTTTGGTTTGTGACCAACTTTTTGAGGATTTTTGAATTTTTCATAACTTTTTGAAAGACAAACATACAATTTTATGGAAGGATACACAATCATACAAATTAAAAACTACTTTATGTCAGCAAATCAAAATAAATAGTCATTTAAAAAAAAATTTGTTTAGTAATGATAAGAAAAAAGGAAAAGGGACATAATCAATAACATGATTACGTTGTCTTACTACCACTAAATTCATATCATCAATTATATTTATCATGTTGGTTCTTCCCATATTTTTATAACTTTCTTTGATTTTTACTTATGGAGTAGAAACAAGGGCATATTCTTTTCTATTGAGGCTGTTGAAATTCTTCCACCATCCCTACTCTTAAGTCTTTGAGCCATCCTTTATGAATAAATAAGGAAGTGCTATATGAAAATAAAATTATTTACATATTTCATTAATAATTTTATAATTTAGCTGAGATGGGGGATAGGCGGTCTCACATCGAAACCGGCCTACCATGTTGATAAGGAAATGATGAAGTGGCATTCCCATCATGGCCACCAAGCCGGGGATATGGTCAATGGACAATTGAAAAAATTAAGAAGTCCTTGGAACGGGAGGTCTCATCACGAGCCGGCACCTTTGCCCACTTTTCACTTCTTCCTAGTGAATGGCATTGTGAGTTATGCGGTCACAGTCGGCACAATGGCCTCTGTTACATGACAATTAACAAGCACTTCCTTAGCATAAATAAAGGACAATGGTTCTAGGGTGAAACAACTTCTGTCAAGGTTATGGACACACAGTGGGAAACGAGCTCTGGCGATAGTGGAGTCACATTTATACACATCAATATTAATATTAAACCCCTTTTTCATATATCTCTATTTAAATATCATATGAAAGTATGAATCCTTAACCTTTGATTTTGAACCTATTATACATGAAAATCATCATAAATCGATCACATTAGTTTAAGTGGGTAATAAACGCATTTGTACTTATGTTTATCTTAAGCTATCCCTTCTCCTTATCCTTGAATCATTACCATCGCTTCTATATCTGTTTTATGATTTATCACATGCATGGATTTTAATAAATGCTATAATTTCATTGATTGTATCATAAGTATGTATTCCTTTCCATCTTGTACAATTCTTTGTGTAATACACTTCTCTTCTATTTTCTACGATTTGCCACAATATTGCTACTTTGCCATTTTTTCTGATGCTTGAACTTTTTGCATGCATCTTATACGTTTCCATTCCAAGCTGAAGCGTAGTTCAAGAAAATTTCATACGGAATTGTGATTTGATTACGGAACAAAAAATATATGGGGGGAAATTTTATTCACATCACGACCACACTATTGCAATTAGCAGAAAAAGGTTCATGAACGTGCACAATTCTTTAGACATGATGTGCTTGCATGGCTTCCTGCTACATACTTTCGGTCGCTCAACCTACATTAGCTTCAATAAAAGCCGGTCCTACATGTCATTCCATCGGGAATAACACTTGAGGGTAAAATAGCATAATTTTTTTATTTATTATGAATTTAGGAGAATTTCATAAAAATCAGTGAGCATTATTTATCATCATTCATTCCACATCTTTACCACTTCCCATTTTTTTAGACATGTCTCATCTTTTAGTTTGGGGGAGTGTTGATCTCCTTCATTTATTTCTTTTGACCATGTCGATAATATTATTTATCATCCATGGATGATATTCATTCTCAACACCTCCCTTATTCCATGTTGTTTTACACCAAAGCATAGATTTCTTCGGATTGTAGCAATCACACCTCTCTTTGTTTTTTAGCATCGAATGAGGACATGCTAATTCTTTCGGTTTGGGGGGGGAGGGGGGGATTGCTACATGATAGATGTTTTCCACTTTCTTTCTCATTTAAGGCATACAATTTCATTTCTATATATAGTGTAGAAATTGTTTTGCATATCTTTAAAACTATGACTGAATTCTTGTGCTTTTACGGATAACAAATAGGTATCATTAAAAATACCACAAATCCGGATAATTTCATGCTAAATTAGTTCACTTAAAACTTTGAAAATTATGCATTATCACCTACATAACCATTTTTTTATATCTCATGATCAAAAAAATTGCATCCATGTGATCAGTTTTGAGAAAATGGTTAATGAAGTTTGTTGTTACTTATGTCACATTTTTCTGCAACTTCATATACATATAGTTGAATGTCAAGCTGTAAAAAATTGTTATGCCTTTATCAAGATTGCTAAAATTGAATTTTCATTATTTGAGGAAAATTCATTTGTTCCATCCATTTCATGAGTCACGAACAATTTTTTTCGCTTTTGGTTAACACATGGGTTTTGTCTTTGAGTCGCACGAGGACATGCAATATATTCGGGTTTGGGGGTATGTTGGGCCGTGAATACAACCACTTTTTAAAAATTATTTCATCCATTTTTACTCTTCTTTATCATGTCATTTATTATAATTTATCATATAAATCCATTTTATAATGATTTATGCTCTTATGGATGAATATTATTTATTCTCCTTTATTTTTAATAAATTGATGATTATTATGCATGATTTTATCAATGATGGTTTATTAATATATTTTGTAACATCACTTCATCATTTTAGCCTCCAAGATATTTTCCGGATTGAAGATTTGATCTCCAAATCCGGCTCGAATATCCAACTTAAATGCTAGAATAAGAAGTGATAGTTTTGCGGTTAAGATTAGAAAATGAAGAAGAATCTGGAAAATATGGAACATGGGTTTGTCAGAGAACGGACCCAATTAACTTTATCAAAAAATTTTTTCCCAAATTCGGCTTGTATTAAGATAACGCAGGGTTCTTTGAGCATGATTTTTTTCTGTAGGATTGTTGTTGCGGCCATCCTCCAAATCTCGGCTAAAGCCAAAGTTTAAAATTCTTGATCTTGTTGAAAGATTGTAAAAAATGTATTTTATTGATGATCAATTGGTGGAAACAATCAAATTTGTATGGAGATCATATTTGCTATTTAATTTCTCTTTCCTTTTGATTATAAAAGGAGAGCATGTATTGTGTATGAGGAAGAATAATGGATTTTCTTATTGAATTTCTAGTAGCACTCTAATTCCGACTGTGTGATCAAAAACAACTTATGTAAAATCTATTCATGTTTGATTAATACAAGCGTTCTCATTCTATTTCTCAAAAAACTGTAGCCTTCTGCCGCTTTCACCGCTGGTTGAGGGCACATGCTGGTGGAGTCTGTTGTTTGTATTTCTACCTTTATTTTTGTTGTGTGATAATTGCATTTAGATTCATTACGATTACGTAGTTATTTGATTTTTGTTGGATTGAATCGGATTTTATGTATACGTTAATAAATTGGTATCAAGTATTCTTATCTTAGCAAGGATCGTATTTACTATCTCATTCATCTTGCTATCTTTTATAAAGCGTTGTTGTTCCATTGATTTATGATTCATTCCAATGAACTATTTCATAGTCTTGGTTGTCAACAAGATTGGAGTATAGAGATTAGTTGCCTAATTTCGTTAGAACATAATTTAGAATTACTGCCTTTCCACATTTTCCTTTCATTATTTTCATCAAGACGAAGATTGATTTTTCTTTCATTTCGGAATTGTTTTTGGAAGATCACCAACTATAGAGGACAATCGGTTATTGCTTCCAAGTGCCCGTATCAGTTATCTTGCATCGATTTCTTAAGGGAAGGAGTTATTGCTACCGTATCCCTCGATCGATGTTTTGAAGATTGGTTTTTAATTAATATTTCAGAGTATCTCGAGTTTATGCCGTTGTAGTTAGATTTCTTTTTCACATCCATTATTTTTTGCATTTGAAACACCGTACTACATACTACAAGGCATTACTTCGGGATAAATTGTCGTCTTCGATCGAGTACACTCTTGAAATAAAAATTCGCTCCCGGATTGATAATTAATGTGAGATAAATAGGTGTTAAAAAGACACATTTTATACCTCGACAAGGGCCACCATGAAAGAAAAAAATAATTTTTAAAGAATCCTAGTCCTTCTTCTCCAACTTGGCCCTCACTAGTTTAGATCAGCTCTAGTGAAAAGACATGTTTTTTAAGAGAATTTTTATATTTTTGTATTTAAATTTAAGAGAATACATACATACATACATACATATACACACACACACACATATATATATCCTATTCATGGAAATCAAAGGGTACAAAAGAAAGTATTGAATCATCAAGAAGTTTTCTAATTTTGTATAAGTAGAACTCTAAAAGGAATTATGTGGAATGTTGAGACATATTTTGGAGCAGCTTGGAGTGTGTCTTGTAACTGACACATGAACTACATCATGAGTGCTTTTGAGGTCGCATTTAACATTGGAGAATAAACCTCATTCTATAATTAGTTCTGCATCATAATATGGTAAGCAAAAATAAAAGGTTTTTGGGCATATTTATGTGTTTTATTTCAGGGTATTGTGGAGATTTTTTTCCTTTAATAGACCCTAACATAAGTCCTTCTAAGGTCTACCCGAAATTTATCTGAGGCCCTACCAGAGGTCCTTATTATTCCCTATCGAAAGTCTATTTGGGAGGCCTTAATGGGTAAGGTACCCTGAGGCCTTATCCAAAGTCCATCCGAGATTGTATACGAAGATATTCAATGAAATTATTATGAGGAAAATATAAATGCATTATGCGATAAATATGCCAATTATGTTTAGGAGGAAAATGGACTAGAGATATGAGCTTGTGTCCGAGGGAGTATTCCAAGTTCGAGGCATTAATCCTTAACGAATAACCTATTGTAACCACTGAAGAACTACCCTCCGAAATTTGGCACTAGTCCTGAATTTCGTAGAGTCTCCTTTCAAGGTTGACGATCCATGATAATGATCATCCCTCAAC
Organism: Pinus albicaulis; assembly: GCA_034641835.2. NCBI lineage: Eukaryota > Viridiplantae > Streptophyta > Pinopsida > Pinales > Pinaceae > Pinus > Pinus albicaulis. The sequence goes on from CM076574.1 coordinate 295,410,691, forward strand.
CAGCATTTGCAAGCCCCAAAACATCCTCCCTAACCGGGATTTTCTGTCATGTTGGTGATGTATGATATCATTGATCGTTTGATTTGGTCTTTCCCTATGTTATTTTTTTGTCTAAGTATAGTCACATAGTCACAACCCTCATAAATCTCGACCATATATGACCTTCTGACCCAACAACCTCTTCAGGTCACTAGGTCGTCGGGTCGCTTTTCCCCTCTACCAGTCCTCAAGGAGCCCCTAATGGGCCCTCGCGACTCACACATAGGTTGTAGGGTCGCCGGTGTCACAAGGTCGAGAAATCCCTCACTTGGGCTACAACATGCACCCCAGGACGCAAACGAACCAAGTGACCCTAGGTCACTGAGTCGCAACGGTCGCAAGGTCGCAAAAGGGGAAATTTTACCGCAATTGTGACCTAGCGACCTAGTGACCTAGCGACCTAGCGACATAGCAACCACCTAGTGATTTCAATTAGGGATCACATGTGAGACATTTTTATATAGAGGAGGGTCATATAGGTCACATTAGACCTACACGACGAAGCTTCCAAAGTGGTAGACTACCCAATGTGAGAGCATTTTTATCCCTAAGAAGTCATCCCGACCTCTAGTAACTTTATTTTACTATCAAAGGCCTGAATTAACCTTGATTATACCCCACCCTAACTAGGTATGCCTGCTTGATCATCAATGATATCTTCTTTCCAAACAAACCCTTTTTCCTTTCCACCTCACTCTCTCACCAGGCCACAACATCTTGCACAACCCTCCAAATCTCCCCAGTCTCCACTTCGTCTTCATTTTGGCCCCTCCCCAATACTGTGGAGCACTCCCAACCCTATTTTCTTTTCTTTTCTCTTCGGGTTTTCGCTCGCGCACTCCGAGCCCACTAGCTCACTCTGCGAAAGAAGCCCAAGTACGACCTCGCGACTTGTGACCTAGTGACATGCACGGTTGCCAAGCCTAAAGCCTTCATTTTTAGATTGATGCAACCCTACGATCCCACGACTAGGCCACTAGGTCACTAATTTTTCTTTTCTTGCGTCATCGTGACTCACCTTTTGTTGGTCACTTAGCATCCCACACCTGCTCCAGAACCAGGTGGCTTGGACTACACTGGCCATATTATCGCATCCATTCCGTTGGTCTTATCGTGGTTTTTTAATATTCCAGACACTATGAGCTCGATTGTGTTTCAATCTCCTCTTCCTCGAGCGATATGGCACCCCCAATGGTCCTGAGATGACACAAAAATCCAAATATCTATACTAGAGAGTGATTCACCTCCAACACCGAATACCATCTAGAGACACAACTATGTGTTTGGGAAAAATTTCAAAATGATTTTGGTACGATATCTACTAGGAATTCACGAGACAAAATTTTCCGGAGGACCTAGTAGACTACCAAGTGTATATAAATTTCAAAAGGTCTAAACTACATCAGTGCTCTTAGCCGACCCCCATACCCACCCATGCGCATAAATCATCGATTGGATCTTGCAAAAACATATATGCATGTACGATATCATTCGGACACTAGGACACTTGTTTCCAACCTAGCCGCCATGGATGCCAACGTATATTATTCATCGCCGTACAAGAGGATTATTTCCAATACCCAAGCAGTAGTGACGCACAATGTCCCATGGGGGCCGGACACATCAAGGGCTAGTGAGGAACCCAAGAAGTTCAAGGGGATGAAAGACTAGGAATACAAGACATAAGGTTTCAAGAGGGTCTAATTAATTTCAATGCAGCTATGATGTGCCGTATGTATGAGAGCAGATGCCAAAAATTAATGGAGCATGGGTCCCCTCGATGCATGAGGTTCCACTGCGGGGACGTGCTTCAATTGGGCCCACTTGTTAATATAAGCATTAAGACAAAAATATCGGCCCACAAAGGTTCGATAGGACAAAGCCTCCTCCATGAAGACAAAGTCACATGACAAGGATTCTCTTCCTCCCGTGCCAACAAACCAAATAATGCCAAAGGAAATGATTCTTAAAATATATAGAAGCAATAAGAGGAAACTCAGAATGAAATATTGCCATGGTAAGGAAAAAGAAATAACTTAGGTAGAAAAGGGAAGAATAAATCATGAAAAACAAGATACGTTAGCCCAAAACAAAAGGAAGAAAGCCAGAGGAGAAAAGAAGAAGAGCAACAAGAAGAAATGACATCAAGAAGAGCAAGAGAAAGAAACAACCTCATGAAGAATGAAAGAATAAAGAGGAAGAGGCACGAGAAAAAAGGAGATGAAGAAAAAAAACGGCCCAAGAACATGAAAGAAAAGAAGAATAAGATAAAAGGAAATAAGAGTTATGATAAGGAAGAAGATGTAAAGAGAGAGGAAGATGAGGAGGAAGAGGGAGGAGAAGAAGAAGCTAAAAGATAGCAAGAGGAAGTTATCAAAGGAGGTAAGAGACTAGCCACAACCATTGCACTTGGTAGGGAAACATCTTCCTCTTCACTTTGAAATTACCCCAATTACTTCTATCACGAGTGGGAAGATCCCTCTGCATTTAGGTATTTCGTGAGGAGCAGAAGATTAAGTAATGGACCTAACACAACGACCATAATCACGACTACAACTAGCTCAACCACACAATAAGGCAACATAGGAGAAAATACCTTGCTAGGAATGCAGGGGTGAGCCTTTGAAGTCATGATAGAAAGGACATAGTTCTAAATATTAGAACAAATATTGTATCGATAGCTTCGTTGGGACCACTTTGCAAGAAAAAATAGAAGAAAATGTTGGTAGGATGAGCTGGGTATTGCATCATGGAATTCAGCAGTAATGTCCATGTAGGCTTTATATATGTTGTCCAAGTAGAAGAAGAGAAGGGAGCCCTAGAAGTAGAGAACAAATCACTTCAACCAACACTCATTCACACAAGTGGATTACAATATTACAACCTATTATTCAAAGTGAGCTGGTATTCTGAAAATAATCGCGTATATGTTTGTGAAGAAATGATAAGGTTGTGGCAAAATATCACCTCCCTAACATGTATCCAAGAAGATACAAGGAAGAAATCTACCTAGTTAAAGGAATCCTCCATAGAACTCAATAACATACCCATTGCACAATAAATACTCAAGTAGCCCCGTATACTCTACTGAGAGACCATCACTCACCCAAGTTCTAAAGCATGTAGACAAGGTGATGAAGAGAGAAAAACTCATCAAGGACGTGGACAAGGTCTTGTCCACTCTATGAGCACCCCATTAGCGGCATAGATTCAATGGAAAAAGTCCATTTCATACTCTCGTGTAGAACACAATAACCTGTTATTTGTTGAGTACTATATGGAATCTAGGCATTTATTGACCCAAAAACAGAGAATCACCCAAAACACATAGAGGTGACCAACGAAAAATCACACAATACATCATGGATCCAATGCCAAATTTATACAAATGGGCTCAACCAGATCAACACAAAGAAAGAAATGCTTGTCCTGCATACGTTGGAATTCTGTGCATCAGGGAATACATTCCTCCGTTGGCCCTGATAACTTCCGATTATCGTGAATGAAAAACTTACCTCAAGGAGCAGCTATACATGTGGATACTCCAACCTTATAAATCACTAAGATGCTCGCTTATAATTGAGGCATTTGGTGAAAGGATATCATGTTTGTGTAGTATCTCGACCTCTCTAAAGGAAAAGGATAGATCACAGGTCGCAATCTCCGAGGTCGCAACTCACCCAAAGTCATAGGTCACAAAATACCTTAGGTCGCAAGTCATCCCATCATCCAAAAATCGTTGAGACCATGGTTCAGTGAAACTCCAAGAGTCTCTCCGTACCATATGTACAACCTTGGGAGATGTCAATGGACTTTTGAGGAGGACACACCGTTGTTTATCGAATTTATGCATTTTTATGAACACAAAGAAGGGAAGGCCATCTCCTATTGAATCTGATGGAAGTATCCTCTATGGCTATACTATGAATATGGTCTCTTCAAATGAATGAATGCTTCCTTTCAGTATTGGTGCACATTTCTACTCATGTATTTTCTTGTGTTATGAGATTTCCATAGAGAGGAAGTGGTTTGCCACCTCTCATGGAAGATTCCTTGATGATAGGGCCAATCCCATAATTATAGGGATCCCAACTTCCCTTCCTCCTCCTATAAAGGCTTTCCCATCTCCATAGCAAGCTAGTTCAAGTTCTCCAAGTTCCCAAGCTTTTATAACAAAGCCTTGATTATTCCCTAAGGCCAAATCCAAGAAAGGATACTATTGCCATCCTAGGAGAGGCTTGTCCCATCCTTAACAGCTTTATCGAGACATGTTCCGTTGACGACCCACCAAAGGAAATTTAACATTAAGCTGGTTGTATTTTTTTTTGACTCATTAATATTAAGCGACTATTGGTTATGGTTCCACTTTGTTCTTGATCATGTTCATGAGTTATGTCCTCGATCGACCGACATTGTTATATGGGTTTTATGCTTGCGCTTGTGTTGCTTCTTGCATGTTGCAGTGTGTCCATCACGGAGATCGCGGATCAGGATTGTCGAGCTAAGGGGCAACGGGAGCACCCCCCTTCTTCTACAACGTTGGATTCCGTGTGCCTTCCTTGCAAGTCGGTTTATTTATGATTAGGAACCCACTATAGTGTGTTTGATTGTTGCTAGACCCGTCTGGGCTAGTAGGGATCGCCCGTCCACAAGAGGGGATTTACCTTCCCCTCAACATTACCTCCCATAGTAACGCTAGTATCTTAAGTAAAATTTCAGGGTAATTTACAATCCTATAGGTGAGTTGGTTAATTTATGTGTGTTTGTCTAGGATGTGCTACAAATAATGTCATATATATAGTTCCATTTTGGAATTATTAAATGAGGATGTTAACCTGGCATTCACATGTTACTCAGACATTTGGGATCACAACTTGTGGTTTTACAGTTTCATGGTCATTATCTTACTTCTAAACCCATGTATTTTAAGACTATATCTACGTATTCATTTACTTGAAAGAAATTTTGATTACATCATATATCAAGATATAGCAAGACTAATGAATACACTAACAGATGCAAGAGGCCAATATGGTATTAGATAGACATTTACGCAATTTGTAAAAACATTATCATATGTAAGCAATATCCATGCAGAAAATAGATGTATATATATATATATATATATATATATATATATATATATAGATATATATATATATATATATATATATATATATATATATATATATATATATATATATATATATATATATATGTCGCAGTGTTTGCTGGGGGTGCATCATATAAAAACAAAAATATACATGTTTATTTTAGTTACATCCGGAGACGACATGTCTCTCAAAAATATGCAAATAAAAAGTTTAGGTGACTAATCGGCATGTAGGCCGGTGGTAGCATGTCATTGCCCGCACCAACCGCCTCAAGTGGTGGAGACAGACTCGACACCCCTACGATGTGCCTCTGATAAGCTATGGGAACATACAAATGAGCATAATCCAAAACTCGTAGCAATCCCCTCCAGGTTCTATACAAGCTCGTCCCCCTCGCCCTCTCGCCGCCCTCACCTTCAAGGTCATAAGAAAGAGGGTCCTCCTTCCTATTGGTGACATTCCAAATAGGCTCTCTCCGGGGCTAAATATCCGTATACATATACGATTAGTCACAGGAACATGCATGTATACCAAAAAATCATAAACTCATAAAATTAAAAAGAGTCTTAACAAGCTCCTCGTCCTAGTCCTCTCCGTTCAGGAGTGGAAGGTCTGTGTTCTCAGAAATTGGTGCCCACATAGGGCCGTCCTCCATGATATCAACTATCGTCAGAGCCTATCAAAGAACTCTCGCTACCAGAAACTGTCGCCCTCGCCCTAGGCATCATCGCTCTCATCGAGCTATCTATGGCTCTTTTAGTGCTAGATCTAGACTATGGCTCGGCACTCAGAAAATTGCAATAATTTCGGAAGAATGACACCGTATCTCCACCCATATCCAAACTATTTCGCTTTGGCCTTCTTTCTTCATTTTGTAAGTTGTCGTTTAATGTTCATGGTCACGCCCATGGCCTAGTCAGATAGTTGTCTATACACTGATGCAAGAAGTAGCTACATCTTTGTGGCCTCTTGCAAGGCTTGTGATCCCGCAGCCCGCGTAATGGCATGTAGCACTACCTTAGTGCCAGATCGTGATGGTCCGAATGTCTACTTTCCCGCCTCCTTGTTCCTTTGTGTGCCCCTCGACACACCCTATCCATGACCATCGCCATGTTTTCCCGAAGGCCTCGGTACTGGCCGGGATTAGGGACTGACCCCCCGTGTGATAGTCTAATGGGATGAAGTGTATGTATGATACTTTGAGCTCAAGGCACCGGGTCTCAAGTTTGAATTCTCCTGTCACAAGCTCATCCCAAATGCCGATGAGACATCACAAGAGTTCCCAAGGAGCCTTACATTACGGCTACGAAAGAATTTTTTCACCTTTAATTTCGCAGAGCATTCATACAATGTCTCTGCTTTCCCATTTCCAATTCATCTTCTTCACTATGTTCTCTCTCTTTCCATTCGCAACCATCCTTTTTGCCGGGAATACCGCATCAATCAAACATAGTAATATTATAACCTCTCGTTGGTATTCAAAATACATTTCATTGGTTCAAATTGAAAATTTAATGGGATTTTATGTTGCGCCATTGGTGCGGTCGTCACAATGTTCTCAATCGGCGTGACCTTGTGTGTGTAAAATAAACTCGATTGGCACGCATCCATGCCTCATACCGCGCCAATCGTGGAGCCCTTAAATTAAATCCCTCCTAAAGGACCTCAAACAATGATTAAATACAGTAAAATGTAACTTAAATATGGACAAAGAGGTCAGCTTCATCTGAACCTTAGCGTGCTTTCCATTTGGTCCACTGGATTGGTCGCACTCGCCACCTAAAGATCAAAGTAGAAAAGGGTCACTATTTACTCGCAAAAATGTAGGCGAAAAGTAAATATGTTTTACCACCGTTGGTCTTTTATAGCTTTTCAAAGTCCTAAATGAGTTTTTAAACATGTTTGTCGATATATATTTTTACATTATTCTCGTCAAATATGTTTTTATGCGTTCTTTATGCTAAGAACAGGTTTTTCACATGGTTTTGATGAAGAGATGATTTGTATTTTATACTTTTTTTCGTACCTCAGAAAACATGAAAAAGTCACTACTAGAGTCACCTTTCAGCCTCTTTTCTCGACTCTCTAAAACGTAAACGATTACCGAGTCGCTTGTCATTTTGAGTTCATTAAATTGGTTGTAAACGACATCTACCCAAGATACGTTTACCCCCTTTGGCCGGGATATATTATTTTCGAAAAAAGGAATACTCTAGACTATCACGACTAGGAGGTTCTCTCAAACATATTTTTCTACCTTTTTGGATCCGTGGGACTATCTATCCGTGGGACTACCTACGAAAAGGACTCATTGGAGTTTTATTTTCTTCGTTGTCTTTTGAAACCTCTAAACATGAAAATATGTTGAAGTCTTTCCTTTTCGCACTCATTAAGAATTGATGACACGGACTCCGTAGTAATGACGTTAGCTCGATTTCCTACTTCCTGTGGCTCGTAAAATGTACTAGTCGATTTGTCTCAAGGAAAACTTACATCGAAAGCATATGCTATCCCTGCTTGTTTTCAAAAAATACTAAATGTAAATGGTGGGGAAAATGGGAACAATATTATAGTCGTGTTGGTAGGGCGTCGCTCTTGAACATGGCACTTGTCTGCATTCGTGTCGGGCCGGGGACATCTCATCTCGTTATCTCGCTTGCCTTACATGCATTTTGGTAATTTATTTTGACAAATTTCATCCGCCTTTCGACACATCACCATGACCTCGCATCCTTGATGTCAAATACCGCTAAATCCAACGTCGTGTCGCCGATATGCAAGAGAAGTTTGCTCGTTAGCTTTCAACCTCCGATTCTCTCGTTGGTCTTGATTCGTAAACATTATATCCTCTGCCTCATGTCAATGATGTGGGAAACATCATGGCCCACCTTCGATCGTGGTCACTTCCTGTCGACTTCAAACCATTATCCTAGAAGCTGATCTAGAGACACCCTTCAAGTACCTTGGAGCCCTTGCATGCCTCAATGGCGTGTTCTTCGCATTCGATTGACATAAGGCTTTCTTTATTGACCTTCGATTAGGATGATTCCATGGGTGTTCAATGCTAGATAACTATTTACATTCCATGAATTGTACCTCTGTACCTCCAGAGCCATCGTCATTGGTGGTTTCTCTCACGTTTGCTAACAACTTTCATTATCGGGCCGGTAATCGCATGATGTTCTTGCATGTTTGGCATTAGCTCACATATTTGCATGCTCGGAATCTGTACCGTTTGGGTTGAGATGGAGCGCAAGACCCTAGATTTTGTCCGATAAGATCCGCATATGAGCTCCTTATGGATTATTATGATTTATTACATGACTCTTTTGATTGGATGGGCTGCGACCATACGGTCTACTTGTTGATCCTTATTTGCTTGGAGAGCTACGTCCATACCTTGGATCTCATCGTATTAGTACTTTTTATGGATGGTTTGCACCCATACCACATATCATGTTTCGAGAGAAATCAGTGTATTTGTACTCGCAAGTTTCCAACAACTTCGGTGTTTCGATTGGACGTGTTCTCATAAAGCATTTCACCTCTCTCTCTCGGACCTCATTCTTTAGTGGGGCATCATTACACAAATTTTTTTCACCATCCTTGAAATCCCTCGTCCCTTACATTGGAGGACTATTCATGACCTTGTGAATAGTAAAATGTCTTGAAAACACCTTGATAACATCTTTGCATAAGAGAAAGAATTCTCCTTGAGAACATTTCCTCGGGAAAGCCCTAAAGCCCCAAAAACCTATGTTTTGGCATTGGCACGGTAGACTAGTTCATCCTCTGCCAATGGGGAAAAATATACACTAGTGGGCATGCCGGTGGCGCTTGACTCTGTGTTGCCCCAACCTATTTTGGAATGTTTTTAACAAATAAGGCGAGAAGTTTGATTCTAACAACTTGAATGGATCATGAAAAGAGGTTGGGTTGTTTGGCTCTAGATCTCCGATTAGGAAGTGGTTTTCCACCTCTCATGGAGACTTCCTAAGAGATGGATAGGACTCTCTCCCCATGATTATAGGGAACTTAACTTCTCCTTCTCCTCTATCGCCCTCTCCATTTTCTAGCTAGTCAACTTTTGGGAAGGAAATTATAGGCGAGTGACAATCAAGAGCAAGAGCTAAGGGAGACCCGCGAGAGAGAGAGAGGGTTTGTCCCCCTGATGAGCTTTGTGAGACACGTCACACTGAATCTTGTTGAAGGAAGATCACGACATCGGAAGTACCCGATTTACAATTACTCTCGTATCTTAATATACATGACTTGCTATTGGTTCCATGATTTTGTTTGTCCATTATATAATGAAATTTCATTCATTCCTCTACGACTGATCAATAGTTATAAAGTGAAAAATATTATGTTGCGTGTTGTCTCTCTTCTTTGTATGTGTATAGGTATCTAGGATGCAATGCACTCACTAATCGTGACATGTCTAGCTAGGAATGGAACTACACTACTTCTTCTTCGACAAAAACAACGGCGAAGGAATCATGGTAAGCGATCTATTGCGATTCTATCTTTTGTAACTAGGAATCAATATCTTTGCATGTTTTGATTGTTGCTAGACCCACTCTAGGGAGCTGGTGGATCTCCTCTTCCGTCCACGGAGGGGATTTACCTCCACAAACACGAGTCAAGTATTAAGGCAAAAAATCATAAGGATTTAATTGTAGAGTGAGGAAGCTGTGCTTTCTGTTATCAAGTCGTAGCCAGATATATGTCCAATTGAGCCGGTTGGGGTAGGAGCCTTATGTGGGTTGTAGCCCGTAGAAAATAGATGGGAGTTGGAGCTTCCTCGTGTGTCAGCTTGTGTAATTTGAGGTAGTAGTCTCCGTAGGTTGGAGCCACAAAAACCGCTGGTGATAGGGAGTTAAGAGCTTTCCTCGCATCAAAACAATACAAAGGTATTTTCTCCCTGCGGGTTTCTAATTATATTTTTTGTCCATGTGTGATGATTATGTGTTGATGTTCTATATTTAATCTTCTTAATTTCGCTCACATATTAAGATTGTTGTTTCGTTATATTATAAGTTTATCATGAAATAAAGGTAAATAAGTTTAAAGTAAAGTTTTAAAAGTCCATGAATGTATTAGAATGATTCACCCTCTCCCCCGCCTTAGTTTAAGTAAGAGATCAACAAGAAAAAATATGATGAAAAATATTCATCTATGAAACTAAGAAGCCATCAAAGTCACGAAAATTTGATATATGCTTCAAGGTAAATCTCAAATCTTCTCCATTAATTTTTGGACCATTCCTGCACATGCATCCTCAAAGAATTTGGGAAACCATAAATTTCGAAAATCTATGCATGCATACCTCGAAACAAGAATGGTAGCATATGAGTTCTTCATGAGTCCAAGGAATCACCATGAAGCTACGAATTTTTTTTTAATCTTTCAACAATGGAGTTTCCAAGATGGTATTTCTCAAGAAATTTCTCAAAATGTCCTAAGATCCCACTACCTTCAAGAGTTTAACTTCACTATTTGAGCACAAACTTTGGGAAATATTTCTTCGTACTCCCGATGACGCATCAAAATGATATCTCTAAATTAGTACCGATGAGCTGCTCCACCATACAACTTATATTAATCCCTTTCAAACTATATTTTGACTGAGGATTAGCCTCTTTAGCCTAAGAGGGCTCTCTCAATTTAACTGATGATTTTCTCAATTAGGGTTCCATCGTGATGTATTAACTCTCAGGATAAGTGTTTTAATGTACTTTATTGCAAAGTTAAAAAAAAGAAATGGGTTTCACTACCATCGGGGCTTATGGAGCTGTTAGTGAATGAATTCAAGGACAAGTGTATCTTCTGTGGAAGTTGAGGCGTAACGTTTCAATGAAAGGACAATACTAACACACATAAATATTTCATATCTCATGTTAAAAGAAATTAGAGCATGCATAACATGAATTCTCGAGTAATTCAACATCAATATATTGGAATAAAAAGATAAAGAGAAACATAAGACATAAGCTCATTGAAATTACCCAAGAATATCATGTGAAGCAAAACACAAGCCAATCTCTATTAAACTGGTGATAAAAATTTACAATAGGGTAAAGGCTAAGTAGAATTTCAAACCCTCTTTCTATTCTATATTATGTTTATTTATAGCCTTCACATCTTTATTGGGTTTTTCTACATGGCTAGGTCATTCAACTTCTTTGCCGACACCGTCTTAACCAATAATAAATACATGGAAGTAAAATTGACATCTATTAACTTTAAGACTTAGAGACCTATTAGGATTTTTTTTTATCTATATATTACCTAATAATCAAGGGACAACATATTTACATAGAATATGGTCATGTGGTCATAAAAGAAGTAGTAGAAAGACCATGACGAAAACATTAATGTCCTTACTAACTTAGAAACTAATCCTCTTACTTTTAAGGAAGTGGTGGCAATTACAATTCGATTGTCTTCATGATGAGTTAGTGAGTCAATGGGCTGGATAACCTTGTCAAGGACCAAACCTCCACAGAAGCATTCCAATTAGTACCTTTAAACTCTCCACATGGCTCGCTAATGTCCAATGAACCTTCAAAACATAAAAATTTCTACTAAATGTTACCGATTGCGAAAACAGAAAGTAAAACAAGCAATTTCGTAGCGTGGTTTTGTAGAAAATTCACTTCACCCACCTATGCCAACTTTTAGCATTCTTTTATGGTTTGGATGTGTTGGTTATAAAAATGAGATAAATACAAATTACCTCCATCTTGATTTTTCCCCAAACTTTTTTTTCGACAAAAGAAATCCCACAGGATTTCGTAGCTAAATTTGGCCTTCAAGCTCTCTGGAGTTTACATGAAATCGCCTAATCAAATAAACTCCAAATTTTGTTGTTTTTTTTTTTAAATTAGGGATCATAAATAAGGTTATATCTCCAAATCATCGATATTTTTTTGAACCGGAGGATTTTTGTAAACATTCAGTTTTTTCCGAAGAAAACCTTCTGTCGTTTTGCAAAATGATTCAAAGTTTGGAATATGTATTTGAAAAACATGTCTAAAACAAGAAAACGCATTATGAAAAATGAGCCCAAAGACATCTTCTAATCTCCCAATCGGTGTAATCCGCGAGAAATGTGAAAGAGGTTAATGTTCTTTAATATGTTCTTAAAAATAAACTCGTTAGTTTTTAATAATTCTCCTCTCGTTTGCCCACACACGCTTCTTAGTAGTTGACTACTTAAACAATAAAAAAATAGAGAAATCCCTTTGTATCTTCTCGTAAAAATTCATGCAACTAGCTTTCATGAAATCCTCCGCAAACTAGAGCCTCCCATGAGTAGCTTCGAGTTCCATGGGTTCATATCTCACACACGAGGTTCTTTTTTTCTCTTTCTCTTCAGGCCATCTTCCTTTATAACCACACTCTCTTTCATGAAAAAGTGACACTTGCAAGAAGCCATTGAATAAATGTCACTTATTAACACATATCATGGAATCTAACTTTATGACAAAGAAATACTAGAGGTATGCTTATAAAAGGTAAAGCAGGAAGAAGAAGTTAATAGGATTAACAAGGTAAGTGATTATGCTCAAATTCATGGAGTTTAAATTATGAAAAATGAAATAATGAAAGTGAGAAAAAAATGATGAGGTGGTATTTACACTTTTTCTGTCAGATGACTATGATAACCAATTATATGACCTCATCTTTTCATAAACCACTAAAACTTTGACAGTCATCATCCCATTCATTTGCGTAAAAATATGATTCTTTAGCATTCTTAGTTATAAATTTCATATTTCATACAAAATGGTGCGCCGGGAAAATACCGAGAGGGGGGTGAACGTATTTAGTGCATATTAAAAACTTTTACTTTTTATGCTCCAAAACCCATACGCAACTTTTCTCAAGCCAACTAGCGTGTATACACGTGGATATCCTTCATAAAAGTCGTATACACAGAGATCTGAATTATGCCATTAATTCTTCACTTATATCATTCCATCATTCATTCATTAGATGTTCTATAAACGCTTAAACATGCAAAAGAACGGAATAAACCATCACACACATAAGCATCACACATGAACACCAGGATTTTTGAGTGGAAACCCAAGTCGGGAGAAACCACCTGTACGGCAGCTTGCTCAGCCTTCAATATTTTATTATAGAGAAAACATCTTACAACATATGTCTCAGAGCGCAAACTCCTACCGGCACGAGGCACCCCCTGCGCTCGTTTACCGACCTCTCACGGAAGGGAGCTACGACCCACGACTCGTTTTCTACCGACCTCTCCTGGAAGGGAGCCCCAACCCCCCGACTCGTTTACCTTCTCATGGAAGGGAGCTACGACCACCCCCCTCACCCGGAAGGGAGCTACTACCCCCGACCGAGGCTACCACCTCAACCACCATGGACCACGTTTCATCAATTTTCACACTTTGGATCCAAAGCTTCCTTTAGGACACCACTTGCAGGCCACATTTCATCATACTTTCGACCGGACCCACTCCATACTATTAAACACATCAACTATGAAATGGATATAAACTCACCGACGAACGGTTTTCAAACACAAAAACGGATCGGACATTTCATACCATACGCTTTGCGAAGAAAACCTAGTTTGCATACGCGCTTTCCTTCACTTGTGTCGCGTATATACGCGTTACATAAACCAACGACTTATGCCTAAAATTGAGCTAATTTTATTGCGCATACGCGCTTTATCTTCGTTGATGCCGCGTATATACGCTCTTCCTCGGCGAGCTAGCGTATGGATCTTCGGGGACTTTTATGTCATTGCAATTCTTCATCGGATGGATACATCACTTCCGGATTTTACCCTTGGACATCGCTGGATGTTCGCCTCATCACAAACATCTAATCATTCCATGTAAACGGTCTGGTAAATACAAGTACATTTCAGATCTGATCCCCTTCTTCATCATTTGGTGCATCATGCAATCGTCGGATCTATCATTCAAGTGTAACCCTTTAGATTCAAATTTACTTCGGAAGAAAAGTATTCATTCAAGCTCGGACATCTTCCCACACTCATGATTTACACAGTGAATTTCTTCTCCTTATATAGGTTTACCCTTTTTCAATACGATGAGCCCCTTTTTCAATACCATGAGCCAAACAATACCATGAGCCCAAAACTACATTACCGGAGATGGTATTCCCGGATGGGGTCATTTAGACGAATCACCCCAATGGGTCAATACCATGGTGGTTACCACGGTTTGCACTTTATGAGTGCTTTTTCCCATACGCGACTTGGCACGTTGTTTTAAAGTGCATACGCGACTTCTCCTAGGGCCAATCCGCGTGTGCCTTGAGACATACTCTTTATCATAGATCTAGCACATGCTACCGAATTTATTTCTTCATTCCAAATTCTATACTCAATTGGAGATACAATACGAGGACATCAAGAATATATTCTATCAAGAACAACTTCATCGGTAAGTTGCCATCTTCTTCATCAAGTGGGTTGCCTTTCGAGGACATACTTAGCATCAAATTGCTAACTAACATCATTTCACATCGATTTACATCACTAGATTAGTCCATCAAGTCAAGAATAACTTCATCGGGTGGTTGCCATCAAGGACAACACATGCCAACACTCTCATGTCTTCATCTTCATTCGGTGGGTTGCCATCAAGGACAACGCACGCATCATATTTCCAACAATCTCCCCCTTTGGACTTGATGACAACCATGATGGTGTTTGATCACCACAATAGATAGATACATTAAGAATACAATGACACCATGTCACTTCTCCCTATTCTTTCTCACCATTCTTTCTCTTCATTCAAACACCATGTCATTATCTCTCCCCACTTTTTGACATCAAGGGCAAGGAACAAAACAACGGACTCTCCAACACACTCTCCCCCTTTGACATTTTCTCCTCATGTAGAAGAAGCGTTCTGCGGATATCGATATCTTTGAAGTGACCAAGCTCCCCCGAGTTCATGTTTCGAAAGTTCATCCAATGAAGTACATGACTCTATGAACTTCCTATCACCAAAGACTCATACTTACATCAAATATCCAACCAAGTGGATTTACATATAAGACTCAAGTACCCAACCAAGTGGGTTTACATATTTCAACTCGGCCTACCTAACCAAGTGGTTTTACAAAATTTGACTACTACCAACCAAGTGGGTTTACAAATTTATCAAGTCCTTTCATGGTAGAATATTACAAATTTACATCATGGGTCTCAACAAGATCTTTTCATCAAATTACAAATATGACCATTTATGACCAACACCAAAAAGTCCTCAAGAAGAGAACATATTTTAACCATCATAATGCCAACAATGCATTATACTCGGCAATGCATTATACAAAGTATAATGCTCCCCACGAAAATGTGCATCCAAGCATCCTTTCCATATGACTAAGGCTCCCCCTTAGTTTGTGCATCTACGAAAACTTCCACCAACAAATCATCATGGCATCTTTATAAAAACATTAGAAATAGCATTACGAGCGGAACACCACCGAGATACCAAAAAATATCGCAGAGATACCAACAACCTTGCGAACGTGGCGAGAGAGGACTCCGGACGTAAATTTGTCGTTAATCGCCGACATATCGGAACGTACGCGGTTTCGTACGGTATGACTCGCGTGTATACGCATTTGCGACCGTTTCGAAACCGCGTATCTACCATCTTCTAAAATTGGGAACCGGTGACGATCATGAGAAAAAAGGTAGTTCAGGCTTCTAATTGGTAAGATATTTGACTCTCAGAATAATGATAGAACGTTAGTTGTGTCTTCTTAAGCGTCATCCAATTGTAGTATAAATAATGGAGACAAGTCTTTTTAGATTCGTCGGCATCAATACAATCTTTTTCAAGAGAAATTATCAGACCAACATCATCTCCAAATATGTTGTCACAATCATCCATGTGGTCCAATATCACCACATCAAGATCTTTAAGATTTATCATGAAGTAACATATGTAGGGAAAAGATCTCAACCATAGTAAAAACTTCGCATGATCTATTCTTGTTTCGAATCAAACGACTTCCAATCCCATGTGTGAGCACACAAAGATACTTTCGGCAAAAGGATCTCAAAATCTCATCATAATAAACCATGTATCAAGCCATCATCATAGAATCACAAAGACCAGACAAAAGAATCATAGTGCCAACAATGCAATCATTAGTATTCAACTCTGCTTCCCTCGAGTCCAAATTGCCTCCTCGTAGACATTAACAGTATCGAGATTCCAAACTGAATATAGACATGCTACCCCGACAATTTCTCATCAACCACACATACGCGATTTTGTGTGTATGATCACAGATATACGCGATCGTATTCAAGAAAACCATATACAAATTAATTCCGCAGTTTTAATCAAATCGATTCGGGTACAGCAGACTACTCCAAAATTCTTATCCGAGAAATTTTTTCTTGCCGAACCTGCATTCCTAATTGGGACTCGACAAAGAATGCACCACTACTAGTTCCTTTTCAATCATCAACTTGTCGACCGGGTCTTATGATTTCATCATAATCATAGTGTCTTTCTCGTTGAAGTTGCCTATCAACTCACTCTCTTGTTTGAACTTTCCATTTCTTCTTTGTAGAAACATATGTGGGAATCATCATGAACATAGCATGAGCAAACAACATAGACTTTTATCATCAAATGTCCGAGAGAAAAGACAAGACAATGCATCTACTACTTCTCTCAAGTGTCATCCAACAGTGTATCATGAGAACATCAATAATCAAGCCTTCGTACCTTTTCGCAAGATCAACATATTCTTCCCAAGAGGAACCACTTTTTCAATAGCAAATCAAGTTGTAGCCAACCATCAACCATGTGATCTCAATATCATCAATATCTTCATGCATTCTTACATACCGTCTTCATCTCTCGAATCCAAGACTTCCATCTCATCCAAACGTATACTCTTCATCAATCCGAGCTTCATCCATGATCTTTGTTCCGCATCTTCATATATCATATAAATTCTCTTATCATCAATGCATACGCGATCGTGTCTGCTGTAACGCGCATGTATACGCGACTTTAGTTCATCAACCCGTATGGAAAGTGTTACATTGAAATTTCACTTTCCTTCATCTCCCCCCGAACTTATGCTCTCCCGTACCGTCTTCTTACATCGTATGCATCGTCAAAAATAAATATGTTCGTATTTCCGAAACAACTATGGAATCACCATACATCGCTTCCCCGTGACGATACATTACTAAGCTCCATAATGTATCTCTCACATCACTGGGCATTGGTCACATGCGGTCGGTGGCGGATGACCGCAAGAGGGTCCGACTCCCTACGTTTCGAATCTGCCTCTTCTTCCAGATTTGTTTGAACCGTCTATTTGTGTGCTGGAAGGTTATCCAATTTCTCATATCTCGTTCAACCCGTACTTTTTCTACATGTCCATACTTGTTACAAGAATAACATCTCATGTGTCCGTAGAAATAAGCATAAGAATCATAATGAGTATTTCTAATCTTCCTCCTTTTACAATCACCGTTTTATGTCCATACTTGTTACATAAAAATAATATCTCCCTTGAAGAAATCCGTAGCAATTTCTATGTAGGATCCGTTAGTTTGTGGTCGAAATGATCTCGTCTTTGTCTTTGCCGCAACATGCCTTACCAAATGACATTTAAAGTATTCAACATTATTGATCGACTTCCTTTGTATTTCATCATTGCTGGTCGACCTTTACTTTTCAACACTTTCAGGTTTTGCATTGACATCCTTCCGAATTTTTTGCACTTCCTTGTGAGCTAGATTCTCCTTTAATAGTTTCATGGAAACTTAAGACCAAGTTTGATAGCAAGAGACCTTGATTACTTCCGTAATATTGTCCAAATGTTAGTACTATCTTGAAACCTCAAAAGCTTAACCTTTCTCTTCTAATTTACCTTGAGAATAGAGAATATTTACTCTCAACTTCAAGGCTTGACATTGCTTTGTCAAGCTTTCTTCTTTCCTTCTTCCATCTTCTACTTCTTCCTCAGACTTAGAATCTCTTCTTTCAACCAATTTTCAAGCCTTCTCCACAAGTTTGTTGCAGCTCTTCATTCTTCTTATTTGATTTTTCCAAGATCTTCTTCGTAGAGAGATGATTGCTTTCAAGGCCTTCCTTTTCAAATGGTTGTAGAGGTTCCTCATTCTTTCTTAGTTTATGCTTCAGATCTGCTTTGCAGAGAGATGATCGAAATTTTCCAAGTCCTTCATTCTCTTGCTTGATTTTTCTGAGATCTATATTTAGATCGTTGATTTCTCGCTTTCAGTTCTTTAATTCGATTGGATGCATAAGTATGAAACCTTTGATACTTGTCCACCCGTCCATTCAGCATTTCTATTTGGTCTTTCATTTGAGAGATCATCTCTTTGTAAATAGAATCTTTCCGATCAATTTCCCTTTGTTGTTCTTCAACTTTGATCTTGCATAGTTTCTTCTAGATCCACAACTTTACTTTCACTATCTTCACGATTTTTTCGCACAAAGAAGAGTATTACAAGGACCCAAATCACTATCGGACTATCTTCTTCAATTTTTGCTATACATACCGAGATATCTCCTTTTTTTCGAGTAGCCTTCTTCTTTGCTTCTTTGCCATGAGCACTTTCTTCAATACATGGTCGAATCTTCTTCATCTTCACCGACACTTCATCATCATCTTCTTTTGCATAATAACTTTTCTTCTTTTCAAATTGTTTCCTCGACATCGTCTCTTTTTTCTGGACACTTAGCAACATAGTGACCAACTTTTCCACACTCAAAACATTTGAAGGGAAGCTTACCTTTGAATCTTCCGAAGCATCTAAAGTTGAGTTTTCACGACCGTTTTCTTCATCGGATATATAGCCGGATTATTTGACAACTTCCTTTTATTTTCCTTTGGCAGACGCCTTAAAAGCAAACTTCTTCTTTGATTTGTGAGAGGACCCTCCTTGTCTCATTTCACAAAAGCAAATGCTGTGATACCATGTAATTGAACAATAGTAAGAGTTTGCAGATCTTGCCTTTCTTCCAATAGTCGAAACTTTAGAGTCAAATTTTGGCCGCATCTTAAGACTTTTTCCAATTGCAGTAGAGATTGCTATAGTTTCACCCAAATTTCTCATCCGATTTACAATATCATCTAGACGTAATAGCAAACCGGGCAACACTTTCGTCACTATGCATCTTCAAATTTTCATATTCGATTCTAAGAGCTGTTTTGCACTTTTTACCTTGTATCACCTTCATAGCCTCGAATGATTTTGTCCCATCCCTCTTTGTCAATGTAGCCGCAGCAGGGACTGCTACTCTCATTCGTACATGCTTCCTAATAAGACATTCACCGCTTTGGCATTGATTTCATACTTCTTCTCCTTTCTCGCCGCATCAAAAGAGGGAATACTTGCCGGTATTGATAACCTTCTTCCACGATTGCCCATACATCCGCACCAAGACTTGTGACATGATTTTGTTCGTACTCTTCCACAATATCGATTGCTTCCATTGAATAGAGGTGCATGTATGTACATCACTCCTTCTTGACTTCCCATTGCGATTGATCTCCTTCAAGCGATCAAGCCTGTGAGAAGGGACTCGCTTTACTACCGATTGTTGGGAAAATACCGAGAGGGGGGGTGAATCCCAGATTTAGTGCATATTAAAAAATTTTTACTATGCTCCAAAACCCATACGCTACTTTTCTAAAGCCAACTAGTGTATACATGCGGATATCCTTCATAAAAACTCGCGTATACACAGAGATCTAATTATGCCACTAATTCTTCACTTATATCATTCCATCATTCATTCATTAGATGTTATATAAATAGTAAACATGTGCAAGAAGAAATCGCAATAAACCATCACACATAAGTTATCACACATGAACACCAAGATTTTTAGGTGGAAACCTGCCTAGAGAAAACCACTGGCCGCAGCTTGCTCAGTTCCTTCAATATTTTATTATAGAGAAAACATCTTACAACATATGTGTGCCGGCGCGTACCTACCAGCGACGTAGGCACCCACCGCACTCGCTACCAAACCCTCTCCCCGAAGGGAGCCACGACCCCCCAACTCGTTTACCGGCCTCTCCTCGGAAGGAGCTCCAACCCCCCCGACTCGTTTATAGCTCTCCCCGGAAGGGAGCTACACCCCCCGATCTTGTTTACGCCCTCACCCGGAAGGAGCTACTACCCCCCGACCGAAGGCTACAACCTCAGCACCACTTATGGACCACGTTTCATCAATTTTCACACCGGATCCAAAGCTTCCTTAGGACACCACTAAGTAGCCACGTTTCATCATACTTGGGGATCGGCCCCACCCATACTATTAAACAAGCTCAACCATGAAACAGACATATAACTCACCGACGTATATCAAGATACCCAATATATTGGGACGTACATTTCTACTACGTACTTCGCGAAAACCCTAGCTTGCATACACGTTTCCTTTCATTGATGTCGCATATATACGTTCGTTCACATAAACCAACAGTAACTGTGATAAACTATAGAGCTCTATTTATTGCGCATACGCGTTTTCCTTCGCAGAAGTCACAGATATACGCTTTCTGCGAGCTAGCATATGGATCTTCGTACTTTGCGTCAAATTCTTCAAAGCGTATAGAGCACTTCGTATTTTAACTTACATCGTACGTATGTTCATTTCATCACTGCAACTAATCATTCCATAAAAATGCATCTAGCAACAAGGGCACATTTCTCGTATATAGATCCCCCCCTTCTTCATCATTGGTGCATCATACACCGCATCTATCATTCAACCGTAACCCTTTCCATTCAGATTTACTTCGTAAAAGTATTCATTCAAGCTCGTACATCTTGCACCCACACCATGATTTGAAAATGAATTTCTTCTCTTTTATATAGGTTTACCCTTTTTCAATACCATGAGCCAAAACAATACCATGAGCCCAAAACTACATTACTTCCGATGAATGACTCCGGGTCATTTAGATGAATCATTACCCAATACAATGGGTCAATACCATGGTGGTTACCCCCGGCTTTGCACTTCATGAGTGCTTTTGCCCATACGCGACTTGGCATGTTGTTTTCCGCGTGCATACGCGACTTATCCTAGGAAAAATCGCGTATGCTTCGAGACATACTCTTATATAGATATAGCAACATACCTAATTTCTTTCTTCATTCCTTTCCGTACTCATCGTAGATACATCAGATTTACTTCATCAAGAATATATTCTATCAAGCACAACTTCATCAAGTAAGTTGCCATCTTCTTCATCAAGTGGGTTCGTGAATGACAATACTCGCATCAATTTGCTAACTAACATCATTTCACATCGTATTTACATCATTTACCAAGTCCATCGTGTCAAGAATAACTTCACTGTGTGGATTGCCATCAAGGACAACATGCCAACACTCTCATGTCTTCATCTTCATTCAAGTGGGTTGGTTATCAAGGACAACACTTTGCGTCATATTTCCAAATAAATGGTTAGGTGATTCTAAATAGCAAAATCTACCCATATTACATAGAATTCACTCCGAACTTTAAAATTAGACATGTGGCTAAAAATTAATTTAAAACCAATTCATGTGAACCTAATGTGGATTAACTCGATAGATATGACTAAGATGGCAGATGACTAACAAAGTGTTCGGGACTTAGGATGAGGACTTATTTCATGAATTTTTCATCAATTTCAAGGACCAACCTAATGAGACAATGAAACCTAGGTGGGAGACCCTAATCAAAAATTAAAAAATTGCGTGTGATAACACAATGGAAGGGAAAATTTTCTAGATTGGAAATGACTATGGTCAGATTTGGTGCAAGAGGAGTTTAGATGGAATACGAGGCATGGATCTCCATCTAAGGGAGATGATAAAGAAAATTGTGCTTTGGCTTCTAAGGTGAAGAAAATTGTGCTTTGGCTTCAACAAACATTTTGTAGACATCCGTCCCTCATATGGCCATGCCTATTCTACTCCTGGTCCTCCAATAAGCATCATAAATGGATTTTACCCATTAATATTTGCACCATATTTGCTAGTGAAGCGAAGAACCCCTCTCCTCGGGATTGCCTCAAGCCTTAACTTTTTCAAAATTGAGATCCTCATCGTCCGAAGACTTGCTGCTTGAAGTCTTGTGCCGGACGAATGCTTTTAGAATGTGGAGACAAGGCCCTCATGCTCACTCCACTACTTAGTAATTGCATAACATGTTGACCTTTTCCATTCACTCCACTAACCATAGAGATTTTTTTCTTTTAACATTATTAAATTTTTAAAAAAATCTTTTTGTTATAAATGATAATAAAATAAAGTAATAATAATGAAAGAAAAAAAGTTTTGTTAATTAAATACATTAATTATTTTTAATATGAAAATCAACTAACAACATTATTAATTTTTTTGATTGGTAATCAATGAAACATATAATAATTTAATGATTTATCATTAATATAAATAACTAATAACTTTTAGCTTATTGAATGAAAATCATTAATAATTATAAAAATATATCGATCAATTTATAAAACACAACCATTCATGTATAAAATATGTTACATAGATAACCATTATAGATAACCAACCATTGCTATTATATATCAATATCTCAAATTTGTTTCTTATCCTATACTCATGTTACATAATCACGAAAATTAATGCATAATTAATAAATAAATGAAAAATAAAATAGATAAAAATATGAAAACAAGTATAAAAGAATTACACAATTGAGATGAGATCTATAATCCAAGTAACGCAGGTATGATTACAACAATCTTTATTACCATTACCTTTATCTTAGACAATTTCCACGAGACATCCTTAAATGTCGTAACTATCTTAGCCAAGGTTTTCAAATAAAAAATTAAACTTATGAATTCATTAAGAAGGTTTCAATTTATACACATCAATTATTAATAATATAACTAATATTTATGGTTTTGTATCATTCATGGGGTCCATTAATTAAGATTCCTATATAAATAGGCACACTATATGCACGTTGATGAGATCAAATCACCACATAATAATGTTCTCACTGCTTAAGCTTGATGTAATCAATATAGAAGTGTATTTAACCTGTTAGATATAAGAGAATAAATTGTAAATATTAGAAATAAAACCCCAAACACTAAAGATATTCAAATGTTCACTAAAAGAAAAATACAAGAATATAGAGAGGGCCTTTGAGTAAGGTAAAACTATGAACTACTCCTTATGACAATAAACCACTTAATAAGCGATATATCGATTTTCATAAAACAATAAAATTAAATACACCTCCAATATAATGATACTTATGTGTATTTATAATTTCTCATGAGTATTTGAATGAGTATATGAAAAATACCTTTTATTATTATATTATTTCTTTTTAATTACCTAGTGGATCTATTCCATTATTATGGTCACATTATATTCATTTTATCCTTAGTTCCTTCATATGTAAATTTATTCCTATATTATCATCTATAGGTAGATTATGTTCCATCCCCTTGGAATGTTTTATTTTTTTTTAAATGGGAAGAAAACCATATATACAATATAAAATATTATGAAATGCGTGTCAATTGGTTCCATGCATGAGATCATTCAATCCTACTAAAATGTGTACATTAGGTCCAACTATGACATTTTATCAATCACTTATTTGGCTATTCTTCCGGATACATGTATACATTATGCTATTTTGATAGTTATATGTGTTTCTTTTATTCCTCCATATGCCTCCATGTTGGATACCAATATATTTCCATGTTGATTTTTAGAAATTTTCTTATCACTCATTCCATTTCTTTGGTTATTTTGCACTATCGAGTGGTGGGGATGCCAATATACAACAAATTTTCTTATAATTTCTTATTTATTTAACTATTTAACATGTTTCTTATTTGACATATTTATTTCACAACTTTGCCTCTACTTATGCCCGTTCCTTTTCCTTTTTTTCTATTTCTTCTATAGACTCTTCTTCTAACTCAATGAGACTGATAATGTGTCATTAGGTAGTGAAATTTTGTATCATTGGAAGACTTCTTTATTTAGGTGCTACCTTGGGACCTAACTTCTTAGAAACATATATATTCCACATTGCAATTTTCTTTTCTTGTACCAAAGCTTCCAAAAATTACATTACACATTCATATTTTTTTGTATCAAGTCTATAAATATATCCGAAACAATATCCATGTCTTCCATATCTATAGCATATAAATTTTAATGTAATAGGATATATTTATCCATCGTAATATAAATATAGAATGGAAAAAAAATAATATGTTAATTGAGAGAGAGAATGTTCAAAATATTTTTAGAACAAATTTGAATATAGTGTAAAAATATTAAACGTAGAAAATTGAATTAGCTTTCCAAAAATATAAGTTTTATTTTTAGAATTCGTGTACGGCTATGTGATAGTGGTATGTTAAATGTCAGTGAAATTATAATGCATATGTTTCTAATGTAATTGTTCTATATATAAATGATATAATTTCTTTAAAAAAAATGTAGAGTTATAGAGAACCCATTTTTCTCATGGAAAATTTCATTTTTTAAATTCTAAATGTTAATTTTTTTAAATTATAAAATTCATGACATTCTTGAAATATCTCTCAAATTACAAGTCTATATGTTGATAAAAGAAATGAGAATGTTACTGTAAATAAAAGATATGTAATTTAATATTTTCATATATATCAATATCAAAATTTATTAAAAATCACACAAACTATGAGGTATGTGCTATACAAAATATTTCAATTTTTTTTTTAGTTGTCTCTATATGTGTTCAAAACTTGCTTGATAATGGATATGTAGATTATATTAAAAAATGTGAAAAATAGATATACCAAGAGCCATTTAGAAAAATGAGAGCCATTTAGAAAAAATGGAGGTTCTTATGTGTTTGTAACCTCAACCATTAGGTTTTTTATTTGGGCTTAAATCCAAAGCAAGCAAGTCAATTAATATGTATTAAAAGTTGTCAATGATTCCCAAAAGAAACTAAATGAAAAATAATGCATGCACTTGCATTCCTATAATGCACATACACAATTATGACAAGCTTACTTGTGTGCAAGGAATGTGTCTAGAACAAGGTCATGTAAGGAGAATAATGGGGTCAAGTGCCATAAATTATGCTTGTTAGGATCAATATCCATGGCCAAAGCCTACTACCCACAAAGCTTCTAAATTTGTAGTGTTGAATAACATTTGGAATGTCCACACAAAAATGTTGTATGTTAAGTTTATCCTACTAGGGGAATAAAAGTACCATGGTTAAATAATAACACATTTCCTATTAAAAGATCATGTCATAAACACATTCCATAAAGCATTATTGGGGCCACGTCTCATGGTTTTTTAACATCCAAAAATATATAAAAGTTCCATGAGTAGTTTTGTGGACTAGAAATGGATTTCAAGGTATAAACATGGAAATAGGAAAAATAAGTATATTAATCCTTAAATGAACCATTTAGAGAAAGTGTAATAGTCATTTGAATAAAGCACATGATATTGGATGACCTAAAAAGTGATTCCCAAGTTCAATCGCCATGGGAATCACCTACAAATATAATGTGAAACCTCTTATAGGTACTGACCTATATGCATTCTAACTAGATGCCATTCAAATTGTTTTCACACCAAGGATCGGTCATAGAGACTTGAACTTGGTTAAGGAGGAGAAGAAGGACATTTATATATTATTTAATATTCATAGGAATGAGCCTCAATTATTATGATTCAAGGTGCATCCACTTCAACCTTCCACCAAAATTTAATGACCTCTTTGAATACTTAATTTTTTTTAAGTCCCTTTTCTATAGGAAACTCGATTAGTATCTAATTCCTTGCTTTAACCTTATTCTAGTTCTTAAGCACCAACCCCACCATATAACCCATGTTATACCTAACTTATGCAAAATCAACACTATGTCAATCATATTGTATTGAGCATATACACTCTACACTTAACAATACAACTATGCAAATCCATAAGCACTCCTAATATCTTTATCTTAGCACAAAGCACTACACCAAACAAGTACCCAAAACCAACTATCATTCCCAAGTTCTTATCATATCACACATTGGGAATTAAAGGTTTTGCTAAAGCCCTTTAATATGGGCCTAATATAACTTCCTATTATCTACCTACATTCAAACAAATTTACATCATCATGACACCGAAAGGTTAGCTCTCCAAAGGGTATCAATAGTCAACATATAATTTGTGAGTATCAACATTTAAAAGAACTTCATAAAATTCCAATATAACATTACTCAAATATAGTTGATATCAAGCCTTGATCAATGGAATAAAAATATTCAATTATTATTTTTCGCCATTGATAGAGGTGGACATTGAACATATCTTATATATCAGTGTATCAACTTTTATTTTGAAAAACTAAACAAAAATTTGATATGTGATTGTTTTAATAATAGTAATGGAAACCAACAACATCATAGTTATTCCCCAAGTTTTCATTAGTTGGCGACTGTAGACATTTCATTTTTGGAAGAAATTTTCATTCATGTTAAAGGTTGGATGTGGCAACACTTGTTTGCTGATATGCATGCGTACGTTAGTGAATTTGCATGCAAGAACACTCTAGATTAGTAGCCTTTGTCACACCATTTCGTTTCATAGGTGGCATACCTTGTGGGTCCTCTTGGTTGAAAAAATATTCATGTATGAGGTTTTATGTCCCAGATGGATGGGTGTATTACTGATATTTCTCCACAAATTCATGGACTTAATAGTCCATTGTTTCCCCTAGAAGAAGGTTAAATTTGTAATTTAAAACTAACCTAAGATCAATTTCCAAGAAAAAATTTAACCAATACATCATGAAATACAATGTTAAGTTTTAAATAAGCCTAGAGCTTTATGCTCCAATTCATCCCTAATTAGTTCAATTTAGCTCTAAGGAAAATACATGTCTTTTAAGAAAATTTTAATATTTAGTTGAGGTTAGTCCTAAATTAGGGCTCCCTCCAACTCTGTGTGTGTGTGTGTGTGTGTGTGTATATATATCCTAGTAATGGAAATTAAAGGGTAGAAAGTGAGTATCGAACCATCAAGAATTATTGTTATTCTATAGAGACGGAGCCCTAAAAGGAAGTACCTGAAGAATGCCAAAACATGTCTTCTGAGAAATTTTGGAGTGTTTCTTAGTTATATGATACATGACATCCACTCTATGTGTTTTTGAAGCTTCCCTTAACATTGGATAATAAACCTTAGGACGGAGAGAGTTCTATATGATAATGTGGTAAGAAAAAATCAAATATTTTTTGGCCTTCTTTTGTCTTTAATTCTGTGGTATTTTTGGGAAAAAATTCATTATTTTTGAGGTCCTCTCTAAAGTCTATTGGAGGCCCTATTATAAGCCCTTTTGAGGAACTATTCGAAGTCTTTTTTATGCCCCCATTAGAGGAAATGTAGCCTAAAAGTGCCCATGAAATCTTCACATAATATCCATGTCATAATATGTAAACCAATCAAAATCCTTTAACTTTAAAAAGAGGTACATGTAAATATTTTGGAGGGTAAAGAAGAAAAACTACATTTTTAAGTTGTATTTTTGGTTTGTTTTTTTAATGTATATGGAATTTTTATCAATGTGGGTCTTCTCAAAACTATGCATAATGGGTACTCGTTGGATGAAAACTTTAGTTCTGCATCCAATGAGTGTCCAGACTTGAAATTTGAGTAAAGCTATAAGGAAATAAGCCAAAAATACAATTAAAAAAAGTATTTTTTTCTTTTCCGCAAAATTCATTACTCTTAACTTATTATTTTAACTATTTTTTTATTATTTTTCCTTAGGAGGCCACTTTTAGGATGAAATTTCCTCTAATGATTATAATTCCTTTTAAGTCCATATTTAAATTCTTTTTCAAAGACTATATGAAGCTATTCCAAGGCATTATTCCAAGGTAGATCTAAAGGAATTATATGGTAGGTATCTAAGTTCTATATCTGTGGTAATTTGTGGCTGAGATCCAAGTTCTATATTTGAGGAAGTATTCTAAGTTTGAGGCATTAATTTGAATTATTGAGGAATAACCAAAGACTCTTCCTAAAGCAAACTTAATCCTATTCTATGTCTTATTTTAGTAGTTCATTCAGTCGATTTTTATATTCCTTCATTTGGATTGTATATTCCTAAAAATATTTAGATATTTTCTATTGAAAGTTAGTGATATAAAAACTTGCATATTGAACATGAAAAGTGAGTATATCTAATGTTGAAGGTGATAGTGTGATGAGTTTATGTTTTTTTAAATCAAATTTGATACTAGTAGAAGAAGGTCATAGGGTAGATCTGTGGCACATTTTTTTGTGCACATGGAAGTAACTTAAGAAAAAAAGTTGCAGTAACAGTATAATTATGAATGAATGCAAGCAGTGAGTGTTCAATGACATAGTTGCAGTGAAAGTGTCACAACGATGATTTTTTGAAGAATATTGATCATTATTGTAAATGGTCTGTTGTCCCTTGTAAAGGAGCCCAAGATTATTGTTTTATGTTTTATTATCAATGGTGGCAGGGTGGTTCTAGGTAAGGAGTTGTAGCTTCCTTCAAAAGGTTTTCACCTCCTTCTAGTGGATGCTACTAAACTGGGGGTTGTAGCTCCTTTCAGTAGTCACTGGTAAATAATCATGGGTTGTATCCTTTCCTGTTTTAGGTAGTAAATCAGAAGCTATGGCTTTCCTAAAGAAAGAAATAAATTGTTTATATATTCATCTTGTGTACCTTTTATGTGATGTTAATGGTCAATGCCCTATGATTTGTGAGTTATTTAAAATTTATGAAATAATAATTCAACCCCCCTCTCATTATTTCCAACAACTAGTATTAGAGCGAGGTTCCTTCATCACATTCTAACAATTAGAAGGTAGATATCGAGAACAAATATGGAAATGGAAAAAATGTTATCCTTCAAAAACTATAAGGAAAAGGGTAAGAAATTATCCTCCATTACAATGATGCCAAAATAGATTGAATTCATTACTAGATATCAAGTTGATCTAGGTGTCATGTCTTCTCCACCTCTAACATTTGATGGAACAAACTATGAGTTATAGAGTGTGTTTATGGAGATATATTAAAAAACCCTACATTATATATGGTTTGTAGTTGTTATTGGAGATACAACCACAAAGGAGTCAAAATAAGATGATGCAAGAGAAATGGATACCATTCTAAGAGGCTTATTAGATTATGTAAAATACAAGGTGGGACATTTTTCCTAAACTAAATATCTTTGGTAAAGGCTAGAAAAAATTTATCTGAGACAAGTTGAAAATGAATTTTCTCACTTAAAAGCGACATTAGTTAATAAAAAGGAGAGAAACAATTTTTACAAATAATATTAATTAAAAATATGATAACTTAATCGAATTAGAAACTTAATTTGATCAACAAGAGAGAAGGCTTAAAGAAGAAATTATCTCCTTGAAGACCCTACTTGAAGAAGCAAGAAGAATTTAAGAAGTGACCAAATGCTAGCTAAAGAAGAAGGGCACTACAGATGCGTGAAGAAGAAGTTTTAAAATTAGGGCTAAAGTCAAAATATCAATAAAAGTAGAATGGCTTGTGCCAAATACCAGATAACATTGTCATTTGTGAAAAATCAAGTCTAGGGTTACCTTCATGCAAATAATATGTAAGACCAAGTCCCCGATGAGAAAATTGAAGAAAAAAATTAAAAGAGCACATTTTTTCCTCAACATGGCAAGTGAGAAATCTGATGATTAATGAAGTTTCCACCGCAATAAGTTATGCTAATTTTCTCAAGAATATACCTTATCGAGAAGAGACACAAATACTATACCTCCTCCAACGTGTAACAATTTCAAAAGAACATCATGGAAATCCATATTACCAAGGTACCGAATTATATTTCTTGCTCGTTGTTGGTCTTATGTACAAATTTTGGGAATATGATAAAATACAAATATAATAATAGGGTTAATTCATCAAGGATATATCAAAACACTCGAAGAATGTTTACAAGTATACAAGTCGATGAATCGTATAACAAAATGCACACAACATTTTATTCATCATTTTCAATTTTAATACAGAATGCTTTAAATGCTATAATTTTGGACATATTGCATGAGAATACATATGACATGAAGTGGACGAATCCTAACCATATTAGGAAATAAAGAAACCTAATTAAGGTTTATAATATAGAAGAAAACATGTCGAATAATAAATATCGTTAGAGGGGGAAACCCTCAAAAAGTAAGACACCCTTTTCCATTTGATGTCAAAGGGGGAGACATAAAGTATAGTAAAGAGAAGCAAGGAGATGGGGGGAGCATGATGTGATAGGGGGGCATGAGTGCTGAAATAAATTTAAAAAGGGGGTATTTATGGAATAAATTATCATCGATGTCAAAGGGGTCATGGAGCCAAAAATTGCTTGATGATATGCATGCACAAGTTAGTGATTTTATATGAACACTCTATATTAGTGACTCCTTTTCAAACCATTTTTTTTAGGTGGCACACCTTGTGGGCCCTATGGGTTGAAGAGATATTCATGTTTGAATTTTTATTCCCCAAATGCATGGGTGTATCACCAGTTCTCCACAAATTCATGGCCTTAATATTTCATTGTTTCCCCTAGAAGAAGGTCAAATTTGTAATTTAATATTAAAATAAGTCAATTATCCATGATAAACTTGAAAGGGGTTGTTGGGCCGTGAATACGACCACTTTTTAACACTTATCTCATCCATTTTTACTCTTCTTTATCATGTCATTTATTATAATTTATCATATAAATCCATTTTATAATGATTTATGCTCTTATGGATGAATATTATTTATTCTCCTTTATTTTTAATAAATTGAAGATTATTATGCATGATTTTATCAATGATGGTTTATTAATATATTTTGTAATATCACTCACCATTTTAGCCTCCAATATATTTTCCAGATTGAAGATTTGATCTCCAAATCATCATCAAATATTCCAACTCAGAAATTCACTGGAATAAGAAATGACAGTTTTTCCATTAAGATTCTGGGTAAATGAAGAAGAATTTGGAAAATATGGAACATGGGTTTTGTCCAGAACAGGCCCAATTAACTTTAGTGAAGAATGGTTTGCCCAAATTCGGAATGTATTAAGATAAACAAAGGGTTCTTTGAGCATGATTTTCTCAGATTTGTTGTTGCGATCGTCCTCCAAATCTCAGCTGCAAAGCCAAAATTCGCCTTGCTCTTGTTGAAATATTGTTGAAAATGTATTTTCTAGATGATCAAGTTGTTGGAAACAATCCAATATTGTTATGGGAGATCATATTTGCTATTTAATTTCTCTTCCTTCTGATTATAAAAGGAGAGCATGTATTGTGTATTGGAAGAACAATAGATGATTATTGCATTCCGTTGGTAACACTGTAATTCCTTGACTCTCTTGATCAAAGTGCAACTGATGTAAAATATTTTCATGTTTGATTAGTACAAAGAGGCATTCTCATTCCATTTCTCAAGCTCTGCAGTAGCCCAACGACGCTTTCACCGGCGGTTGAGGGCCCGACCCTGGTGGAGCGATCCGCTGTTTGTATTTCTATTCTTTTATTTCTGTTGTGTGATAATTGCATTTAGATTCATTACGATTATAGAGTTATTTGATTGTTGTTAGATTGAATTCGGATTTGATGTATACGTTAATGAATTGCATTGCTATTCTATCTTATCAAGGATCATATTTACTATCTCATTCATCTTGCTATATTTTATAAAGCGTTGTTTTTCCATTGATTTATGATTCATTCCAATGAACTGTTTCATAGTCTTGGCTGTCAAAGGGATTGGAGTGTAGAGAT
Source organism: Pinus albicaulis (assembly GCA_034641835.2). Lineage (NCBI taxonomy): Eukaryota > Viridiplantae > Streptophyta > Pinopsida > Pinales > Pinaceae > Pinus > Pinus albicaulis. Next base: position 295,442,744 of record CM076574.1, read on the forward strand.
TATTTTCCTAATTGTGTTAGAATTAGAATTGTTTTTCCTTTCCAAATTTTGTTCCTTTCAGTTATTTACATCAGCACGAAGATTGAGTTTGCTTTCATTTCGATTGCTTAAGATCACCAACTGTAGAGGACACTGGTTATTTCTTCCAATTTCCCAGATTGGTTATCTTGCATCGATTTCTAAGGGAAGGAGTTATTGCTACTGTATCTCTGATCGATGTTTTGCAGATTGGTTTAATTAAGATTTGAGAGCATTCGAGTTTATGTTGTTGTAGTTAGATTTCTTTTTCAAGCATCCGTTTACTTTTGCATTTGAAACACTGTACTACATATTACAAGGCATTACTCTTGGATAAATTGCTGCCTCAGACTGAGTACACTCTTGAAATAAAAATTCGCTCTCGGATTGATAATTAATGTGAGATAAATAGGCGTTAAAAAGACACCTTGTATACCTCGACATTTTGGTGTCATTGCCGGGGAGAGTGTATGCCATTTAGAAAGAGTAATGCATATTAATTTTTTCTTCTTGGGAAGAATTGGGTATTAAATATGGAAGGTAAAAACCTGCGCACTGAGCAAGAAACACACTTGTTCATTGGCCCGCTTCACAGCAGAATTGAGTGAAATCTTAAGGTATAAATGAATGCTTGCGTTTTTTTGAATTTTAGAGGTAGAAATTAAAAAAAAAAAATCTTGTAAATCCACTCGAGTGGTGATGTAAGCACCACCCATTTCACTAACCAATTGACAGGAACATTGGAAGGAGGATCCTTAAAGAAACACCTCAAGAAAATATTCTATTATGGTAAGAAATTGCTCACATTGCAACTTTTGAATTCCCTATCAAAGATCTAGGAGGAGTGACCGAAATGCACATAATTCCCCCATTGTCTCTACCAAATTTTCATGGTTTGACAAATGAAGATCCAGATACATTCTTATTTGAGTTCGAAATACTTTGTAGAGGATATGATTATTGTACTAACAATCAAAGATTGAAAGTGTTTCCTCTTACTCTAAAAGGAGTAGCTCTCCGATGGTTCATGAGCCTAGGTGGGAACTGCATCAAAACATGGGAGGACATGAAGAACATATTCTTGAAGAAGTACAAAGACTATTGCAAATTCAATGAATATATTTTCGGTATGATACAAGGGGAAGATGAAATCTTGGAGGACTATGTCGAGCAATTTCGATACAACCTTCAAAAATCAAAGCATAAGCATTTGGAAAAATAGATCTTGAAAACACTCCTTCTTAAACGAATCAAAGATGATTTTTTAGAATTCTTAAATCTGATAGGAAAAGGTGATGTTTTTCAATTATCATATGATGATGTTTGTGAATTGTGCATAAGGTATTCAAGAGGAATTTCTAAGGCTAGTAAGAATTCTAGAGAAGTTTCTTCTTTCTTTTCTAAATTTACTACATGAACAAGAGACATAAGAGCTGAAATCAATGTTTTATTTGAAAAATTTAAATTTGATTTTATTAGCTCTCTAAATTCACAATTGAATGTTTTGCAGGTTCAGAGAAATCAAGAATTTGATGAAGTGTTTTTCCCTCATTACCAAAAGGAGCATCCCATAGATACTCACTCTTCCTTATCTAATTTAGAAGTAGCATATCAAAGAGATGGGGAAGTTGCAACAAGGTCAAAACCATGGAAATCATGGCCTACATGTATGGTTCAAAACACTTCCTCTCCATTCTATTACTTGCATAATTCGTTATGGAATATGCACATGTTAGGGCAGCCATGCCAAACTCAATATAACCACCACCAATCTTGTCTACAAGCTTGGCATGGTTCACCTTATGATTGCATGACTAATCTTCCTCATCTTGTAGCACAAACACATATTCCAGCTCTTCCACAACACCTTGTTTGCCTATAAAAATCATCCAATCAACCCAATCAACTACATCATCAAAAGGCTCCATTCCCTATACAATTTCTTGCTCAACTCATTCCATACCCTCACCATAATAAACCAATACAACATGCTTACAGTGTTGAACTGAAAAATTCACTCACCCTTCCCACCCATTCTATCTCACATGTACCATTGGAAAAAACTTACACTGAGACTTAGAATGTATCAAATCCAAAAATTGTAGAAGTTTTAAAAGAAAATGAGGTTTCTTCTAGTTTGCACCAAAAAACCATTTTAAAAGCTCAAGAAATTCATGATATGATAGCTATGGGAAATAAAGGCAGTAAAGAATATATTGAATATTTGTTTCACTCCATCATTTGTTTGCAACATCACTCCATATTTCAACAATTTTTGACACCATATTTTCATGGGAAGTTGGCTTCTCATACCCTAATTTTTATTATTAACATACATTTTTCAAATTTGGGTATGTAAATAATTGAAGTCTTATTTCAGAAATGGCTCCACTGGAAATAATATTATACGTAATCATATTCATTTTCAAATTCAGAGTAGGATAGTGGAGAAATAAATAAAATAGGAAATAAAACAAACACATTTATTTATTTATTTTTGTAAAAATAGTTGTTTCTTTGTTGCAATACGCTGTGAAATCAACATTGATGATAAATATTTTAATTTATTTGTGTATTTAGATGAATTATATTGCAAATAACCATTCTACAAACACTTATATTCATTTTTATCATCAATATGAACAAATTGCTTGAATATCATTTTTTTGGCTTACGGGCTTGATGAAATTCCTGAAAACAAAGTTGGGACAGTCATGTTTTGGGGGACCAAAAATGAATATTTTTAAAACTTGTTTCTATCCTAATTATCCCTTTATGTATACTTTCTAACCCAATTTGAATCACTCTATTTGGATTTGAAACGAAAAATTTAAAACCAAAACATTGACAGGGTGTCTAGTAGGAAGCTCAACAATAGAGTTGGGACAAACAGTTTTTGGAGGCCTAAATGAATATATTTTTAAAACTTGTAGATTATTCTATGAATATATTTTACAACACAATTTTAATCACTCAATTTTGATATTTTATGAGGAATTTATGACCAAAATACTGACTTCCTATCATAAATCAGCACTCTTGAAACTCTGTTTTCTCGGTTGTTCCTTAACGTATTTGACCCATCAATTCTTCTTTTCTTCAAAACCAGTTTCTATTGGAGATAAATAAATGAATCTAATTTAATCTCCAATTTTAATCGCTTCAATCCACCATCAAATGAATAATTTATGCTTTAAATATCAACTATTGGTCTAAGCTGGAAAATTGAAAATAACTCTATTATGCAGGTTGTTCTCAGAAGATTTAATATACCATTACATCGAATTTTTAAAACCTATTTCTATTGGAAATAAAACTTTGAATTAGCTCTCATTTGGCTTTGGAATCACTCGAATCAGACGAAAAACAAATAATTTATGATTGAAACATTGCTGGTTAGCATGATTGGCCACTGCTGTCCCGCAGGTAACAAATTAATTTTACTTTGTCCATGGATTTTTTCTACAGAGTAATTAATTGTTAGTTTTTTTCATAATTCTTGGATTAAGGGAGCCTGTACACCTCTCTTTTTTCATGATTTAATGTTTTATTGCAGGTAGAGACTCGTTTTTTTGCAGGTCTTACGAGAACAAAGAAGGTCAATTTATGGACGAGTGATTCTTGAAAGAAATTTTCGTAAAACAAGGGCATTTCATCCAGTTCATTACCTAACAGATTTATAACAAGAAGAAATGAAGAATTGGTTCCCATTTCAAGATTCATGTTACTGCTGCCAAAACATTTTTTAAAAGAGATCATTTTTTCCCATTAATAGATTGATATTCATTTAGGAAATAATATCATAGCTGTTGTAACTTAATAAAGTGTCGTTTCTTTTCTGATTTCTTTTATGTTTTTGTGTTTTAGATGTTGATCCCTTAAAATTGAAATTTGTGCTCCAGTGGTAGTTGAACAATAAGTACCCCACCATGCAAGTTTCAATCGCCAAAAAAAAAATTCGGTAGCACCAATTCTTAAAAAAAAAAAACTTACTTTTTCTTGAAACCTGTACATAAAGTTTGTTTTCTTTTACTTTTCTTTTTTTTGTATAGAATTTTATTTCTTGAACCATTCTTACTTTACTTGTGAATTTTTGTTGTTCCTTCTTTTGAAAGGAACAACAGTTTTGCTCTGGATGTTTTTGTTGTTCCTTTCCAAAGGAACAGTGATGTTCCTTTCGAAAGGAACAACATTATTGTTGTGAACGTTTTTGCTGTTCATTTCCAAAGGAACATCCTTTCGAAAGGAACAACAACATTTTCGCAGATTGTTTTACTATTCCTTTCCAAAGGAACAACACTTTTTGAGTGCATTTTTCTGGTTTGTGACCAACTTTTTGAGGATTTTTTTTGAATTTTTCATAACTTTTTGAAAGACAAACATACAATTTATGGAAGGATACACAATCATACAAATTAAAGCTTACTGTAATCAGCAAATCAAAATAAATAGTCATTTAAAAAAAAATTTGTTTAGTAATGATAAGAAAAAGGAAAAAGGGACATAATCAATAACATGATTCTGTTGTCTTACTACCACTAAATTCATATCATCAATTATATTTATCATGTTGGTTCTTCCCATATTTTATAACTTTCTTTGATTTTTACTTATGGAGTAGAAACAAGGGCATATTCTTTTCTATTGAGCTGTTCAGAATTCTTCCACCATCCCTACTCTTAAGGAGTGCTGAGCCATCCTTTATGAATAAATAGGGAAGTGCTATATGAAAATAAAATTATTTACATATTTCATTAATAATTTTATAATTTGGCAGATGGGGGATAGGCGGTCTCATCAAGAGCCGGCCTACCATGTTGATAAGGAAGCAAGTGAAGTGGCATTCCCATCATGGCCACCAAACCAGGGATATGGTCCAATGGACAATTGAAAAAATTAAGAAGTCCTTGGAACAGGAGGTCTCATCACGAGCCGGCCTGCCCACTTTTCACTTCTTCCTAGTGAATGGCATTGTGAGTTATCTGGTCACCAAGTCAGCACAATGGCCTCTGTTATGACAATTAACAAGCACTTCCTTAGCATAAATAAAGGACAATGGTTCTAAGGGTGAGAGAGCAACTCTGTCAAGGTTATGGACACCTGTGGGAAACAGAGCTCTGCTGATGGTATTGGAGTCACATTTATACACATCAATATTAATATTAAACCCCTTTTCATATATCTCTATTTAAATATCATATGAAAGTATGAATCCTTAACCTTTGATTTTGAACCTATTATACATGAAAATCATCATAAATCGATCACATTAGTTTAAGTGGGTAATAAACGCATTTGTACTTATGTTTATCTTAAGCTATCCCTTCTCCTTATCCTTGAATCATTACAAAACGCTTCTATATCTGTTTATGATTTATCACATGCATGGATTTTAATAAATGCTATAATTTCATTGATTGTATCATAAGTATGTATTCCTTTCCATGCTGTACAATTGCTGTGTAATACACTTCTCTTCTATTTTCCTGATTTGCCACAATATTGCTACTGCATTTTTACAGATTTTTTTTTTTTTTTTGCTTGAACTTTTTTGCATGCATCTTATCTGTTTCCATTCCAAACTGAAACTGTGGATTCAAGAAAATTTCATACGGAATTGTGATTTGATTACAGGAGAACAAAAAATATGGGGGGAAATTTTATTCACATCACGACCACACTATTGCAATTAACAGAAAAGGTTCATGAACGTGCACAATTCTTTAGACATGATGTGCTTGCATGGCTTCCACCTTTTGCATCACTTTCAGTATTCGCTCAACCTACATTAGCTTCAATAAAAGCCAGTCCCTACATGTCATTCCATTTTTTTTTCAGAGATAACACTTGAGGTAAAATAGCATAATTTTTTTATTTATTATGAATTTAGGAGAATTTCATAAAAATCCATTGAGCATTATTTATCATCATTCATTCCACATCTTTACCACTTCCCATTTTTTTAGACATGTCTCATCTTTTAGTTTGGGGGAGTGTTGATCTCCTTCATTTATTTCTTTTGACCATGTCAGTAATATTATTTATCATCCATGGATATTCTTATTCATTCTCAACACCTCCCTTATTCCATGTTGTTTTACACCAAGCATAGATTTCAACGGATTGTAGCAATCACCTCTCTTTGTTTTCTAGCATCGAATGAGGACATGCTAATTCTTCAGTTTGGGGGGGGGAGGGGGATTGCTACACATGATAGATGTTTTCCACTTTCTTTCTCATTTAAGGCATACAATTTCATTTCTATATAGTGTAGAAATTGTTTTGCATATATCTTTAAAACTATGAACTGAATTCTTGTGCTTTCTGGATAACAAATAGGTATCATTAAAATACACAAATCCAGATAATTTCATGCTAAATTAGTTCATAAAACTTTGAAAATTATGCATTATCACCTACAACCATTTTTTTATATCCCATGATCCGTGCATCAAAATGATCTGATTTTTGAGAAAATGGTCACTAGAGAATTTGGCGGAAATTCCGACGGCCAATTCGTCGCTATTCCGACACATAGTCATCGCAAGAGCGATAGTTTGGGGGTGGACAAACCGTGGTTTGTCATGCCGTCGCCGTTCCGACGCATGTAAAAAGTTTCGCACTATCGACACTTCTTCTGTCGTTCCAAACAAGCGTCACTCTTCCGACGTCTCACAAACCGTCGCGCCTTTGACGTTTGTAAATTGTCGTACTTCTGATGAAATGTGTTTCGACGTTTTGAACGTCGCTCTTCCGACGCTTGTAAACCATCGCAATTCTGACTCAACGTGGTCCGACGTTTTGGACGTCGCTCTTCCGACGCTCGTAAACCATCGCAATTCCGACTAAATGTGGTCTGACGTTTTGGATGTCGCTCTTCCGACGCTTGTAAACCGTCGCAATTCCGACTAAACATGGTCCGACGTTTTGGACGTCGCTCTTCCGACGTCTGTAAGATGTCGCAATGCCGACGATATGTGGTCCAACGTTTTAAACGTCGCTCTTCCGACGTTTTCATATTGTCTCTCTTCCGACGTTTCTGGGTTGTCGCAGTTCCGACGTCTACAAGGCGTTGGTAGACCGACGGAGGGTTCAATTTAAAAAAAAAAATTAAAATTGTAAAAGAGGAGAAACGTTGTTTTGAATATATTATATGAAGTAAAACAGTCCATGAAAGTGAAATAGCAGTATGTAGAATAGTAAAGCAATAGACAGAGTACCGATGTCCATTGTTCCAAATACAAATTAAAGTACCCAAAACCCTGCAACAGTGAAGTAAAAGAGTCCATGAAAGTGAAATAGCAGTATGTAGAATAGTAAAGCAACAGATAGAGTACCGACGTCCATTGTTCCAAATACAAATTAAAGTACCCAAAACCCTGCAACAGAGAAAAACACTAATCATAATCATATGAGGAGTGTGATATGTCCAAAATATAAAAAGACCATCAGACCATATCAATAAACCAGCAGCATAGACCAGCATCGCTAGTTTTGAAGGGAGAGTGATAAACATTAATCATTTTTTTTTTCACAAGAGAAAAAACGATGTTTTGAATATATTATATGAAGTAAAAAAGTCCATGAAGTCATTACATTTTCACATCTGAAGATTGGAACCCAAATATCCATCCAGAAAAGTGGAAGTCCCACCCCAGACAGTGATAGAAAAATACCCCATGTCACATACAGGGACTTGATATAAAACCCAGTAACGGTCCACATGGAGATTATCGACAAATATGAGAAAGCATCAAAATATGCCCAAGGCATCTATAAGAAAGTGAAATAGCAGTATGTAGAATAGTAAAACAACAGATAGAGTACTGACATCCATTGTTCCAAATACAAATTAAAGTACCCAAAATCCTTGAACAGAGAAAAATGCTAATCATGTGAGTGTGATATGTCCAAAATATAAAAATACCATCAGACCATATCAATAAACCAGCAACATAGACCAGCGTCGCTAGTTTTGAAGGAAGAGTGATAAACATTAATCATTTTTTTTTTTTTCACAAGAGAAAAAACGTTGTTTTGAATATATTATATGAAGTAAAACAATCCATGAAATCATTACATTTTCACATCTGAAGATTGGAACCCAAATATCCATCCAGAAAAGTGGAAGTCCCACCCCAGACAGTGATAGAAAAATACCCCATGTCACATACAGGGACTTGATATAAAACCCAGTAACAGTCCACATGGAGATTATCGACAATGTGAGAAAGCATCCAAATATGCCCGAGGCATCTATAAGAAAGTGAAATAGCAGTATGTAGAATAGTAAAGCAAGTAAAGCAACAGATATAGTACCGACGTCCATTGTTCCAAATACAAATTAAAGTACCCAAAATCCCGCAACAGAGAAAAACGCTAACCATGTGAGGAGTGTGATGTGTCCAAAATATAAAAAGATCATCAGACCATATCAATAAACCAGCAACATAGACCAGCATCGCTAGTTTTGAAGGCAGAGTGATAAACATTAATCATTTTTTTTTTCACAAGAGAAAAAACGATGTTTTGAATATATTGTATGAAGTAAAACAGTCCATGAAGTCATTACATTTTCACATCTTAAGATTGAAACCCAAATATCCATCCAGAAAAGTGGAAGTCCCACCCCAGACAATGATAGAAAAATACCCCATGTCACATACATCGACTTGATATAAAACCCAGTAATGGTCCACATGGAGATTATCGACAATCTGAGAAAGCATCCAAATATGCCCAAGGCATCTATAAGAAAGTGAAATAGCAGTATGTAGAATAGTAAAGCAACAGATAGAGTACGTACCGACGTCCATCGTTCCAAATACAAATTAAAGTACCCAAAATCCTTGAACAGAGAAAAACGCTAATCATGTGAGGAGTGTGATATGTCCAAAATATAAAAAGACCATCAGACCATATCAATAAACCAGCAACATAGACTAGCATCGCTATTTTTGAAGGCAGAATGATAAACATTAATCATTTTTTTTTTCAGAAGAGAAAAAACGCTATTTTGAATATATTATATGAAGTAAAACAGTCCATGAAGTCATTACATTTTCACATCTGATGATTGGAACCCAAATATCCATCCAGAAAAGTGGAAGTCCCACCCCAGACAATGATAGAAAAATACCCCATGTCACATACAGGGACATGATATAAAATCCAGTAACGGTCCACATGGAGATTATCGACAATCTGAGAAAGTATTCAAATATGCCCGAGGCATCTATAAGAAAGTGAAATAGTAGTATGTAGAACAGTAAAGCAACAGATAGAGTACCGACGTCCATTGTTCCAAATACAAATTAAAATACCCAAAATCCTTGAACAGATCAAGAAAAATGCTAATCATGTGAGAATTCAAAGTAAAGTTAATCTATTAACATTGCGAATAAAATTACACCGAAGTCAAAAACATTGCCTGGCCATACTCATGGCAAATTTGTCATCAAAAAATAAAAAAATTAAGAAGACTGCCCTCATACGAGGAAACCAGTCTTGAACGTTTAATTTACAGAATTCAAAAATATTACTTAAAGGTCCAACACAATAAAATAAACTAAAAGCAGCCCAATTAACTGGGCCTGCTAAGCAAGAAAAACAAATTAACCAAACTACTCCTCTGCTGGTTCCTCCACGATTCGGCACCATCCTTCAGAAGGTCCAGGATCGCTAGGTGCTACCTCGACATGCATGCCACGGCTCCCCTCCTGAAGGCCCGAATGCTAGCCGGCTTTTTCCGAGCTCAGACCCGCCGGACGGGTGCATTCTTCCTCCGTTTGGGCCTCCTCGCGGAAGACCACAGTGACTACAGCTGTGATTCGCGGGCGGTTGAGAGAGCAATCAAAGGAAAATTGCGCAGTGCGCGTCGTGGGAGAAGGTGAACTAGCGGTGGGGAAGCCAGGAGCAAGGGAATCCATACGGTGGCCAGATGCTACAAGCCGACCCCGCCCACTCCTAGTATTTGGATATCGACCTAAGTAATAATCATTGGACTGGCCGGAAGTCATCTCTGTTGAGGTGTTGGAGGGAGCGCGCCGGGATTGACCTCTAGTGCTCCCCCTGCGGCAACGCATCCTATGACGCACGCGAGGCATGGGTGCAATCTCAGGCGCAGTGGGCACAAGAGACGAAGAAGCATAATTCCAATTAACAGAGGAAGACAGACAGAGACAGAACCGAGAGAAATGGAAATATGCAGCAAAGTCTAGGCAGAAGTTCCTCTGGCCACTTCTCTTTATAGTCACAGTTACCAGACAGTGTAATCCAGCAACCGGCTTGTCTGAAAAACCATGGCTAAACGCCATTTTTTATGTCGACCCGTCTGCAATGAAATCAAAGGACGGCCGTCATAATGAATCTCTGATCATTAATAATGAGAGCCGAAGGCCGGATCAAATTGGAGCGTGCGGAATCACTCAGAGGAGTGGAGGTCCGATCTTGAACAGTGTTAAAAATTAATTAATGCAGATTTGATGTGAAAACTTAATTGAACAATGTTAAATGTTAATGCGATTGATATGAAATCGCCATATCCATGTCTCATCACCTTAAACGCCATCGAATGCACCCGCAGCCGAGAGCAGGGTAATTTTTTATTGAGGACACGTGGCAGAAATTGATTGGAGCGGATCTTTGTTTGGGCCGCTCGCGCAGTGGAAATCCGGACCCGTAAAATATTAGGTCGAATTTGATAAGAAATTCGCGTCACAAAATTGGCTGACATTAGCAGGCTATTTTGGAACGCGAATTTGGTTTGAATTATGGTTTATCACCGTTTGAAGTCCGGCGGGCTCGACTTAAGAACAATTTTGTTTGATCCCATCTTATAATAATAGACATATTAAAATCCCGCTTAATAAAGAGAAAAAATTGTTGTGCTTTCGGAACCTGACCCGAGGATTGGACATGAGTTAACAAACAAAAGGATAGCGGAACCAGACATGCACCCGTGGTCAAGCCCTCTACCAAAACCACGAGCAGAATCACAAAAGTGGGTTGCCCATATCGCACCGTTTTTGTGGAGTAGGCGGTATTTCCTATTCGCGAGCGATTCCATAGGGAATGTGACATGTGGCGAAGTGACCCTGGAAAACAACCGTTTAACCCACGCCATCGCACGTTAAAGCCCGACATTGGAAGCCGATCAAAATTGCCAAGAGTCGTTGATTTGGAGAAGGGCCATCGGACGGTGGTCGCATGTTGAACTTGCCCGGAGGTTAACTAAGGTGTGCGGAGGATAGCCAGGTACGATCGAGTGTTTGATTGGTTATTGATATATATAGGTGGGGCTGGAGTATAATGAAATTGTTTAATTAAACGATTGGCGGATAATTAGCATAAGTCTGGAGTGTGATTGTTGTAAGGCTGGGTGGTGAAATATAGAGCCGAAAGTTCATTACAAGTTATTTATTTAAAAATAAACGTGGAGTATAAATACAAAGTGTTGAAAGTTAAACATTGGTTATAAGGATTGGAGATAATATAAAGTCGCGAATATAAATTAACGTCCAACCATTGTGGATAGTATTTATTTATCAAATTCTACGAATTTGATAAATAAACCCGAAGAAAGAAGAAGTCAATTAAGACTCAGGCTGGAGGAAAAGAACAGGGTACACCAAGGGAAAATGTTGACAGAGCGATTGTAGACACACCAGCTCTCCTTGGGGGTCCAATTTCAGTTTTGTTGTGTCACACGATGATCTCTCTTCTCTGGCATTTACTTGTATTGAAGATCACTATTCTAGGAATAAGGAGTTATTTTCTCCAAAAATAACCCTAGCCAAACATTGAAAATGCATCAAGGATATCTTTCTATGCTTCATAAGTACATATGTTCTACTTCTAAATCATGTCTTGGAAGTGGTTGTTTTGCTGGAAATTATTCACCAGTTGGTTTCATACCAAAGTCTTTTTCTCATTTTCCGCATCCAATACATGAAAAAGATAATGGTTTAAAACAACATAAATATTTGAAATTTTGCAAGAATTGTCTGGCAAACTTTGAATATGAATTTTGAAGTCAAGTGCATGATGTTGTATAGGATCAAGTGTCATTTTGAATACCAAATGTTTCACAAGAAACTTCTCAACATGCTACCCTGCAGTAAGGATTAAATGACAATATTGCATCAACTATTTCCATAATAGAAGTGCACCTCGGCCATAAGACTAAACAACTACAAATGTTGTAGATCTAACAAGACCACACAATCAAATGTATTCCACAAGGCCAATATTGTATGAAAAATGAAAAGGAGTTTGCAACCAAAAATACTGTAGGCAACTAATTCAATTAGATACACCAAACCATCAGCAAAAAGGAAAACCGGCCTACTCAAAAGGCAAGCGTTTACCTCCTTTGACAAAATTTTGAGTTCCAAAACAAGGGCCTTTATTGTCTTGTTAAACCCTCACTTACACCCTTTACACCCTCACTTATTAAACCCTGTGCTGTTGAATTTTAACTTCAACTGCTGCAGCAGAAGGACGGATGCAGCAGCAACATTTTTTTTTGGAGGTTGCTTGCATGCCATCTAGAAATTTAATTCAGCATTTAAAATTCCTGCAAGTTTTTTTTGTAGACGGCCACGGCCATATTTCTGTACAGGATTGTATTTAAACACAACAACTAGCATTAATGCAATTCACCAACCAGAAATTAAACAAAACAAAAATTTACCCGACAGTTTTGTAAATTCAAAAGGAGGACACGTGGAGCATTAATATTGGATCGCATGAAATTGAAGGGAATCTGAAAACCTGAAAACCGGACCCTAATTTTTTATAGGGCACATTGGATTGAGAATTCGAGTTAAAATTAGGCAGACGTCAGCATCCTATTTTGGAACGCGAATTTGGTTTGAAATTCAATCTATTTAGACTTTTGAAGTCCGACGGAAAGGGTTCTTTAATGTTTTGATAGTTTAATATATACCAATGTTATATATATATCATATGCGAAATGAAAGGTGGGCCATAGAATTTAGTTTTAATTTTATTTTTTTAAAAAGAGGGTTTATTATAATATGTTTTATATGTTCCGGCATATAAAAATAAAAAGGTCGAAAAAGCTTGGTATTTTTTTTTATAGACAGTACGTAAATTTTTTATTACATAACAGTGTGTAAAAAGTGAAAAACTGAGTGTAACTTTTTAAGTGTGTATGCACAGCAGTGCGAAAGGGAAAAACACAGTAGAGTGTTTTAGAGACAGAGTATGTTTGTTTTGAACAGACAGTGAGTTGGTTTTATGCACTGCGTTTTGTAGCAGTCATAATTTTGTAATCCCTCTCAGTGAGGAAGTAGTGTAATAGTTTTTTTTTGAGTTATTGAAGGGAATAGAAGTTTGTTTTCAAAGTATTGAAACTCTGTCTCCTGTCAAAGAAATTTTTATTTTCTGTGTGTTAGAGGAAGGGAGATTTATGGGTGGTTATTATGAATCAACCAACCATTCAGAATATGCTCATCAATCCAAACCATAAGTATTTTGTGACAATATTCAAGCAGGCACTCAATCGGATTTCTGAAGCTATGTTAGAGAAACCCTAAACTCTCACTGAAAATAGGTGAAATGTGGCACCACTCAGAGATTGACATGTGCCAATTGGTACAAGTGGTAGACAATTGGCATGCTCAAACAACTAGGTGATGCAGGAATGACATGAGGGAGAAAATATTAGAAAAGCCCCAAATATGGAGAACTAAAGCTCATCACCAACCTGAGATTGACAACTTTACATGATGTAACCTATGAAATCATAAATGGAGAAATCATAGTAACAATAAAGTAACCTATGTAACAATAAATTCGGATTCATCCTGGGAGTGGTAATGGGAGAAATCATAGTGAACAACGGGAAACATGCAGAGTTGCTTACAATCAAATAGATGAAAAAACACATACAAAAAACCTAGATAATAATCATGAACAAGCTTAATATTGAATTATGAACTGTAAAGGAACTTACAAAATGTGACATTACGAACCTGGTCAAGCGCACAAGCAAAAATATCCTGGACATGACCCTGGTTGACAAGGTGTATTGCTCATGATGCAAGAGGATTTGTACCTGCACTGCCAAGTCAATCAAAATCCATCATTATCTATACAATAAATACAAGTAATTGATGTAGTTTTTTTTACTCTAAGATGCATTCTTATGATAATGTTAGAACATATGTTGAAAATGTCAAAACATACCTGAATAAGCTCCTCTTCGTTTCAAGAACAATTTATTAGAGTCGCATGAACTTGGAACAAGCCTCCCACGATCTGAAAGAGTAGCAACTAAGTCAACAATGACTTTTTTGTTGCTACGCTGGATCAAGGGAGGTTTGCTCCAAGATTAAATCACTCCAATAAATTATTCTCTACTAAACAGGGCCAACCACGTGAAGGTGGAAGTTCTTATGGCCCCTCCCCCCCCCTCACATCACTCTCAATTCCCCAATACCCAATATATATTTCATTTTTTACTTTCATGAGCATAAAAAAAAATATTCAATAACTAATAAAAAAAAAATTCAACAAAAAGTACGCAAGGAAACATTGCAATTAATGCTTGACATAAAAATAGATAAATGAGTTTTTTATATAACGCAAAAAACGTTCCAAGTATGGTAACGTTTGTCTTATAATAATACAATATTGTACATTGTCAAATTTTCTTTTTCTTCTTCCTATTTTTAAAGCTCCTAATTACATCATCAATATCATTGTGCTCTTCTCCTGTTTCGTGCCTTTCAACCCGCACTGCTGACCTAGTTGCGTATTCACGATGTCTGGGCTCATCCAGTGATGGGGCATAACCTACAAAAACAGATAATATTAAATTTTAATTGTCAGCTTTTAAATATCATTGAACTAGTTCGGTAATATTAATAAAAAAAATTGCAATGAGATTATTTACCTGGTGCACCAGTTGTCGCCACTGACCTAGTTGCATTGTCACAATGTCTGGTCTCATCCAGTGATGGGGCATCGCCTCCAAAAACAGATAATATTAAATTTTAATTATCATTTTTTAAATATCATTGAACTAGTTCTGTAATATTAATAAAAAAAATTGCAATGAGATTATTTACCTAGTGCACTAGTTGTCGCCGTTGGGACTGTTGCCCTGTCTTCCTCTCTGGTGGTAAGATCCTCAAGGGAAACATTCTCTGTCATTTAAACAAAAAACTTTATAAGGACAACCATCAAGGTATAATTAGAAAAAATTATAAGTGGAAATTAATTACCGTCACGGCCCTCACTGATAGCAGCATTGTCGGCCTGGTCCCCACTAAAATGATCAGGTTGCACGAGAGGATCATCTACATCTGGCTCTAAAACTGGGTTATTTACCTCGTCGGTAGTGTTGCTCCCATGATTTAAACAAAGTTGTTAGACATTAAATTTATGGACGAAAACAAAAATATTGAAAGGTTAATGTTTTACCTTATCAGGCATTGTAGATCTTGGGACCTGCCCCAAGCTTCTGCGACGTTCAACTATAGCTTGATAGCCGAAACAGAAAGCGATATTTTTATCTTCCTCTGTAGTTATTGTTCCGAAGTCATCACCCTACATTATATATGATTGTGTATTTTTAATCATATCTGATAGGATTACAAAAACGTTGGAAGGCGATACAATTAATTATAAGATGTTTAGCTACTAAATTACAATTCTTGCAGCTAATTTCAAGTAGCCACCCTGGCCGAGCTTGTGATGGCCCTTTTTCTCTATCCTAGCTTTGGTTGCCTTTGAGGTGTCAGTCAACCTAGCATCAAAAGATTGAAGTCAGATATGACGTAGCACACTTTTATTTTAGACATAAAGAAAATTAAAGCTATTGAATTAAAGTTGTAATTTACCTTGCGGGTCCGGTTGGCATTTTTCCTTCTTTCTTTGCCCTTTTCTCTTTTCCATCATGGATGAGTGCTCTCCACTCACTCTCTGAAACTGCGAGAGGACGCTCATATCTAGGGTTAAATTGCAATTGCGTCCTATAGGTGTCCCTGGTATATTTCAAATATTTGCCGGCTACCCGAGCCACCGCTTTTCTGTCAAATGTGCCGACCCCAAAAAGGGCTTCTAGATAATCTAGAAGTTCTTTTTTCAGGTTGGAATTCTGGGAATTCCACCCTGTACATACGGTTGGGCCAAAAATTACCAACGCATGGCTCTTGAGAATCCTGTAGAACTCATTGTTTCCTACACAGAATAAAACCAAAAGAAAAAGAATATATTATCATTAATTTAAAAATAAAAATCATGATAAATATGTTTTAGATAAAGTACATGAAATAGTTAAAATATTAAAATTTACCTGGGAGTTGTACATGCTTTATAGGGACACCCTCATCGTTCACCAACAACGTTCCATTAATGGTCCCTGTGGAGCTGACACATGTAGCTCCAGGAAACACAATAATGTAGTTGGACATATCAGCCTCATCATTGCCAACACGTTCAGCAGTTGGCTGGGTGTCTGCTTGGGCAGGGTGTGTTTCTTGGCTAGCACCTAAAGGAGTAGAAGGTGTACGAGAGACTTGTTGGGCAATCTCTTGCCCTTGTGTCCCACTACCACCAACACCGGGTTCAGCAAATTCCAGAAAACGCTACATACAAAAGAACTTTTTGTTAGTTTAGTCAATGTAAAAATTAAAAATCAAACTATCACAATTCATCTCATGCAGAACAAAAAAAATATCCTTTGAATTTTTATTATTACCTGATATCTATTTAGCTACCTCATAAGATGTTGTATCCTCTCTTCTGTTTCAGGTGTTTGAGGCGTGTCTATCAAAGCATTAAATTCCGACCTTGCATCTTGTGCCTTTTTTTGCAACAACAACACTGGAGATAGGGATGAAGAAAGCTCTTCCTCAAAGAGGGAATCATCAGGCGTACCATGGCTAGGTGTCTGCATATTTGAACAAAATTAATATTATTTCAATTATGTAAATAACTAAAATACCTAAAGATAGAGCAATGCTGGCACTTTACATGTTCTTCCGCTGGCCTCTTTCCATGATCATCTCGTCTCAGGGTTGTTCCTGCACTGCTCTGATCATTCTGCCACATTGAAATAAAATTATAAATGTAAAAACTTGAAAACAATATCTAACTTGAAAACACAAAATGAAAACTGAAATAATTTCTAATAAGACACCGGAAGACAGAGTTAGAGTTTCAAATATGCCTTGCATTGAATTCAGTCCTGGAAAAATGTCATTGCACATTAAGGCACCCAAACATTCACTCCACGAATGATATATTTAAGTAGGCTTCTCCTATTCTAGGAAAACACCATACCTATAATGCATTCACTTGCATGTATAAAGGGAAAGGAAAACATGTTTTCATACAACGGTGACAAAGGAATCTTAGGGAAAGGTATCTTCACTTTTTATTTATGTTGTTCACCCACACCACTCTCATGTTTTCACTAATCCTGTTTTGTCATTTTTTGGATTCAAATTAAGTTAAGGCCTTAAGTATTTTTTGACCTTTTGGTGTAGTTTTTATAAGTGGCATGTATGGATTTTCCATTAATTCTGCACTTTTTCTCTTCATGCACATGTTTCCCTGGAAATCAAATGCATGATTTAGTCCCATACATTTAACAAGTTGTTGGATCAACTCCATAGGAAATATCATGTTTCCTATTCAATCAAAATTTATCTCGGTTAGGGTAGGTAGGAAGGTTTTCCCTTTGTATTAATAGGGCACTTCTAGCTTGCATTTTTATTATATCTTTCAAATTTAGTGTCGTTTCAATTAGGGCATGATTTTTTGCAGCTTTCAAGGTGAGAATGAACAAAGACAAATTTTTGTGATGGATGACTGTATATGACTCCATGGCCAGAGGAAAAGGCACTAATCTACTTCTTCAAATATCTATGGTTCTCATTCACCTCATACGAAGATGGTCCCTGATTTTGAGCCAAATGTTGCAGCAAAAAGTTCCCCCCCTCCATAATTTGATATTCAATGGAAATTTCTTAAATTGATGATGGGGCAAGATTATGAAACATTGGCACATACATATGTAATGGAATTCCAATATCATGATATATGTTTGCATATGTTTATGGCAATGTTCCACCAAGTCCCCTGGAGGTGGGAGCGAGGGGACGAGGGAGCGCGGGAGCGGCCTATGCAAAAGCTCCCTACCAATTTTCAGGAAACGTGGGGGGATGTCGGGGTCATAAAAATTATAAAATTTAATATTTAAAATGTAACTATATTTTTGCAAGGAATGTATATACAGTCATCATACACTTGCATCATGAAAAATAAATCATAAATGATAAAATTACAAATCGATGAATGATGAATCATATAATTGAAACAAATTTAAAAGTTAAAAGTTAAAACATACATCATACAATCATTCATGTAAGTTTGTAATTTTGTAACTATATAATCATTAATTTAACTACTAACAATGTACAATGAAAATAAAGTTTAAGATATCATATGACATATTATATCAAGATTCAAAATAGAGTTTAAACTGAAGTTTACAACTCAAGTCTGAAACATAAAACTTAAACACAAATAAGTTATGTCTGAAACATAAAACATAAAACATAACATATGAATATCAAATGATATCATCATAATGATAAATGAGCATAAATGCTCAATTTAATGCCCCACTAGTCTCTGCATCCAACTTCTGCACGAATATATCAAGATCAACCATGTCACCATCTGAATCAGAATCACTTGGATTCTCAAATATGATAAGTGGCACATCAACTTTTAACATGAAACCATAAACTAAAAGGGGCGGTGAGGGGACGTGAGGGGGCATGAGGGAAACATCCCCTAGAAGTCCCCAAGACCCTGGAGCGCGAGGGGGCGAGGAATCTAGACCCCTAGGTGGGGGGGCGAGACCCCGTGTAACACTGGTTTATGGAGGTGGTGGAGCAAAAAAGAGCTCAAATAGAGATGAAAATTTTCACATAAAAAGGACTGTGGGCTTGACTAATGGTTCCATTTAAAAAATGATATCTAGACAGAGAATAAGTGTAGCATGCAAACATGCATTGAAAATCCATCTGAGTTTGCATTGTATTACTTATGATGGATTCAAATTTGGTTTTCAAAATGCCAGGTTATGGCATGATTTTGTCGAGAAACCCTTAGTTGGATTATCATGTTGGTTTAATTTATATTTTAAGTTTGTTTTGCAATCTTTGGGTGATAGTAACTCATGAACTAGGTTACCAATGTGTAACAATCATATTTCGAGAATAAAGTTGTGATTTTTTTATATTATTATTATTATCTATTAGCTACGAGTATTGACACCTAATGCCTGGAATTTTGACATCTTGATAGCATGGATAATTTCGAAAATGTTTCTATTAATGTTAACATAATAACTATCATTACATGTCTTCACTTTTTTCACCATAATAGACCTGTGATATGGACTCATCACACAACTTCATATGCTATGTCCCAACAAGTTCAAGCTGGTTGAACCTACCTCATAGTGTGGTTATTAAGGACAAGTTGCTTGATATATAACTCGATAGCATAGACCACGTTGCAGTTCTAAAAAGAATCCTCAAGTGTCAAAAAACTTCACAATATGTTCTACTATAAAGCCTTTTGGGATACCTGAAATAATATATGTATCATTGATGACTTTTAAAGTATGACAAGATCTAGAGGGAAAGGAAATCAATGGAAAAGTGATCCACCAATGAGAACCTAGAATTTAGCATCAGATGAGTTAGAGTCTAGGAAATTGAAACCCTATAATTTTAATTAGTGATGAAGGACATCACATGGGTAATTATATTTTCATGTAGAATAATCTGTTAATTCAAATTTAAACTACATAATATGAAAGGCATACCATAAATTTTTCCACGTAAGTCAAACAACCTATAAAAAGGGAAAACCTTCTTTTTCCATGGGAAATAATTTACCTTTCCTTTTTCAAGACAATCTAAATCACAAAAAATATGAACTATACTGCACACATTCTTGGATAATGTGAAAGTGGAAAAGGAATACCGTACACAAGTGATGCACACATGTACATTTGAACACTAATAGATTTTTGTAGTTGAAATGCAATGCTTGTTTTCATTTAAATGTAGGGTTTTTAAAGCAGGGAGAAATAATGGCTGCCAAATTAATAAGCGTTTCTTTGGGAAAAATTTAAATCTTGTATTGGGTGATGAAGATAATAGAGGGTATTGAATCTTGATTCTTGACACCTAGAGAGAACCATACAGCCTAACACAATCCAATGGAATTGACCAAAAAAACCCAAATAGAGTCAACCCTACTATAGGAGGAAGGGCCTGCAGTAAGAACTTACCATTTCGCAAGAGCTGAGGGCGAATGCTGTTCTGCAAGAGATGAGGGCGAACGCTGAGGGCAAATGCCGAGGGAAAATGTTGTTCCAAGTGCCGAGGGTGAATGCAGAATAAGTTGTTCTAAAAAGCCGAGGGCAAATCCGTGGCACATGTTGTTCTCCGCAAGAGTGAGGGCGACTGCCGAGGGCGAATGTTGCTCCGCAAGAGCTCGGGTGGCGCACGTCGAAGGTGAATGCTATTCTCGGCAAGAGCCAAGGGTGAAATGCTAAGGGCGAATTCGGTTTCCGTAAGAGCTGAGGGCGAATGCGCACGTGATATCAGACGTTAATGTAGCACACATGTACATTTGAACACTAATAGATTTTTGTAGTTGAAATGCAATGCTTGTTTTCATTTAAATGTAGGGTTTTTAAAGCAGGGAGAAATAATGGCTGCCAAATTGATAAGCGTTTCTTTGGGAAAAATTTAAATCTTGTATTGGGTTATGAAGATAATAGAGGGTATTGAATCTTGACTCTTGAAATCTACAGAGAACCCTACAGCCTAACACAATCCAATGGAATTGACCAAAAAAACCCAAATAGAGTCAACCCTACTATAGGAGGAAGGGCCTACAGTAAGAACTTACCATTTTGCAAGAGCTGAGGGCGAATGCTATTCTGCAAGAGCTGAGGGCGAATGCTGTTCTGCAAGAGCTGAGGGTGAATGCTGAGGGCGAATGCTGAGGGAAAATGTTGTTCTGCAAGAGCAGAGGGCGAATGCGCATGTGATATCAAACGTTAATGTAGCTATTGCAACAAATACGAAACAATAAAATCATTTTTATGTAGCGCACATATAAGTTTCGAATTTTTATGTAGCGCGCATATAAGTTTGGTACTTTTATGTAGCGCGAAAATAAATGTCGTTATACCGACGGTGGAATAGGCGTCGCTATTACGACGGGTACCTCCAAACGTCACAATGGCGACACCTAGACATTGTGTCGCAGTTGCGACGTTTAGAGTCGTCACAATAGCGACGCTTTGGGCCATGTTGTCGCAATTGCGACGTCTTCCTCTAAACGTCGCAATTGCGACACGTTTTAAAGTGTCGATATTGCGACACTTTTCTATAGATGTTGGTATAGCGACGGTTTCGGGCGGGATGGAAAAAATTTAGGAAAATTTCCGACATTTGGTCAAAAGCGTCGAAAACAAGTGTCGGAATTTCTGCCAAATGTAGTAGTGGGTTAATGAAGTTTGTTGTTACTTATGTCACATTTTTCTGCAACTTCATATA